>JAUCMU010000001.1:19118016-19153090 GCA_032275025.1 Enteromius treurensis
GATGTCTAATTGCGTCTTTGCATTGACTTAACATGTAAATCACTCGCGCTTAACGCTTCATTCGCGTCTGGTGTGAGGAAGAATGAATGTCTTGTTACGTCCACGAATGCATTTGTTTATTTAATATAATCGCAACAATTGCTGTAATGTAATCGCAAAGGCTGACATCGCGATTGCGATATGATTAATCGTGCAGCCCTAATGGGTACTAGGTGTTATATTTCAAAAAATAATTATTTTTAAGGTAGCCTGGTCATAACACAGAACACAAGAGGTGTCAATAACCAAAACATACTGTAGGTACTGCTTTTGAAAGAAAAATTAAGTAAAAACAGATAAATTAATAAATATTAATACAATATATATATATATATATATAAAACACTGTTTCTTATTTGAAAATATATTTAAAAATGCAATTCCATGGCAAAGCTGATTTTCAGCAAGCATTACCCAAGTTTTCAGTGTTACATGATCCTTCAGAAATCATATTAATATGCTGATTTTTCAAGAAACACTTCTGATTATCATCCTTAAAACATCCATAACAAAGTATAACACCTTTTTTGCAGTATTTGATAAATAGAATGACAATAAAATGCTCAGAAGAATCGACTTTATTGCATTTTTATAAAAATGTAAATCACTTCTGTCACTTTTGGTCTTAGATACAAACATGTCCAGAAATATTCAATTCTTTTCATTGTTATGTCTGTTTCCTCCAAGTTTTAAACTGAATTGCAAACACAGACACAAACGAAGGTAGTTGTTAAATTTAGGTATTAAGTAGAATTATGCATGTAGAATATGGTCATGCAGAATTAATACAGATTATTAATAGGGATTCTAAATTAATAGCAACTATTCAACAGCCAAATTTGGTTTCTATTCCTGAAGAGTTACCATAAATACTACTTTACTTTCACTCACCCAAAGAAGCCAATCCCTGTATGCCACAGCCAGCTCCGCCCACTCCCAGCGCTCGCAGGTGTGGCCAGCATCTGCCGATGGTCTGCAGGCACCTGTTACTAAAGCGTGCTGGCTGCTGGCTGCAGAAAGACAATTTGCATTTCTAATTTCAAAGACAAATGCTCAAAAAGAAGGATGATGTATCATGTAAATTTACACAATCTTTCAGCTATCAAGCCATGTATAAACCAAAATCTGCAGCTGCTTATGAAACAAGTAAGTGCTTTTCAATCCTACCATGGATGCAAAGGTGCCACCTGTAGTGAGATGATGTCTCTGCAACCAGCTCCCAATGCCCAGATAACTTCCTGTCCAACAGGGTCTGTCGCACTCCTACAACATACTCAATATCAACATCTGCAAAACATTTTCTCTCTGTCTTTGCAAACCTTGTTATGATCCTAAATGAGAACTAAGCAACCAAATGAATCATTTTGCTCACCACTGTATGTATGAATTATATGCATTTTATTGTATGTAACATAAGGATGTATGAGGGCCAAGGGATACATGATCCACAATTTATTACTGCTTACTGAATAAATGATTAAATATACATAAAAAATGAATTAGAATTAGCAATTTAATAAATTGGTTTTCTATCACAGTGGCTTTTAGAACACTTGAGGAGTAATAATATTTAAAGGCTTATGTATTCAAGTTTTGCGAAAAATTTTTTTTTAAATGCTAAACTGTATCTAATAGTTAGTTAGTCATTGAAAAAAAGCATACATCATTCAGTTCATGACATGATTGCTTACTGAATAAATAATTAAATAGATATGAAAATTGAATTAGAGTTGAAGTTACTTTCATTAAAGCTATGTAATAAATTGGTTTCCTGGGGACAGTGCTTATTAATACAGTTTAGGAGTCATTATATAATAAAATCGGCCTGTAAAATGGTGCAGCTGCCCAAAAAGCTAAAGGATATATGAATAAAAATCAAAATAGTGCTTCCTTGTGGACCAACCTGTATGTGACAGCCTGTAAAGCCCTGCAATAACAGCTGGCCAACCACAAAGAGCGATCGGTCAATAGATTCGGACAATGAGACACCTTCAGGATGAGCAGATTACTGCCAGTAGCTTTCAACAAAGCCTCCAGGCCCTCCTCAAGACAGCCACTTAAAACAAAAGAAAAAGAAGGTATTAAGAACATCTAGTAAAGTCCCCCTATTATGTATTTTTCAAAATGGCCTTGCAGTGTGCAACTTTAAGTGAATGAAAACATCCTGCAATGTTTTAAATCTGAAAGTGCACCGTGTAAAATGTTATTGTCTGTCTAAAGAAAGAGTTGCCCCTGAATCATTGAAACGAGTCATTTTTAAAACAAAACCCAAGCTGTTTTATGTTGACGTCAACATGAAACATTAGCATATTGCCCACAGTTTACACAAAACACGACCAGACTTCCATGTGATATACAGCATGTATATACTGCATATTTTGGTAACATAATATATATGAAAATGTAATATATACATTTTTTAATATTAAATTTTATATATTAAAGGGTTAGTTAACATCAAAATCCCCAAAATCGTTCCAAACCCATTAGACGTTTATCTTCAGAAAAAAAATTTAAATATTTTTTGCTGATAACAGAGCCATCTGACCCTCAATTATTTACAAACATTTGCACAACTCAAAATACTAGTATTTGCACCATTATTTCAAAAAGCAAGTCTTAGCCTATTTTGTGCTTGTGTTGTAAGTAGATCACCCACACCTGGGGCCTGTTCCATAAAACAAGTTTACCAAATAAGCCAGGCTTGTTTTAATTAGTCTGACTTATTTTAAACCAAATCAATTGACAGTAAGTCAGACTAACTGAAACAAACCTGGCTTATTTGGTAAACTTGTTTTATGGAACAGGCCTCTGATGAGCATCAGCTCTGCTTATTTGCGACGACACTAATTTGCGCTACACTTGGTATACTGCGTTAGTTGATACTGTATTTAATTAAATGCTGCGTCTGTTCACTTTAATTTTGTGCATTTTCAGTAAATCGCGTGCAGAAATTGCGCTGTTTTTGAAATGTTTTCTCTCCCTAATTTGCCCTATTTAGTAAATCTGGTCCTATAGTGTAATAAACGTCATTGACATACATATCCATAACAAAAACGTTTAATGAATTGTCTAAGACAGGATATTCTAAGATTCAAAAATGACGCAGTTTCAGGTTTAAATCTGACAAAGACACAAATGCTATGTTTTTCATGAAGAAACCCCCTGACAAACTCTTTGATGAGGTTTTCGACTGGCACTCTGGTTGAGGTGATTTAGCAGAGCAATTAACAGGCTGCTTGTTCTATTCCCTTCTCACGCTGGATCTCTGAACAAGCACTTCACAAGTGTCAGACTGTGTAAGCGAGTGAGTGTGTATCTGTTTGGTGTGAAAGAGTGATGAGAGGACCGGGGAAGAGTGCAGAAGGTAATAAAAGAGCGATGAGAAGAGGAGGAGGTGAGTGGAGCTGTGGGAAGGCAGCAGCCACACAAACAGCAGGGTCAGTGTGGTACAGTAAACAGCAGGCGCAGTGGGAGAGCGTGTTACCGTGTGCTCTTCAGATACTCCTCCTTTGTCTCTTTTTTGCCCCTCTGCCGAGGTTTGAGGTTCTGGAGGATGAGGGAATGCGTCTGTGTGCACCACTGAGACAGAGTGCACAGGAACTAAACAAACACAGTGACAGACAGAGTTAGAAAGCTTGGCTTTTTCTGGACTATTTGCAGTTGCAAAATACGTGGGCAGCAAATAATTTATGCTACACTTTTTTACATCTCATTCAGATCTGTTAAATGTCTTCTGGGTCACTCCTACAATGCAACAAATTTTCATCTCGCCATCGTACAGTATATATATATATATATATATATAAACCTTAAATATATATTTAGTACATATATACATCTTAAATATATATTTATTCTTTTCTTCCTGTGAAGCTTCTTCTTCTTCTTTTTTTTTTTTACTAAAATGAAGAACAAGCATATTACTGATATTATAATTTCTAATAATTATGAGCATAAATACTTAATGTCTTATTGTAGTTTTAAAGCATGAAATAAAAAAAATAAAAAAGTTTAAATTCAAAAAGGGCATTTTAACAGTTTAACAACGCTCTTAAAACCTTTGAAGAGATTCGAGCGTTCTCCAGCAGCACTCTGGTCCAAACCGCTGGGTGACGAGCCACAAACTTCCAGTCCCGGCACACCTCGGCCGCCCGCAGGAGTGTCTTCATATCCAGGTAGGTAAAGATACAGAAGAGAGCGGCACGTATCTTCAGCACCTCAGGACTGATCACCTCGTTGACTTTGGATGGGCTTTTCTCATGGCGACAAGGCTTGTACCCCCCTTCAGAACGACCTGTCGACACCAAAGACACACTTGCTTCACACCAAACCCCACACTGAACATAGGTGAATTCGTTTTCGCGTGAACTAATGGCTGCATTACATCAAGTGTCCATATGGTGGCGCCTCAGTCCCATAAAAAGGACAGCGATCGGTCTGTTTTCTCATCTCACTGCCTCCTACAGGATCTGAACATCCTCCAAATCATGCCACCAGCAGGCCGTTTCTATCTCACAGCTCCAGTTTGACAGACTCTAGGTCTCTTGAGTCATACACGATTTGCTGAAGATCTAATGAGATTGAGACTAACGAAACAGGTGTTGGCAGTGTTCTTATTTTATAAGACACGTAATTTTTTTAAAGCAAAATCTGCCAATAGCTATGACTCAAACAGGCTCTCGATAAGTGAGATGTAACATTGAGGACGTGATGGACTGTGTATGGCTAAGATATGGCTAAGGTTAGGAAAGCTTGGCTTTCACCTGGATAGGGAATAGTGTTTACGCATTCAGTTTAATTCAAAAGCTAGCTGGATAAACTAGCCGGATAAACTGCTGGTCTAGAATCAGTTTCTCCTACAACAAAACTAAACATTAACTGAAAAAAGACAATTGTGGATCAGTAGATGCAGACTTTTTTGTATTATTTGCCCACTAGTGAAAATGGTCTTGATTTAGGAAATAATTATAATTGACATTAACATAACAATAATAATAATAAACTGAATTTTAATTATTAATTATTGGAAACAGTTTAAATTGTGGAATAAAAGGTGTTATATTATTGCACTATAGAAAAATGTTTTCCTATATATATATATATATCCGCATTTAAACACTAAACAAGTCTACACTTAAGAGGATACATGCAACAAGCTAAGAAAAATGTCTTGATTTCTGGAATTATTACACAATTTTAGATGTTTAAGTAATTAATTAATAAACATAAAAGAATAATAAAATATGCCAAGATAATAGTTATTTAATTAACGTGCTCCAATAAATACTTAATAAGCATTAATTAATTGATTTAATAAATAATACACAATTTGTGCAATAAGTAAAATAATAATAATAAATAATAACAATAATAAACACATAAAATACAAAAGAACAAACAAAAGTCTGAACTTGAATAAATTCCAAGAATACATCCCTAAGCTCTTCAATGGATTTTATGCTTTTTTTTTGTTTATACTTCCAAATACTTTTTGAGGCTGACACAGACATTGTTTGACATGGAAGGCATATGTATCAAGAAGGAAGAAGAAGATGATGAAATCACGCATAGACAGTATTTTATATATATATTCAAGATGTGAGCAGGCATCCTGCTGACCCCTACAAAGTTTAGTAACCACATAATTGTCTACCACATAATCTGACAGCCGAACAAAGGAAAGGTAACATTCCGAAAAGCACCAATGAGCCTTAATGTAAATGTTAATAAACTACATACAGCAAACACATCATGAAGTCCCACAATGACCTGGAGTCAGTAGGTGGAAAATTATGCTCATTGCTCATAGCTTTATGACACACTCTCTCTACTGCTCTATGTGATCCTGACAGCAGTTGCATTTGTGTGACCTAATTCTCCTCAGCCGGCATCCTGGTCCTCTGACCCCACTGTCCCGTCATTATTTGGAGAGGGGGTACTGTGGCCTCGGGCCTGACAAACTGGTGGACAAACTGTTAACTCACAAACTTACATTCTGCGAAATGACATTTGCAACCATAGCAGCATGTGCTACAGAGCTGCCCTTTTCTGCCTGCCCCAAATTATACTTTAAACGACTGACGAGCCAAAAATGGCATTTACATTTATGCCTTTGGAATTGTGCTCCCTGGGAAATGAACCATGTTCTTCAAACAGCATAAACCCCAGGACAAATTCTTTGCTGGTCCTGCCCACACAGGTCAATGACGCACCTGTTGCTAGTCTGTATCCTCCTCGGTTCCCCCCGTGCTGACTCTCTGCTCTTCTGTCTTGCTCCCACATCTCAGCCTCGGACTCTGTAGTGCGGGATCCTACGTCAGACACGTCGCCCTCCTCTCCCTCCGTGCTGTTCCGGTACGGCCGACGCTGCCAGTTCTGGATGGCCTGTTTGCGGAGACCCCAGCTCCGGGAAGCAACCGCTCTTTCGTATCCTCCTCCGCCTCCTTCCCCGAGTCGGCACTGCACGTGGTAGTACTGAGCATCAGGACAATCTTCGAGAGCGTGGAGGTCCCCACTGTCACTGTCGTAACCTCCTGACCCCTGCGACACTGACTTCCCTTGTCCTGATGCGCTGTTGAGGAATAGCACACACAGAAAAAACACAGGCACAATACTGTGGTTATTCACACTAATTTAGAAAAGGAATTACTGGACATCTACAGTACTGTTCATACTGTTCATGTGTTATACAATATAAACACTACTAAAATAACACTGTCTGTTACACATGTTAGCATAGTTTCCGTCTGATGTGTCAAGCTTCTACTACATGATAAATCTGCATCCTTAACAAAAGACATCGAAAACATTTTCAAATTATGCCTATTCATTTTGCTATTCCTGCTATGCACAACTTGTTGCATTCTCTTACTTGCATTGCATGTGCCTATTGGACCAGGCTTATTCTGGACTAAGAACCACTTCTTTAATATACAAAGTTTGTGTTTAAATGCATTTGTGAGAGTTAACCAGGAAATATGATCAGACCTGTCTAGACAGACTTCCTACAACAGACACAAAACACACACCCACTAATTAAGCAATAAGAGACTCTGCTAACTCACTTTGTAGGAAGACAGATCGATAATGTGCAAAGATTAATCTTGCAAATATTATTTTTAAGCCTGAATGAGTAATGGGTTATTTCCTTAATTGCACATACGAGAGTGGCTCTCAGTTGTGTTTAATCAAAACACTCTTCAGAAGATTCTTAGCGCTGCGCTCAGAATACACAACACTAAACCAACACTTTTAAGGGTGCCATGCACTTTTCATTATGCTCTAGTGACATGATGTGACCAAATGGACGGAGAAAAACCTTTCTGCCTCTGTATAGCTGTATATATTTTGATATCGATTAAAAAAAAAACATCTGAAGAAGCCTGTGACAGACTACATTTAGCCATGTAACTGCATTAATCATAATTCCTTTTTATCTTCAATAATTATGCAACTTAATTTTCAAAGACAAAAATAGTTGCAATCAAAACATACTTTGCACGGGCATCCGTTTTTACATGGGTGTGATATTTCTGAACACTTCCACTATGCAAGACCTTAAATCATTACAAGAAAAACCACTAAACTCAGGCACCAGTTAGGGCATTCGCATGGGATTATGGGTAAGGAATGTTCTCCGCCGTGGCTTATAGCAGGGACCGAATTTCCACTGGGGATTTCAGCCAGACATTTAGTCACTCTCCAGATGTTACAGTTCAAAAGCCAATACTGAGATCCTTTGCTACTGCAGTCACCAGTCACTGTAGGCTCTGCTGCAGGCAACTGACTACAACGACAGACTTTCCTATTTTACTGTGGGCTGAACAGCAAACGACCCAAAAGAGATGAAGCTGGGACATATTACTGCTTCTTACAGAGAAGGAATGTGTAATGCATGGCTGGCTATGGTAGAGAGATCAAAAGCCATTTTTAAGATAACACGCAAAGGCTAAAAAGAATTTAAACGTAACGTTTCACGCAAAACTGACAGCAAAAAATAAAGACATGGAAGAAACTTCAGAAGACTTTTTGAAGATGAGAGTGGTTTCTTTATCAGATTACATAGTTCTCCTGATGTTTCTACATCCCTTATTTTATATAAGAACTACATATTTGTGCTTTTCTTTTGAAGCTAAAAATAGAGAGAAAATGGATAAAGATGTCAAAGAAATCAATGTTGAAAACTGTTTACCACATTTTTGGAAGTTATATAGGAAGTTCAAACGAACAGCAAATATGCCACTTGTTTAATTAACGTCTAAATAATTGACTCAGATGAATGATGGTATTGGCACCATAATGAAGGAACAGCAGTGATCATATGCAGTCATATGCGGTATTTCAGTCCTCTCTCGTCTGATTCACGAGGAAGACCTGTGGAGCTTGTGATGTCAATTTAGGGACAGCAGACTCCAGGCAAACCCACGCTGCTCCTTCCTTCCCTCGGAGCACCAAATGGTTTGATACGGCCCATGCGCAGATGCACACTCACAACAGATGGACATGATGTCTCACTCACAGATCAGAACCTTGTTAAAAGAGCAGCCACACAAAGGTTATGGTATGTTATGGGGAAATTGCATAAGAAGATGAAGAATTTGTAATTTGTTTGTGATGCGATTTAGTCATGCTCAATGACAATTTCACTAGAAATCTTAAAAATAGTGACTTCTCACAATATGTTTAATTTGTCTTTTACAGCTTCATTAAACACATCATTTATCAAACAGTATTTTATAATCCTCAAAAAAGAATAAAACAAGCTAATATTGTTTTGCGAGACAAGAGGTGAAAAAATGCTTTCGTTTTCTCAAAATATGAGTTTAATATCACTACATTTTTTACTATTTTTAAACGATTCGTTCAAAGCCGTTCTAATGTGTTACTCTGTGATGTGCAGCTGTCACAGAAAAGTCATTTGAATTACTAATGGCTGTATAGAATCGATTCTTATAACTATTTACCGTGCACTTTTGGATTTACAACTTAGCAGATTGTTTATGTTCACATACAGCTACATTACACACTGCATGACATGCAATATTGGAAATGGCATAATGGGGGCACTTTAAGACATTGATATATTTGTTTATTAAAGTGCTGCTGTAGTTTAAACTAAAATGAAAATTCAGTCATGAATTTAGTTTACTAAATTATCACTTTGTAGGCAAAACCTGACCTGATACGCACACGTGCTCAAAGTACACACACAAGAAGAGTTCACCACTATCCTTCAAGAGTCTTGGGTAATGGTTGTTTTTGGCCTTGTGCTTTTAGGCATTTCAGTTTTGCCACACATAGCAGTGTGTGTGCCTGTGTGTGTGTGTGTGTGTGCGCAACAGGACTCTTTCCGCATATCTTCTGCATGGCTGAGAGATTACAGACTGGTTTAACCCTGAGGCAAATGCTACAATCTAGCGATTTTCCCAAGACACTTCCACACCAGGCTGACTACGAAACACCCACCGGCCAGAGCCGATAAAAGAAATAAACATGCTGCTCTGCCATATTTGAGACATAGCTGCAAAACTTCTGGTGGCAAATTTAGTGATAAAATGTAATACTTAGAAGTTTGAAGTAAAACTACATTTTCATTGTGCATAAAAGGATTATTTGGTATCTTTATGAACTAGTCAATCATTCAACCAATTTGTCATTTAGAAACAAAACTTTCATTCTGTGATTAATTTGACTGATCTATTAAATAAATGATATTAATAATTTTCTTGCATACTATTTGTTTCACTTCATAAGACTTCATTAAAATATTGTCAGGAGTCACGGGTATTCATTATGTCTTGCCTGTATTTGCTTTTTCAGATCTCAAGGTGCCTGTAGCAGTTGAACTGTGTTGGCATAATATTAATTGTTATTTAAAGCTGCAGTCTTTTGTCTGTAACTTTTGGCAGAACTGCGTGCATCTTGTGGAAGAACATTATAGCTACGTCTCCCTGTTTATGGTTATGACAAATAACGCAGGTAACCCAGGCTACTCTGCAGCAGTACCTACCCGACCCAGTCCAAATATAAACACTAATTATAGGTATCGTGAATCAGGAAAAACCAAAAACACAGTTTGGAAAATGGACTCATGTTTACTCCCTTATTGTTTAAATTTTGAACGAAAAAAAGGACTGCACCTTTAATAAATGGTTCATAAATAATGATTCAAATTCATATGCAGACTTACGCAGTGCTGGGAGACGAACGTCGATCAGACACTTGGTACATTCCCCTTGATGCCCCAGAGATACTGGAATTTCTCTATGAGAGAAAGAAAGAGAACGAAGGGAAAATGTGAGAGAAAAATGCTGCAAAATTTCACTGAAGACATCAGAGACACTGCAGCTCAACATCATCAGGAAATACAAACAGAATCAACCCAGGTAAAGTAGAAACTAGGACCTGTCTCAATTGTTCAGACATGATCCAGACTAGAGAGATATGATACATGGGAGAAACATGTCGCATTTTCATCAGAACTCTACCACTTACAGGCTTTAGCATCATTAAACATGCTTAATTAGTCAGTCCAAAATAACATCACAGCTAACGAGACAGCAGATTCCTTTACAAACAACTAAGTTGTCATTTAACTGGCTTACCGTACACGTATTACATGGACAATACCACTGCAACCTGTGTTAATGTGCTTTGCTGAAAAACACTATCAGGTCAAATAACTGCTAAAATTGCACCAAAAGTATGCTCACTTGACCGATTATGCTATTTTAACGCAAAAAAGCATTGTGAAAGGATAGTGAATATTTTATATTTTCTAAGTTTTAAATATTATGTAAAATTTATTGATAAACTATTATAGTTTTTGTTAATATTTTGAGTTATATTTTATTTATTTTTAATTTCAAGTGTTTTCATTTTTAATTTTAAAGTGTCAGTAGTTCCTTTTCAGGAACTTGTGCTGCGTCGACGAGACGCTATGGGAACGCCATCAGCGTGACGGCGTTCCCATAGCGTCTAGTCGATAACCTTGAGACGTTTTGTTTTGACATTTTTTTATTTTATTTTGTAATATATCTTTTTTTGAATTAGTTTCAGTTTATTTAAGTACCAAGACAGATTGGTTTTATTTCACTATAATAACTCTAATCTCTGTAAAGCGTACTTTGATTATAATTGTATTTAAGAGCTTATTTGTGAAATATGGCGGCAACATGGGTATTTTTATTGCTTTTATGATTTATTTAAATAATTATTATACGAGAAAACAGCCTGGCCTACATTGATGTAAAATCCTTAATTTAGTACTTCAGTATTTAAAAATAAATAAATAAAAATAATCCCAGAGAAATACCATATTGCTCAACTATTAATACATTTGTCAGGTGCAAGTACTAAACTTAGCAATCTTCTCACACAGGAAATAGGAAAACTGTGCCTTTAAATAACTGCTCTACCTTGTAAGGTGATACACCAAGTAAATATGGGCCAGGAAAGGTGCCATAGTGCTGACAGGGCACACACACATTCACAAACACACACTGGGCTTAGTGCCTGCAGAAATGGGGCAGAAAGAGAAGCAGCAGCACCATCGATCTCACTAGTGCCTAGTGATGCACAGCGTAACAGACTGGCCAGAATTGTGGAAAATGCTTGAGACGACAACAATAATTCTGCACCTCCTTCTTTTTTTTTTTTTTTTATTGCTTACTTTCCTGTCTGTGCTGTAATTTAGGCCAAATGTCCTGAATCACAGCATGAATGCTCCTGAAACACTCTGCCCTTCTTCTGACATCACTGAGTGTACTTCCTCTCCAGAAAGTAGGAGACTGGAAGGCCGTGGCTGGCATTTGGGAACACAGGCTGTGTGAGAACTCAAACTGAGTCAACAGTGCTGTGTGCAACACACTATATGAGTAAATGACAAATGTAGATTGCTGTTTCCATGGTGACGAAGGGGGTCCCCAATTATGTTACAGGGTGAGTTGATAGGTTGCTGCCTGAATGTGCCAGCCGCTGTCAATAAGAAGCCTAAAACAGCAGTGTGAGTAAACGTGAACACATACACACACTGAATTTAGCCCAATTGTGATTTTTAAACACAATTAAATGTACAAAACTTTTTTTTACTGTTATTAAAGGACTTTGAAATTTCAAACAGAACTGCAACCTTAACAAAACAGTCTCAGGCTTTCTTATATATGTATTGATGTACCTATAAAACAAAGACTTCTTTCACTACATCAACTCATGTTATGAAGCTATTTTTTTTACATGTCCACTAGGGATGCAACGGTACAGTGAGCCCACGGTTCGGTTTGTATCACGGTTTTCTGGCCATGGTAACGGTTCGGTTTCGATACATCAATGTTACTGTACAGTACTGTATGTGAGCTCTAACATAGAGGTCATTTCCCCTTTGTATTTCAACTTATCAAGGTACAGAGAAAATATTAAATGTAAAAAAGGTACAAAACACCACAAAACACTTATTTTTGCCCTCTTTCAAAAACGGACAATATAAAAAGGGCAGCATTATACCTATTCCAATTACACCAATGCATCACGCTGAGATGTAAGACCATGCAATCCACACTTTACAAATCCATTGGACACCCAAATGCTTTACCCCATGTAATCTCTCATTTCTGTTTGTACAATGTTCGCTCAGTCACTGTACCTGTCGTCCATTAGCTTTGGACCCCTGCAGGCTGCAGTTTCCCAGGCTGCCGTTGGGGGTGGTGGCACAGCTGCTGATGATCTGGAGCTGTTTCTCAGCACGGTCGGCCCGGTCCAACAGCTCCTCGATGAACTGCTGAAGACGCACTTTAGCATTGGCTTCACGCGCAGCTGTTTCCTGCAGAAACTGGTCGATCTGGGCAACCTCTCTGAGTGAGGAGGAAATGAAAAAGAAAGAGAAAGAAATGAGGGTTACTGTGAAAGGATTGAGTCGTCTCAGTGGTGATAGCTTGTCAGTTGCTCTTGATCAATTTTGTAATGAGCATTAAAGGAATAGTTCACCCAAAAATGAAAATTCTGTCATAATTTACTCACCCTCAAGCAGTTCCAAATCTTTATGCATTTCTTTACTCTGCCGAACACGAAAAAAAAAAAAAAATGAAAAACGTTTGTAACCAGGCTGTTTTGGGTGACCATTGACTTCCATGGTATTTTTTTTCCTACTATGGAAGTCAATAGTGACCAAAACTATTCCTTTAAGTACGCTAAAGAGTAAAGCATTTTCTTGTGAAGAAATTAAACATGAACATGTAAATTTAAACCTGTCACACCTCGACAAATGGGAAAAGGGCATTGGATACCAATTTCTCCCTCCCATCTGTCCCTTTTCTCATACTTGTTTATCTTCTCTAACATTCTGCAAATCCCTGGAGTGTGTGTAGAGCCAATGAAAGCAAGGCAACTGTAATCTCTGGAAATGTCTCTGTACACAAACGCAGGCTTGCGCCTCACCTCATCACCTCAACTATTCTAAGCTTCTCTCACACTTATAGTAGATTCTCACACAGTTGGACTTTTCCTTTTTGTACGCCAACCAAACGTTATTTTGAGATAAAGACATCTTGAGTATTTTATCACCCTACTGTAGGTTTCGAATAACGTCAAAAGTAATAGCAAATATGCAGCAGTTCCTGTGCTCAAGGAAGAGGCTTTAATTATCCACATGAATTAAAAGTAGCATTTTATAAACTAGGAAAATGAATGTGCGTAAATGTGATCTCAATGGCATTTATGTAATTGTGTAATCGCAAAAGATCCTCTAAGTAAATAGCTATGATAAAGATCAGGTTCTGTTAAATGATCATGTAGTCTGCGCTGCTGTCTCTTTATCTTTTGTGGATCTGGTGTATATCGTGGTACTATTATTTCCAGTATGTTTCTCTTCTCATGCAATAATTTATCATCACCAAATCAAGACTGATCAGTAGTTAAATCAGGGACAAAAAGATTCAAATGCGGGAAAAAAAGTTGTTTTATTGTTTTGCAGATTTGCAGGGATACATGATATTGGATTTTTGCCGATATGCCAATATTTTCAACTCATTTTAGCCGATATCCCATGCTGATATTGGTATATTTCCTTTTGTTTGGAAATAAAAATGAAGTCTCTCCTGTGCAGAACTGATTAGCAAATTACTTTTTAATTAGTGTTAATTTAAAGAATTAGAATTAATTTAAATAAACAATTCTGAAATAAGGATTGATTAATATAGGATCGAATGCTTTATGCTAGCTAAACTAAACAGATGTAGAATCATGTGTTGTTATTGATAAACTAAAACTATTACATTTTAAAAAAATAGCTGAAATAAAAATATCCTATAATGAAATATAAATATTAGATGAGTTGAAAAAAGTATTTAATGAACAAAAAAAAAAGTTGTCTCTGCAACTAATCTGAAATAGGCATGAGTACTAAAACCTAAATTAAACTATATCGAAATATATTTAAAAAGCACATAAAACTGAAACTAGACTTAAAGTTAAAACCTTACAAAAATATAATCTAATTCAAAATGTTAATAACAATAGCCGTCCTCTATAGTGTGACGGGTAATAATTCATTAATAATACTGGAATAGCACTGCTTGAAATAAAGTTAAAGTCATGCAGACTGCTTTTATGGTCTACGTGGGTGCTATTATGCTCTATTCATTCTTACTGCAAAGAAAAGAACATTAAAGCAACCAGTACATTATTCAAAAAAATCACCTTTTGTGTTTCAAAGAAGTCACACTGGTTTGGAATGACGTACAATACTTCTTTTTGTTTTTTTTGTGGACTGTTCCATTCAAACCAGTCATACTGCAGCTTTTTCTGTTGTGTGTTGTGTGGGTACGTCTTGCAGGACGGCTCTCTATTCACTCGGCTGCAGTATTCTTTCTTACTGTAGTAAAGGTCAACAATGTTTTTGTTTACTAACAACAGAGAGAATGGCAGTCAATCAACAGTGTAAACGAGACTAATTACAAGCCAAGTAATGTGGAGGCAGGGCAGATCAGCATGTGTTTACCGCGTGCAATATCACATGCACATCCGCATACATTATGTCTGCTTCAGCCCCTCACTGTATCTTGAACAGCAGTAGTGACTTTTCAGTAATTAAAGGGCTGGCACCTAATTTTGTTGGTAAGCTTGATAAATCTGTTTATCTACCCACAATGTGTGGGGCTTCTCAAGGGAGAATAGCACTGTGGATCAGTGTGTGTTTGTATTATAGACCCCAGGGAAACAAAATTGAAGTTTTGTGGAAGGAAGGCTGTGTCTATTTGCATTTAGACTACATCTACAAGAGCAGACCTACAGTAGACACCTACATATGCGAATATGCATTTTTACTAAAATAGTACTCTTTAACTTAATGCAATCCTGTATGCAAATTTAAGATAATAAACGCTAGCAATTTTTAGCAACAAGCAGTTTGATTTATCCTGACCCACAATCCAGTTTTAATAGTTTCAACAATATGCCAGAGGGTAAGTTTACTCAAAAATGAAAATTAGGCTGTATTTTACCCACTCTTGAGCCATCCTAGATGTATATGCCTTTCATCTTTCAGACGCCTACTTTAATAAATATAACTTAGCAGCACGACAATTTTTAATTTAACTCCGATTGGCTTCACCTAAAAGACGAAACTGTCCAATCCAGTGGATTGATAAGAAGCTAATACGACCCAATATGTAACATAAGGTTTTACTAATGTTTAAAGAAAAACATTTCAGTGGAAAAATATCACTTATATCTTGGGTTGGCATCGAAAGCTCAAATCAGACTAGAAATTCTGCACTAATTATGACTAATCTCCACTTGAAATGAATTATTCATGTTTATCATATGTTGGAGATTTGATTGATTATGCTGCCTTTCCATTGGTCCAAAACAATCTAATACTGCCCGGTCAGTGTGCATGGGTTTAAAGTCAACACAATTAAGTGGCAGAAGAAAGCATGAACAATTAAGTGACTGAAGCGGCATGACATATTAAAGTGTGTCTCCCGCTGTCTGCCCTAATCAAAACTCTCCCAGTGTAGCTTACAGTCCTGGAGCTGACTCAAGCCTCTTCATAGGGGAACATGAATACAAATAAGACCGCCAGCCCAAAAAACTGATATCTAAATTCCAATATGCTACAAGCAAAGCACTCTGGGAGAAGCACCCCGGCTTTCAGATTCACACTGTGGGAATTCAAACTAGGTTTGAAAGTGTTCTAGCTTGTGTCAGCTAATAAACTTAACCTTCTCTAATGAGCACACACTCGCGAGCACAAGCTCCTCATAACCGAGAACAAATAAAAACGTAATATCTCAACTTGAGGTCATACCTCACTGCTTGAACTGGTATGCTTTGACAGAACTCAGTCTGAATGTAGTGCAGAGAACACAGTGTACAGATAGACTGACAGAGTGTGTGATAACCTGTGTGCCTGCTTACTTCCACACATCCCTTATCTAAAAGCAACAGATTAAAACTGCTCAGATATGATGCTGACGATGTACAAAAAGATACATCGTCCACAGAAACCAATTGTGTTTGGACTCCAAGAAGTAGGCCCCGATCAAAAACAAATGCTGTTTTTGTGATGTCGATAAACAAATATCGGGAGAAGAACAGCTGGCCCCGCATTTTTCCAATCAGCCTATAACCCGTTCATCGAATTGGAACCGTGAGCCTCCGCCTTACATAAGCTGGATTTCCTCCTTTCCGCATCTCGTACTTGCATCACTCCGCCACCCCTTCTCCGCCGCCGGTCCTCACCTTTCTCAGGGGGGGCACGCGCGGGTTTGAGCCGGACGCCGAGCTCTGCCCTCACAAGGGTTAAAACTCCTAGGGCTCGGAGTCCACTGAGCCCCACGGCTCACTCCTCCGGACAACGCCAAACATGCTATTCTATATCGCAACATGAGGAAGTGTGAGCTCGTGAAATGATAGCTGGTTGTAGCTGATCAGAAAAATTCTGTTATGCATTCATAGCAGTTCTTATCTTAGAACAGATGTTTATAAAGTTTACATTAAGATATGACATCTGGAATTAATCTTAATGTGATGTTCTGTAACTTAATATCAAGCAGCAAATAAGTATGTCCGGTTAGATCTGACGATCATTTCTGAATGCAAACGCAAATAAAAAATTCGACAAAAACACAAAGCTAGAAGACAGAGTACTTAACTGTTCGCTTCGTACAATTTGCTTATCAGGATTCTCTTATTGATGTCCATTTTAATTTATTTATTTATTTTGCGTAAACTGCAGTAGTTTTTATTAAGAATTTCGTTGTTCAACATGAGTATTTAATAATGCTGACTGATGGCTTCAACAAAAGCATATAACATTGATTAAAAACCTCAAAGCTCACAGCAGGTCTGTCTTTAAAGGTCTCCAAGTTATTGTTCAATCACTAGTTTCCGGGGGACTGGATTAAATGATGGCGCTACTCAACCTTGCAAGACACCGGTGCAGCTGTAGTTCAGCTTGTATTCAGACAATTCTAAAAAAAAATATTTTTTTTTATTTAAATTTTTTTTTTTTAAGGAAACCTTGATCTTTCAATGACTACAGACTGTT
Source organism: Enteromius treurensis (assembly GCA_032275025.1). Taxonomy (NCBI): domain Eukaryota; kingdom Metazoa; phylum Chordata; class Actinopteri; order Cypriniformes; family Cyprinidae; genus Enteromius; species Enteromius treurensis. The sequence goes on from JAUCMU010000001.1 coordinate 19,135,604, forward strand.
TTCTAGACTGGTTTCCATGGGAACAACTATTGGTTGGGTGTCAGATATGTCTTTAAACAATAACGCTTTTTACTGCTTAGACAAAGGATGTGTGATCAGTGCACCGGGAACATTTTTACTTAAATTTAATAAGCCATGTCATTCACACTGAAAGAATGATATTCCATTCCCACAAGGTGAGATGACTAATACAAGATGTTCTGAAATATTAGTTGCGCAATACAGAATGAAATAAAATAAGTACAAATGTGCAAAAAAAAAACAAAAAAAAAAACTACAAAAAAAATCAATATTTCTCTATATGTTGCATACTAGATTTTAAAAACTGTATGATATAGTATGTAATATATCAGTTAACTACACTGAATGACTGTCACAAGGAGCGTGCAATACTACATCTGCATTTTAAACAACACTAAGACCACTAATTCAATGCATGAACATGAATTGCCTACAAGTGCAATTCAGAAAAGTCTGCATTTCATGATTATGCAAAGGCTGTTCGCTAACACTTTTGCGATAAACTGATAAATACTGATGAATCCTAAGCAGAGCATCGGACACGGACAGATGAGAAACAAATACGCTGCTTGGAAATAGGAATCGCACATCTGACATTTAACATTCCTCTGGACTAACGCCTTGACAATTATTTCAAGTGCACATAAAAATAGCAGCAAAGGACTAATAAGCAACTCGCTGTATTCAGAATCGTAAACGATTATGTATCGTTGTAAGCAGCACACTCTCCAGACAATATGAATGATAATTAGATGCAAAAAACAGAGGAAACAAGAGTGGTTAATGAGATGAAATTAGATGAGGGCAGAAACGAGGTCTTGGAATGCTTGGAAGTATTACAGATTATTGGTGTGATTAAAATGTGTTAGTTTGGTCACTCATACGAGTAGCAGATTTACTTATTTGCATGTTACACAATGTATTTTCGTTTAAATTTGAAGGATTTTCAATGCATCACTGTTCTAGGCAATACCTGTCCTGTAAATTTCAATATAGGGAAGGACAGGATAGGTCACAGAGAAAGGCAGATACAGCAGAAAGAGAACATTAGCAAGGATTTGTATGCAAATGCAGAGAGGTTATTATATGAGCCCTCTTATGAACGGAATACTAAACACACACACACACACACAGTATATCAATCTGTCTTTCACACTTCTGCCCTCTTCAAGATGGATACTATGGCATCACAGAGGTACTTTAATTGCAAGACAGATGAATTAATCATGATCTACAACCCTAAGTTTGCATAATAATGGCAGGCACGGACATTGGATCTATCCATTCGCATTTTAAAACGCTGAAAAGGACATTGTGACACAAATGAGCAAGCAGTGAATTCAAGGATGATCTTTATTTAATTCGAAGCATGAAAAAAATCACTATGCCAAAACAAGGTACTGTATATGTTGCTAATAAATCAAGCCAGGCTTGACATTTTCAAGTCTGTATTTGTTCGATTAGAAATGATCGAATAGTCTGAAGATCTGTTTTAGCTTGAAAGCTCCGGAGGACACACAGATACAGCCAGAGATTGCAGAAGAGAAACAGAGATCAGCTGGGATATGAGATGCCAACAAGATCGAGGTGACAGTGAGATGGAGAAAAAAAAGAGAGAATGGAGGAAGGGTACTGAGGGTCAAAAAGCAGAGAGGTAAGAGAGGGAGAAAAGAAATGAGGCCTCTTTCTTTTTACCTGCCAGCAGTGCGTGACCGGTTTCTCAAGAAAGCTCTAATCCACAGGCAGTTACAAATCAATCACAGTGGGTGTATATTACAGATGAAATCCTGCTGAGAATATCCCACAGCATATGAGTCTCTAAACTCAGACCACTCCAAAATCTCAATTGCACCTCTCTTTTGGATTTCTATATCCAGTATATAAAACAAAATCATTTTGGGAGAGGTGATATTTCATTTCAATGGCTTTAACCTGGGGCTTTACATAAAGGAAAGTATCATTTTAGAGTATTTTTCCACTTTATTTTTCCATATTCATTCTCGACTACTAAAATACCATTTACACTCGATTAATTTTATACTTTAATACTTTCTAATATCTGAAAACTGTAATTTTCTGGCTTTTGGTCAAAAAGGAAATCAGAAGTTATGCAACTGAAAAGACTTTGTAACCATAAATTGGAATTGAAAAGGCTTAGTGGCATGCAACCTTCTAAAATACATTAATATTACATGCCTTCACACTGTTTAGCAATGAATGATATTGAGAATTCCGCTTTCCAATTACAGGAATAAATTACTATTTTTAAATAAATAAATTAGTAATCAGTTCTTTAAATTGTACCACTTACAGTAAGTTTTTACAGTAATGTAGTCCAAACTTCTGAACAGTAGTGCATGGTGCATTATTGCTCTGCATCCAGCTAAGGTATACAAACGTACAAACGCTTGTCACGCCAATAAAGCAAATTAAACTGTACCAACCACAACCATGAAAAGCCCACCAAAGAGCAGATTAAATCTGACTGGAGACATACTGCAGAGATGCTACAGTTGCGGGTTTGTTCACTGTCTTGCTCAATTGCCTTGTCTAAATGAGGCTAACCCTGTGGAGCTGTCGAAAACAAATGTAGTATTACTTTGTTTGTAAAAAGCCCTGCTTGCTCAACAAAGCAACTTCTGTTGGAGAGCCCAAGAGTAAATCAAGCGTTAGAGGAAAAACCAGCAAGGTCCTAGCAGTCAAGAACATTTTTTATTATTTCTTTAATCAAAGCCACTTTTCCCTCGTTATAAGTCGTGATGGTCATAAAAATAAAAAAACAACTAGAGGGGATGCCTGCAACTTACTGTTGTTTGTGTGAGAGCTCCTGCTCCTTATTAACCAGATCCTGTTTAAGACTGGCCAGCATCTCCACTGACACGTCCACTTGCCGCGAAAGCTCAGTGGCCTTGTCTTCCAGGTCTTGCTTCTCCTGACCGAGCCTTTCGCTCTCCACCTTTGCCTTTTCCAGCTCCAAGCTTTTCCTCTCCAGCTCTGCCTGCAGACGTCCGACACGTGCCGCGATCTTCTGCTCCACCTCCTCCGACAACTTCTCAAGCCTCTCGTCTAGCTCGAGCCTCTCGAACGCTCGAGCTTTCAACCGGGCCAGGCCCTCCTCATAAGCCGCCTCCACCGCACTAGCGGCAACATTTGCAGCCACCGCCACGGCGTTGTTCCCTGAGGAGGACAAGGCGTCGCCGGAGCTCATTGCTGTCTTCACCAGGATCTCGCCCAGAGGAAACTCCACATTGGGCAGGTAGCAAGCAGTAGATGAAGGTGCAAGTCCAAGCTCTTCTCCAGAGCAGGGCAATTCGCGGTAAGGAAAACGAGATTCGGCGGTGAGGGCTCCGTCGGCCACTAGGGGGAACAGAGCAGCAGCATCGCATACGCTGTTGGACTTGGACAGCACATACAGGGTCTCGTAGGTGTGGTTGTACTCCAGATGGGCGCGTAGAGACGACAGACTCCGAAACCGCTTGTGTTCCCCACAGCGAGGACAACGGTACGGCAGGTCCAAAGAGGCCATTCCACGCTGCCGTGGATGCCAGGATGGAGCAATATGCTCACGCCACCAAGTGCTGCCAAGAGAAGGCAGGGACAGGGGCCGGGCACCACAGAGGACCACTCATCTCAGGCACGCTGGGTTTGCTGCGGGCTGAGCAAGGAACAGGGGATCATCACACATGGTCCCTCTGAGTCACAAGTTCTTGATTTAGTTCTTCAATAAGGTCTTGAATGCTGTTAGGCCTATTTCTGTCACTTAATCGGTTTTTCTCACAATCCAAAACTTTTGTCCTAGTAAAAGAGAGAAGAGACACACAAAATGAACAAATATTAAAGATTGCAATACAGGGTTTTTGCAGGTATCAGCACTGTGGATTTTTTAAATGTTATTTACCGTATTTGGAAACACATCTCCACAACATTGTGACAGCGCAACAATAATATAGCAAGAATAAATGCTTTCTGTCTTTGCATAAAAATTCAGGAGGTGGCATGTAAATCTTCCAATAAAGTGACATAGATGTGTGGGGACGTATTTGAATGTAGCATTGTAGGAAGGCATGGTTGCGTCTTATCTTTTAGAAAGATTTCTGACTTGTTTAGCAAACTCAGACATGCTTTGCCACCTGACGAACAAAAAAGCTGATATCAGCTCACTGGAGGCAAGCATTTATAATTGTGCACTGCAATATGCTGAATAAAACCATGGGTTAAATATAAACTTCTCCTCCTGAAACTGCACCAACTGAAAATCACTCCTTTTATCAGTTCTAACAAAACATACTCTTTTTTTTTTTTTTTTTTTTTAGTAATTTCCACTTGGCTGAGTAAAATAAACAGTGCATGGAAGTGTAAAACAACCACAGCACAATTTAAAGCAAGAGTTTTGAAGATTTTAAGTCGACTAATCTCTCTGAGTGGAAACAACCTCTAAGGAACTGAGAATGGACTCGCATGTTTGCTGAATATGCATTTCTATGCACTAATGGAAATGACCATATTATGTCCAGGCCTCTATCAAGTAAGTATATCTTTCAATATGCCACGCTACAAGACGATTACTCAATGTAAAGTTTGGCAATAGTTCAAGGAACAGTCTCTTAGAAGCTTAACAAGACTGCAAAGGAAGCGTCTATTGTGTAAAATTATTAGTAGTAGGTCACATGGCATGATAGTTCATCTAACTATTTCCAAAGAGGTACTTCATCAACATAAGACAAGTCTTAAGGTGTAATTAATCCCCATTAGTGTTCTCCAGTCTTTTATCCTGTTCCAATTCCCACCCTTGTCATTCCCACAGTATTGCGAACACTGCAGATAAGAATGGGAATGAAACTGAAATAATGACTATTTATCCTGCACTCTTGATCCTGGATTGAATTTCAGGCTACAACTACATTAAAAGAGCCAGTCATATTCATTCAACTCGGAATTAGACGAGTACAATTCCCCCAAATTAATCCAAGATACTGAATCAAATCATATGCCATAGTAGGTCATGCACAGTGCATTTAACAAGCAATAGAACAGAGCAGAATGGCAACCACTAAATTGTCCAGCAGACTTGGCTCCAGGAGTTCTTTTCCTATGCATTTTTCTTCATTAATTGGTTGCAAGCCAATCAATTTACAAATGAATTTCAAAATATATTTGATTTCCAGTATTTGACAGAAAAAAGACAAAATATTGTGCACTTAGAAAGGAATAAATGATACATAATTAAAGGAAACAAATGACCAATGATACAACGTAAAACACTAGCAGCACAGGTCTTTTCAATACTGATAATAAAAAGAAATGGTTCTTAAGCATCAATAAATCACAAATCTGGTTGCCATTGTTGAAGATTCATCATCATTGTCTAATTTGATGGTTTTAGACTTGACAGTTTTGGGAGGCATGCTAAACCTGCCTAAACCAGGTAAGACCAGTAAACCACCGTAGGCTGGTTTACATTGTTACAATTTACTGCATGTGACCAATGCAAGAAGCACTTAGTCTGAGGTAATAAATGGAGTGTGATTTCAGAAAGAGTGACATTGAGATGGGTTGGCTGGACTATCTCTCACTGCAGAAAAGGTGAAAGAAGGAAAACAAATCTGACAACATGCTTAAACAATAATGTCAAAACCTAGACCACATCTGCTGTCCTTGGCTCATCAAATCACGATGGGTGACCGTAGTGGCGTTTCTCTCCCACTGGGTACAACACGGGCCCTTTCCCTGAGGGTGCTTGCTGATTTAAGAGCATCATCATTATATCATCTATTGTGACACACGATTTAAAAAACAGAATCACAGGAGAAGCTGTGCAATCAGTTTCATTATGTGGTTGTCTTCATATGTCATTCTGTCAGGAGTGCACATCATTATAGGTACTTGGTATCATTCTTGGTCTGTCCCTATTGTGCCACGAATGATCTCTGTCTGGGTTTGTCTCTCTCTATAACCTCCTTCCTCCTTAGCTGAGGAGACAAGAAAAAACCTTTTCATTACTAATGGGGCTTGAAGACTCTCTCGTCTCAGATCTGTAATGGGATAACAAAAGACTTTTGATTAAGGCCTTCCTAGCAAGCATTAGCAGTAAAAACATAACTAAAACCATTAAAGGGTTCTTTTAACAGCAGCCATTTATGCCTAGGAAACAGCCCGGTGCTATCAGAGGTTATGAAAGAGCAGCCGCTTTGATGCTACATCACGATCAACATTCCTGCAATCAGCTCTGACCTTGATGACAGAGAGCCGTTTGAGTCTTGCAGACAAACTGCTGCTTCCAAGATGGAGGTTTATTGTTGCCACGGATACAAGCTTAGAATGTGAAGCACAGTAATAAATGGATACAAACAAGCCAGCCAGTAATGATGAATCATCAGAGAGAGGTAACAAGGAGAGGAGGATGGGGTGGATATGTTAAAGAATGCAGGAAGAACGTTGGAATGAACTGAGAAGAGAGTAAAGGACAGTGGATTACTTTTCGTAGCGAGCGAAGATGCTATTATCAATTAAAGAATTACAATGTTGTGCTATAAATAAATGCCATATTGCACTAGAGATATATTGGTTATTTGGTGATTGACTTTTATTATTTATTATTAAATGTACTTGTATATTTTTACCTTCGCCGACATCTAATGAACAATTAAAGGAATAGCTCACCCAAAAATGAAAATTCTAGGGCTGCATCAAAACAAAAATTCTAGGCCAGAGCTGAAGCCGAACAAAATGAAGGCCAAATACCGAATACTGAACATCGTTTTTCGCATTTCCCCCATATATTTTGCCATTTTTTCCCACAATTGCATAAATTAAGTATCATTTAGTCTACCTTTTCAAAGAAAAAAAAAGTATAACAAAACAACAATTTGATAATATTTACTTAACACTAAACATTTCTTAAATAAAACTATATCAAAAAAACACTTGTTACTTTTGAACTTAGAATTTAAGTTTCAAAAACACAATTTTTCCCCCCATTTTTGAATCAGGCAGCGCTGTTTGAATACATGCAACTCGTGCGTGTATTAGACAACTTAACTTGCAGTTTGTTCAAAGTACTAACCATTTGCCACACAAAGACATGAGATGCAGTGCTAAACAGTCTCTTGCTGTCAGTGCTTGTAATGATTGTAATGATTCATCATTTCCTCACTTATAAGTTGCACTAAACCTGTTTCTTTCCTCTGCCAAACACAAAAGAAGGTATTTTTAAGAATGTTGGTAAACACGCTGTTGCTGTTAGCCAATAGCTGGGTTTCATTGAAAAAAGAAAAGCTAAAATATGCATAGTTTTTTTTTATGTTCCACAAGGCCACAACCAAGGATGGCATCTAAAGCATCAGGGACATCGTGAAATTGTGTGTCGTGAAATAATGTGTTTTGTGAGAAACCACACAAATAATATACAGTAATGCCTTATTTTTTGTGATCTGGTAGGCTGTGATATTGTAACATCAAAAAAAACCTTTTCAAATCTGCATTGTTTCTGGTTAGGACACAGCGTTAACATTTTACTGAAAGATTCATATGCAAATCACATATGTCTACGTCATTGTGTATTATTATATCAGGTCATGGTGAGCAATGTTCTCTGTATTTCTTGCCACATCAGTCCTTTACATAATTTCATGATGACATTTGAATTCTATTCATGGAATAGAAAGAGGCTTTATACAAGCTGAATGCTGTCATTTTATCCATTGAGTCAGCACAGTAACATTTATTTATATACTAAGTCTAGGAAAAATGAACTGAAGTCCAAATATTCTATGATTAGGCCAAGAATATGTCAGACTTGGACTGATCCTTGCTACCTAAAAGTATAATAAATTAGAATAACTCCATGCATTTTACTTGATAAAGTCACATTTCACAAGTCTTGAGCCAGTGAGTGACCACTCTGAAAATGTTAGATAGATTCGCATGTTTGGAAGCAGTGGTTTCTCCTCAGTGAGTAAAGCTGGACGTACTAGCATCACAATGCCCCTGTGATTTAAAAGTAGTATCAAAAATAGTTCAGCTCTGAGTCCATTGTGTTGTATCACAAAAGAGTCACAACAAGCAAATAACTTTGACTCTATTAATGCTACAGTTACACAATTCCGCAGGCATATTAACATTCAATAAACTTACTGCAATGCCTACATTTTTGTAAAACTGAACACATGGAAAATCTATAGCACTACTTCCTCATCTAACTTGCAGTTTAATTAAGAAATTATAATAATAACACGACAAGCATTTTCCTACCTGGTCTAATGGCATAAACATAACTGGAGACACTTTTTAGTGGGGCACTAAATATGTACCAATAGGTACATATCACTGAAGATTCCAAAAGAAATGAACACTAGAGGAAGTAAAAGTCTGACACCTTTTATTTCTTTCACAAAAATGTACAGAGTTTAGATTAATAAAGTCAAATTTTTAGCACAATTACTTAAAGAATAGCATGTTATGACTACAAAACAATATTAATATGCTGGGAGATTTGAAAACCAATGATTGTTAGAAGCACATATATCTAGCTACATACCAACTTCAGCTCCAACTCTAATGAAACACACCTGCCTTTCACAGAGCTGAACTTTGCAGGACTGTTGCAAAGTAGGTTTGTTTGGTAGCTTACGGAGTACAAAGATGTACTTGAGAGGTTAGGAGCTCTGGTTCGAATACTGTGTAGCTACGTATTAGACAAAGTAGCTCAAATCTGCAAATAAGGAAGTTGAAATTGCATGGTTGCATCAACAAATAGATTTTTATATCAGTTTCGCATGTATTAACATTATCGGGTAGGTTTAGGGTTGGGTTTGGTGTATTTCCAGCATAATAGAGCACTAACTTTTAGAGACAGTCCATGGAAAATTTAAATGTGAACCACTGCAATAGGTACAGTCATGACCAAAATTATTGGCACCCTTGAAAAATATAATTAAAGAAGGTTAGGCTATGAAAATAAATCTGCATTGTTAATGCTTTTGATATTTTATTTAAAATCTAGCCTTTCATGGAATAATAAGAATGTAAAATGGGGGTAAATATCATTATGAAATAAATGTTTTTCTCTAATACGCATTGGCCACAATTAAAGTTAAAATTAAAAATTAGTTCACCCAAAAATGAAACCTTTGTCACTAATTACTCACCCTCATGTCCTTCCAAACCTATAATAATATAATCAAGTATTAAATAAATTCCCTCCATAGACAGCAATACAAATGAAATGATTCAGATCCAGAAGCGTACCAAGGGTGCCACAATTTTTGCCATGACTGTACCTGAAGCAATGTAATAAAAACAAAGCAATACATACCTAAAACCCTAATAAAAAGTGTATTGTACTAGTGTTTTTAATGCCATTCAGTTGACATTTCCTTTAAAAACTGCATTGATATGTACTTATTGGTACGTAATTCACATCTTGCTAAAAAGTGCATTTTACACTTACATATAATTAAATATGTATTATAAATATATTAAAGGAAAGAATTGCTAAAAGGTGAGGAGTTGGATGGATGCTGAATCGAGAGATACGGAGGCAGGGCATTCAGGGTAATTTATTGGAGACTTCTCTTGTTCTGATTGGATAATCAGGTAATCATTAATGATGTACCAGCCGTGAGAATTATCTGTGCATGCTCCTAAGGAAATCTGAAACATCACTTACGCCATGAGACCACAGGTTGCCATTTTCATAGGATCGTTAAAAGGAATTTTAAAGTATGCAAATTTAGGGCACAAATTATGTGTACCTAAAAACTCAATTTTAATTTCCCAAAATGATTATTTTTCTATGTATTTACATTGCAAAACCACTTTTATAAGAAATTGAGCATATTAACCACATTAACTTCAGTCAAGCCCAAAATAAATCTTAGTTACAGTATGCAGACATCTACATTCTTATCTTCAGCTTCTTGGAACAAAAACAAACCTTTGACCTCCACTCAGCCAACTGAGATATTAACCCCAGAAGTAAAACAGGTTGCGAATGCCATTTCAAGCATAGGCAAGAAGGTAAAAGTCACGGTATGAAAACAATATTAAGGAGCACAGCTGGCATAGAAGAATCACAAGGACAATGCTAACGCTTGTAAAAAAGCATGCATAAAATCCTCGTAGCTGCCTCAGCAAAAGCGAAGACCAGTGAAGGCCAAGGCTGCTCAGGATGGCTGATTCCAAAAGTTGAAGCTCCACTGGTGAAAGACTCGTCTGGCTCCTATTGATCCATGGGATTTCACTGAGCCAATTATCCCTCATTACCCACAGCTCATCACATGCCACTAGTCTGGGAAGACATCCCAATGAAACACTCTCACACATCCCTTTCTGTACCACTAGCTGATGCAGGCCAATCGATTCCACAATTATGTTATTTTCCATACAGGTTAGCAAACACTTGCATCCACTAAGTGCACAGTTTGCTGTGGTTCCATTGCTAGAAAAGAGAGATGCTAAAATAACATTTTTACTGTGCTAACAGATGCAATTAACAAACATGACCACTGCATTATCTCGCCTCTGTGTGCTTTCCATTTTAATATTTAGATTTAATCAACATCAATAGCCTGTGGTCACTCCTCTGTGTACTTTAAACACATTCACACTGCTATCTGCTAGATAGCGTGCCTTATGTGGATTTGTTAAACATAACTAGGAACTACACTTTATGCAGCTCTGCTAAACAATAATTATTCCATAATTTTTCAGCAGCCGAATTGATTTAATTGAGTCTGTCAGGCTTCCTAATCAGCTGTCTAAAATGGCATAAATACAGTACTTTTATAACCCTCATTGCTAATTTCCATTTTAAGTGATCTGATCACAGATGGCTATGCTAAATACGTTAAATCTGATCTGGAAAACATGGCATCCCATGCATCCCGGAAAACCTGACTAGTAATAGTGTTAAACTTTCTGCACACAAAAAGTATTCTTGTAGCTTCCTAAAATTAGGGTTTACCAACTGATGTTATTTTCTATGGAAGGTCAGATGGCTCTTGGATTTCCTCAAAAATATCTTAACTTATGTTCCAAAGATGAACAAAGGTCTTACGGGTTTGGAACGACATGAGAGTGATTAATTCATAACATTCGTGGGTGAACTATCCCTTAAAGCAACACCTGTCAAAACACTACTCATGACATACTTTAATAGTCTAGCATTTTAGAAAGCAACTTGTTACACATTTCCCAATCAGAACTCATGAAACCTGAGAAAACCAGACTCCACACAGGAGGTAAACAAACCAGTCCCAAGTATGCTTGAGATCAATAGCAGATCAGACACAGGGGACCACCAATGTATGAAGCAGTAAATAGCACTATGCCTCATTGTCTATTGTCATTAAGTTGTATTATCATCATGCAGCGCTCAAGAAAGAGGCAGCATTGACAAGCCTGGGCTTCTTTACAATGACAAGGGAAATTACATCTACAGTACACTGGCTCTCAATCGGTTTTCTTTACAGTAAATGTAAACTGTTTAAAATAAGTGCATTTGAATTGCTTTGACCAATTGCTTTCAACAATATTCACAATTTTCTTGGTTATTGGTCGTTTAAATGATTTCATCATAGTCTAAAAAAACATTTTGAAACCATGCATTGCCAAGTGGGAACTGCAAAGACGTTAGATAGTCCGAAAACAAAGACATAATAAATACATTTTTGACCATCTAGATCAACAAACAATACCTATTAATATTATTTAATAGATTGCAAATGATGCAAGTTTTAGTGTCATGGATTATTATTACTGTTTAGATATTGATACAAATGACATTTAAAATCACATCTGGATGTTGGTTACTGGGCAGTTACAGAAACAACTAGTCAGTATCAATCAATCTCTGTAAGATATCATAATTGTAGACCAACTTTTATTTAACTTTTTATTAAGAAAATCTTAAATGTAACTATTTGTAACCTCTCAGCAGCCTATTCGATGTATTTGAGAAAATGCCTTTTATGCCAGCAGTCAAAATAAAAGTGTAAAATAGCAAAAAGTTATATTATACTGATTACTGCAACTGGAATCATTGAGACAAGAAAAGGCCGGCGACATCATGGCCATGTTTTCGCAGGCAGCTATAATGCTGTCTAGTTAGGCAGCTCAATAGATTTTGAGACACGACCTATCATTTGACAGGGGATCTCTCCCTGAAAAAATCATGATCACTGACAGCTGATGCGGTTGTGGGCAAACATGTCATGTAAGATAAGGGTGGAGGCACTAAATAATCAGAAATGGAGCTCATGCTCTCACTCTCTGGGGTCCGTGGATGTGAGAAATGATATGCGGCTTTAACGCTTTTCATACTATCCATGGAGATGCCACATTTCACGAGAAAAATAATAATGCCAAACGCGATTCAAGCATATCGGTCACGGGCATATATTTGGAGGTATGTTCCCTCGCTGCAAAATCGTGCCCGACGGCGCAACCACGGATATACAGATTTTCACCATTTTTCTCCAATATCGTAGGCGAGTCGCGGTACAAATCCGTCTCCTCGAGCCCCTAACATGACCGCCGCTTGCTAATATCAGCAAACCCGATGACTAGAAACACGCATTGTCACCATCCAAAACATGTTACATGTGTCAGAAAGTGTGCCTCTCACCTCGCAGATCTGTACCCATTTTCCGCCCGTGCCCAGCAGCCTCTCCAGCAGGATGACGTCACGAGCGCCACTCTCTGCAGCAGAAGACGAACGCGAACCAACACGCGTCGCGCAGCGCAGGGAAATAAAAAAAAGGGGCGTGTGTGACGCTCACCGCAACGCGCAGAATGCATGCCCTACTTGTTCTGCTTGGAGTTGGGGTTTTGAGTACGGTCACTGTGATTCAGCTTTTCTTAACAGTGTACTACTGAAGATAAAGAGCACTTATTGCGGAAGGTTTGACATCAAGAAGGTACGCCACGCAGTGTAGATAACATTTTATGTGTCTGATACGTTCAGTCGTCATATAACGTTAGATCAGAGGACTTTTTGATTCCAAAGTATTAACTAAAATATAAAGGCAGTTGTATAAAATGTTGTCTAAAAGCTATGTAAGCTATAGGCTATATTTATGATAGGAAAGGGTATAAAATATCATGGAACATGATGCTTACTAAATATCCTAATGATTTCTGGCAAGAAAATTGTACAACTTTGACTTATACAATATATTGTAGACTAGACCACCATACAAATATACCTGTGCTACTTGACTAGCTTTGTGGTCCAGGATAGCATTTGTATAAAAACCTATTTAAAATATTAAATGTGATATTACAAAGGCAAATCTAAATATTGTTATTTAAATATATAAATAACAATATTTTAATATTTCTGTTGATGTTACACTAGAGCCAAAGCTAGCCTAATTGTTAAAATATTACCTAAAAAATATTATTTAATTATTTTATTATGTACTAAGTATTAATTTAACCATTTTATACCGACCAGAGCAATCATATATGCAGGTATAGGCAAATATTTTAAAATGTAAATATTCAGTTTATTGAATTTAATTTATTGATTTTTCAATTTGTTTCAATGGAAATATAGCTAGGGAACACATATGCACACCGTACAGTATATACAGTAATTTGCTCTGGACAAACCATTTGCCTTCTTATGTGTAGTATAAGACGACAACAAATTTTAGCTTTCATGAACCCAGCCTGGTCAGACACTGGTCAGAATAATCCTTCTGAACCGAACAGATAAATTTTTATCTAGTGCAACATATGTCTAAAGAGAAATTAATCTCTAGTATCTAATTTAAAGAAAATATTACACGTAAACATTGCTTATTGATCCTGTTGGTTTAATAATGAGGTTTGTGCGTAGAAAAACCATGCATCAAACCTGTCTAATTTGTGGTGGAAATAAATAATAATTTTAGAACTGGTCTGTTGTCCAGAGGTTTTGTATTTGTCAGTGCAGTGTTTGAGAAGCAGCCTTTTAGTCCATCTAAGACATAGATACAGCAAAACATTAGCGCCATCTTGTGCTTGTAGTGTAAATACGCACGAGGAACCGCAGAGTAAATCTATCTAGCTACAGGGATTGGACAAAATACTGTGAACACCCATTATTAGAGGAGTTAAATCTATACAAAAATAACTTTTTGTAGACTACAGTGAAATTTTATCTCTGCGTTGCATATCAGTGTAATTTATACATTTGTATATCTATCTATCTATCTATCTATCTATCTATCTATCTATCTATCTATCTATCTATCTATCTATCTATCTATCTATCTATCATCTAAATGCTACTTCACCCAAAAGCCAAAATACTTTGCTCCCACGATGAACACTGCATGTCATAACAGACATGACTTACAGCACCAGGAGTTTCATCAGACCTTCATCTGTTCCCTCGCAGATAACAATGTTCTATCTTGTTATCTGCAAGGGAATATTACATGGCTGTGTGCATTCCGGTGTCCTCGAATAGCCTTTAATGAGAGCAGTAATTCCTAAACACCTGCTGCAGATGAAACGCTGTCATCTTCAGCGCAGCTCAATTAAAGGAAGTGTTTTCCCCTAACCCTTCCATATGCACACACACACACACACACAAAATGCATGCACACACACATTCTCTCTACAGTCTTTTTAATTCAGACATTTCAAAAAGTGACAACCACACTATGGGCTAATTACTAGCCTGTCATCTACCTTTGTATTTTGATGGATTCCATTCATGATGTGCTGCGCTTTTCCATAGCTTTTTAGCAATAAATGCTTACTGAGGATATTATTAGCTTCTGTTTGCTTAGCAACGATAGCATGTGCCTGAAATGTGTCGTGTTTTTTTGTTTTTTTTGTTTTTTGCTGTAATTTAAACACTGAGACATTGGAGACATGCAGTATTGAAGCAAAGCAAGGAATTAGAATGAAATCTCTCAGCTTCACTGAACTTGATTGCGTATTTGTGCAATGGTATGTTCCCCATAATAAAAGTAAGTGCATTTCTATTGAAGCCAAATAGAAATCAATGCACCTGCAAACAATATGCATTACTCACATCCTGTATTACAAGAGTACTATCAACAGGGGACAGCAAAAGATAGAGCTTCTCAAAGGGGGCAAACAACTGCAGGCACTCCAAGCACCAAAGGGCTGTTGCATATACTGGCAAAAAGAAATATGAATGTGCATAGATTACAATGTTGTGTACTAATTTTATTATCAGCATATATTATGTATTTTAATAAACATTATATTCAATTTAGTGCAGGAAAACAATTCCTTATATTATACATCATACAGCCTAAATGCAAAATGTTAAAATATTTCTGAAAAAAAAATGCAATTTCCACATCGACATGTGACATAGGCCAGCTGACAAATATACGGAGACACCTAATAAGCCATTCAAATCTAAAGATAATAGCAATATAGAAATATAGTAAAAAAAGAAAAAAATTAAATCAACCAGAATTGATTTCAGATTCTGAATTTGCTGCACTGAAAATGCAAACAAGTTTGTTTTCTCTGTGGAATTCTGTGTTCAAACAATGAAAAAGCAAGCATGTGCTAATAATACGACTCAAGTGGCCATTGAACATACTGAGAGGATGAAATGAACAAACAAGACCTAAGTGAAGGGCGGGATTATAAGCGGCACACAATATATGTATCAACCTAGATTAGGCACTAAATGCCCCAAAAAGGATTGTTGGCTTACAGGAGACTTTGCATTTGCACAAGGAGGTGATTTTTAAAACTAACACATCAAGTGAAACTTGTGCACAAAAAAATTCTAGTAATCTTTCTCTGTTAATGACACTGTGCAAATAAATGTGTGAAAATCACGTTCAGCAATGACAATAGTACAGACCTCTGCATTCTTAGCTTGAGCCACAGATGTTGCCATAGTAACAGAGTATATCTTATCAAGTATGGCTCTTGTGTGTGTGTGTGTGTGTGTGTTTCTGGAACTTATTTGGGCTTTCAGTGTAGGTATGACAACAGGCTGTTGAGTTGTTACACTGATTTGCATGTTAATAGATTTGACAGCTATGTTTGTTTAACCCCTAGCAAGGGTTCGCAACAATTGCAGTCATATAGCTTGAATTAAGATCAATATGGGCTTTTATGTAAATGGTATAGGATACTTGTACACTAAAAATAGAGTCGCTTCAGATGGGAGCGAATCAGTTTAGCTTTGGGGTGGATATGGTTGCCAGTGGTATTAACTGTACATTGAGCCAGTTCTTTTGCAATTTTTTACACCTCAGAAAAAGTAGCCTACATCCAGTTTTGTAATGATTTGTAATGATTATTTTGTGCATCCTAAGGGAACTGACAATCCGAGGGAGGGATGATTGACAGGTGAAACTGTTCCAATCCACGGCTTTGACACAATCTGCCGAGAGCTGTAAGGTGACGTTTATGAATTTCCCCTTCTTACCCCTTAATTCAACAATCTTTGTGGCCCTTGTTGCATATACATAAAGACTAAATAGTTTGAACCTGTTAGACTTTATAGCCCCCGCTCAGCGGATCACCTGGTGCACATCCCATTGTTAAATATAATGAGGGTGTTTGATGTGAGGGCACTGTGGTACATAATGAGGTGAGCTGCACATAAAAGTACATCTGGCCTATGCTGGACCGCTGTGGGAAAAACTTTGAGCCCTGGTGGACTGGACAAAAGATTCGGGTCCATTTTAATGGACATCTGTATAAACTACGTGTAGTTATGAACTTTCTACTGTTTTAGAAGAAAATGATCTGGATTGTATTTGAATGCAATCTCTGAATTGAATGATTTCAAATATGCAATTGAAATGTTATATATGGCATGACCTGAAGAAATAACAACAATAAATTAAAACAGACTAAATCCAGAATAACTGTGGCAACATCTCCAAGGTGCTTCAAGAAAGCTCCCTGCGAAGCTAAAGTACATTTAAAAGTTTAAGGCACTTGTGCAAAAATGCTGTAAAATGAGAATGCTGTCAAAAATAATGCTACATTTCTTTATCTATTACCTTATATAAACTAAATTAAATCAACATTTGATGTGACCATCCGTTTGTGTTTAAACTTTTGCTGCTTTTGTTAAATATGTGCAAAAAAGGGGCTTTTTTTTGCACATATTTCAGGAAGCTTTACAGGTTTCTTGAAGCATCTTCTGGATTTAGTCTGTTTTAGTTTGTTGTGTTTCTTCATGTAATTCGAGTCAGACTAGATGATGATCAGATCAGATCTCGGTGTGGAGCACTGACTGTTGGCAAAATTAAAATCTATGTTTGGATGTGTAAAATCTAAGAAATAATTAAAAAGAAAAAAAAGGGAGCTTTTTTAGCTGGTGAAAATACTAGATTCTAATAACATAAGGATTCCGTTAACATTTTGCCTTCAAAAGATAAATATATACACTGTTAAAAAAATCTGTAGAAAATACAGTATTACTGGCAGCTGTTTGCCAGTAACTTACTGTAGATTTAAATT
>JAUCMU010000001.1:19173679-19207888 GCA_032275025.1 Enteromius treurensis
ATCACTTATTAATCATTTGTGAATGTTTTGTAGATGAACATTTCATCATTAACTAATCACTTATAAATGACCTACAATGGGACTTTATTCTAAAGTGTTAACAATTTGATCTTAAAAATCAAAAACAAAAAGTCAAACAAAAATGAAGTCATACCTGCTAAAAAATTAATTAATTTAAAAAAAAGTGTATGTAGTTGGTTTGTACTTTGGCATAATCTTGCTAATGGTTTCTATAACAGGTCATTTTTGACAATATGAACTATAAATTTGTACAATTTAAGCCAAGATTAATGAGTGTAAAGTTTTCCGTGGCAACACAAAACTGGCTGGAAAGGGCAAATGTTCTTTCAGCTGGCCAGAAACACTCTCACAATGGCAAAGAGTCAGTGGAACATCTTGTCGAATATGGCACTTCACATTACTGTAAAATGTATTGTCAAAATACAATGTATTCTTCAGTTTAAGTTTTAGATAACAAAAAGTTAGAACCTGACTCTCGATTAAAATATATATGCAGAAGAGCCACTTGCCTTCATTTGACAATGTGGCAAGAAATGTTGACTGGGTTTCTACAGAGACACTTACCTTATGGTCACAAATTTCTCAAAGAAACTGAGAAAAAAAAATAAAAAATTAAATGTATAGACATAATATATTGAACAAACACTGCTCTAAACTGACAGCACTAAATTTTATGTATAAACACTTTCTATTTTTAATGGTTTTATTTTGATTTTCTTTTCTTTTACGTAAAGAACTTTGGGTATGAAATGTGCTATATAAAAACACTTGCCTAAACTGTGAAACAATATCGCAACAACTTTCATATTTAAAGTTAACTTTTTTCCGCATAAACATTTCTTCAAATGTTTTTACAAATCTAACTAAAATTGTAAGAAAATACAACTAAGCTGAAAGTTTATTTTTTAACCACAAAAGCAAAACCTAGTAAATTGGCTTGACAAATGCATACTTGAGAGGAAAAAAGAAGTTTAAAATTGTTCAGACATGGGGTCACTAATCTCAGTCCTGGAGGGCCAGCGTCCCTGCAGAGTTTGGCTCCAACTCTAATCAAACACACCTAAAGCAGCTAATCAAGGGTTAGGTCAGGCGTGTCAAACTCAATTCCTGGAGAGACAGAGCCCTGCAGAGTTTTTTCCAACCCTACTCCAAAACACAAACTATGCAGTTTTCAATTACGCCTGAAGGACTTGACAAATTGGATTAGGTGTGTTTAATAATGGTTGCATCTAAACTGTGCAGGGCTCCGGCCCTCCAGGATTCAAGTTTGACACCCCTGTCTTAAGTATACTTGAAACTTCCAAGCTGGTGTGTTGAGGCAAGTTGGAGCAAAACTCTGCAGGACACCGGCCCTCCAGGATCAAGTTTGATGACCCCTGGTTTAGACCTCATAAACAGAAAGAATGATACATGCATTGCAATTTAGCATATTCCTTTTTCTGTAATTGGAATTTATCTCCCTTGAAAATGTGGCCAATTCAATTTAAATTATAACCCATGAATTACATATAGAACAAAAAGATCTAATCTCCAACCCCAGTTTATAAATGAAGTAAATTAACCACCTATTTAAAAAATGACCATAGATCAATATATAATTTAAATATAAAGTATAGGATTCAGTTCAGTTGAAGACAGATTTTATAGGAAGTTTTAATTTATTCCGTATAATGAAGTCAAACAGCAGTGGACCAAAATTAAGTGCGCCGTCTCCTCCTGGTTCACGCAAATGATATTGTTTTGCCTGATCCAGTAAAAGCCTGTGTCTTTTCAAACCTGAGGATACAATCACATTAAACTGGACGTAAAACTGAAATATTTAATCAGGACTCAACATTATTATATTAAATGAACAAATAAAAAAGTCCACCAGTTATCTAAATTACGTAAAAATGAATTACACCGTTTTAACAAACATATGGCACCAGTTGAGTATCTTGATTTAGCATTCTGATTCAGGCCTGTTTCTAATTTTTTTTAATACTCTTCAGCCATTATCAGTACAGTCAGAGCCGACCAACCAGTAAAGGGGTGGCTACCCTGCCCCCTTCCAGTGCTATCACTGTACTGTTCCCAGATGTATCCAGTGTCCATATACTGCTTGTAAACATTATTAATGAGGTTAGTCCTGAGCTCTTGATAAAGAGTAGCTGCCTTCTCTTTGTATGGCCCTTCTATGCTGGCATAGTGATGCAGTGCTCTAACGGCCAGGTAGTTGATGTTGATCCAGATCGCTCCTCGCCAGTAGGGGGCATCGTGTTCAGTGTTCCTCTTCATGTAGAGGGGATCTGAACGCGAAAGCGAGCGCAGACCAAAGGGTGTCCAAAGGCGGTCAGGATCTTGAATGTCCCGCAAGATATGCTCCATTCTTGGAGAGTCTGGTGTCAAAATTTGTAGCAAGAATGGAAAAAGGCTAACATAGCCTAACGCATTCACGTACTGCAGCTTAGGGGCTTTACGAACAGAGCGAATCAACCTCGTGACTGGGAACTGGTGCCGTGGTTGCCCAGGAGGCACAAACACTTTCTCCTGCTGAAGTGAGACCGCCTGAGTGTGGTTTCCGTAATCACTGAAGGCGTGCAGATTCTCGGACCAATGCAGTTTGTTTAAGAGATCATTGTTGCTGAGTGCACGATGGGTGTTTTCGTACACCTGGTTGGGTTCCCCAAGTATTCGTGCCACATTGGCCATGATGCCGGAGGCGAGGGTCATCCAGCAATACAAGTCCACATGCCTCTCATCAGCAGATGGGTGGGAAGCCCGTGGGTAGTCGTCCAAACCAGAAGTCAAAGTCTTGGGATTTAGGAAAAGGTTAGTGTCTTTGTCCCGGCCTCGCCAGCGGTAGGAGTCAGCAAATGGTCCAGCTTGTGTGGTGTTAAACCACTCAAACCAAATCTGCAGTCTTGGGTACAACCTTCGCAGGAAAGAAATCATGTTTTGAGAGGACTGCAATTCTGGTTGAGCATCCAACTGTTCAAGTAACTCTTGCAAGGCCAAGAAGAGCGTGGGCGGGTTAGCGTTTTCGTTGTGCTGCACTATGAACTCGGACGGTACTTTACTGCGTGCTTCATCATCCAAGATTTGTTCACGTGGGATCCAGCCCTCTACATTGATAAGATCGAGCCAGTGCGCAATGACGTCTTGTGTTAACCGAGTGTCCCATTTGCTGATGAGAAGCTGATGAAATCCTTCGTCCCAAAGAAACCCCCTTGGAAAGAAAGAGCGAGATGGCACTGCTGTAAACAGCGGACCCTCAGGGTAGAGCACAGGGTGCTCGTTGTAAGCCGACTGGACAACCGACTGTCCAAAGAAATATCCCATGCCACCAAGCATGTTGCTTAAAGCTGCCTTAGCAAATTCGATCTGTGAAGATGTGAACCCTTTAGCTTGGAGGCCAAATGAACTCTCAAACTTCTCATCAAATGCCACCTTATGCTTCTCCAGCTCATCTGTGAGAATCGAGCCCACAAGCTGATTCGGTCGTTCCCGGAAGCTCCCGGATTCAAACAAAACTTCAATCTGAAAAGGGGTTTGTACAGTTACTTGATGCAGCACAAAGTCACTCTCCATCTTGGGATCTTTCTGTTGGTTCTGGTGGTTAGCAACTTTGTAAGAATCCACAGCAAAATATGGCCTTTTTTCACCTTTGGTAGGACTGAAAGTAAACTTGTGATTAAGGCTGTTCTTCACTATATCTGTTAGCTTATCAAGACCAGGACTCTTAGTTTGCAAGTAATTATATCTGAAAAGAAAAACAGGAAAAATGCATGCCTTATTATAGCATAATTGTTTTTGCTCATCTGATAATTGTACAAATAGTAAGAGTTCCTGTATATTAGAATACACTAATTTCCAAAACTAAATTTTTTTAACTTGCTTTGTTGCATTTTGTAAAAAAAAATCCATAAATCTGTATAAATAATATATTAACAAATACTAGTAACTATTTATAATAAATCTGACTTTAATTTTTTTTATTCTGTTGCAGTAAGCTACTGCTAAAAATCTACAATCTTCTCAGTTACTGTTGTTACTGTAACAACACTACTTACTACAAAAGCTTGTAGTGCACAGGAAATGTAAAATACCTGGCGTATTTGCCACTAGCACCTTCCCCTGCAGTGGGCTTGCCAAACGTTATCTTGAAATTGCCAAGCTCCTCAGATGTTCCAGTCACAGAGCTCAAGCGATTGTTCTCTTCTACATGGGCCAGCAAGGAACCTTGAACATCTGTAGCAGCGTAGAACATCAGCGAGATCACAGGAGCCGAGGAAGCAGTGCTCTGACAATCGGAAACTGAAATTAATTATAACTCTAAATGATTGTATGATGTTGTGTTTATAAAGTTACTATGTTAACTTTATATCATATATATGGAACTAACACAAGTCATTTAGTGTTTTATTGGCTTTCAATCTGTGACTCTGAACCTGTTCACATATCAATTTTGCTACACCGTTTTATTTAATGAACTGTCTTGACTTTTGAAGTAATTTTTGCTGCTGTGACAACCCTAACATCCCCTGGCTATGTGCATTGAAAACAACTATTACCTTTGTGCTTTTTTACTCTTATTATTTTTAGAATTAAATATCCTAGTATTTGACGATATTAAAATAATCAGTGCTGGCTGTTTAACACATAAACTGTAAGAGCATTACTCCTTGCTTACATGTTGTTTTGCAGTAATCCTCCAAGTCCAGTCTCCACCATGATCTCCACCCATACGTTTCACAAACTCTGTTGTCAGGGTGAAGTCACGGTCATGGACCTCCTGGACTCCAAAAGAGACTCCGTCATGCATTAGCCATCCGTAGCCCAGCAAATGGTCCCCTTGCTCGCAGGTGTGTCTAAGACGTACATCCATTTCAGCAAACTGACGCATCCACATTAAACCTAATTTAATCAATAGGAAAAAATCAGGCTTGTAATAACCACAAATCATTACAAAGGCAAGTAAAAATAGAAATAGTGCATAAAGTGTGCATGGGAATCACCCCACCTGTCACAACAGATCTAGGACTCCTTGTTTTCATCCCAAAGTAAACCTGGGGCCGATAGGTACCCCAATATCTTTCAGGAGACACAGCAGAACTTGAGCTATTAGCATCCAAGACACGTGGAGAGGGGTGCAAGGTTACAACCCTCCTGGCCAAGGATGAACGCATATAAAGAGCATAGAAGAACCAGATCAGACTGAAGATACACAGACCGATGGATATATTGATAAACACCTTCCCAATGTCAGTTTTCTTCTTCTTCTCCTTGCGCGGGGGAGCTGGTGTTTTTTCCTCCTTTCTTGAGCTAATGTTAGGTACTCCATCACTTGTTGAAACCCTCTTCCTCCGCCTACCCATCTTTCTTTTGACCTGAGCAAGCTGGTCTAGGGATGACAGTCATTCAAATGCACCTGCAAATCCCCACAAGTCAAGAGGTTAACACAGCGTTTACTGCATAAGATGCTTATAGACTAACGTTACGGGTATACATTAAAATGGGGAAGTCCGGGAATTAAACGGGACTAACGTTATAATTTAAATTTTGCCCCAACAAAAGGACTATGCTGTCTGTCTACAATGTGCTTCAAATTGCTCGCTGAACAAACGAATGACGAATGAATTAACAAGCGCGTAAAAGAAATGAATGAATGAATGTAAGAATAAATGCGATTCAGCTCGACGGTTTCTATGTACTACGTCTGCAGTTAAGAATTATTCCTGTAATAAATGTGAACGATGCAACGGGCAAATTTACTTCAACGAGGCAAGCATAATTTATATTTTACCCTATGTTACCTTAATATGTACGTGTCAGTACTCCACTGAACTTAATCAGCAGCACGGACACTTCCGCATTTTTTTAGCGAAGCTGACGACAACCTTAGATGAAGGTTTACTGTAATTCAAAATAAAAGTCCCCCAGCGGCGTACTTTTGCAGTCGACACCTTTAATGAAAATTGAAAAATTACAAGCACTGTCAGCATTTGCTTATCACTCTTTAGTCATCGCCATAATGTCGTTAAAAAAATCAAATGGCTTTTTTTCTTCTGTAGAACACAAAATAAGATATTTTGATATCCGACCGTGAGAGACTAAAGTAAGTAAACCATCCATCATTCTTTTAGGATAATCAGTGAAACCAAAAAGCACATTTTCCCAAAACATGGAAATGATCTATGACATTGATGGTTATCAATACTCTAATACGTTTATATAGGCTACTTAAAATAAATAAATAAATAAATAAAATAAAGTGAAATAAAATATGATATATTACACAAAATATTTCAGAATGTAGCATATGCCAAAACTAATGTACTTTTTAGCTTAGGCAGGAACTGGTAGGCTTGTAACCAGCTTAACATCACAGAAAACATCCAACAATGAGTTGTGTTTTATGTGAAAGTGAAAGAATCTTTGTTATACAATTATTGCTATTCATACATTGTGTGTGTGTGTGTGTGCGTGTGTGTGCAGATCGTTTTACTGAAATTAACCTGACTAGACAAAAGATGTACAGAAAAATAAATAGTAAAACCTGCTTGAGGCACATTCCTTTATTTCGAAGGCAACCCAGACTCATATATAAATGGTCTGTCATAAGCAGGGTACAGCGATTTTGAATTGTGCATGACGTGGATAAACCTCAGAGAATCTTCTTCATGTTGTTATCAAGAATTGAGGTAGGCAATAATAGCCATTTCATAATATTTATCTTCTGTCTTTAAGTTTTTGATTATTTATAGTTTTATTTATAGTTTTAATTATTTATATTTTCAGATTAAGCCATAATGACTCAGTGTTCGCTCTATAAAATGATCGCCCTCTTTATCATTCTGCACAATGAAGAAAAATCTCTGGCTTTCAAGGTTCTCTTCACTAGTTCCATTACACACCAAGAAATAACGCTAAAAGCAATTTTGCAGACAACAGCAGAGGTCTGTAAGGCTCAGGCACTTCAACAAGGAGGAGATTTTGTGGCGGTGGGTGAAGACAGGATCATTATTTTGTAGTGGTTATTGATTTGTTTTTTTCAAAAACTGCTTGTTACCCTTTTTAGGTTTTGAGGGTATAAATAAATTACTGCATAAGAAATACATATTATGACAACATATTTAAAACACTGTAAGTTTCAAAGGTACACTCTTAAAAAATAAAAGTGCTTAAAAGTTTCTTCACAGTGATGCTATAGAAGAACCATTTTGGTTACACAAAAAAAGGACCATCTATTGCTTACCTTTTCATAATCTAAAGAACCTTCTTTCACCAAAAGGAACCTTTTGTGAAAAGAAAGTTTGCTCAGATGTTAATGGATCTTAATGGAACCATACTATTTTTAAGAATGTAGCTGGGCTGAAAATGAACGAACAGAATTTTCTTTTCCAATTTTTACAAGTTCATGTCATACTAAACACAAGAGTCAGTTTGCTCATGTCTGCAAATGTCTGTATGCGCATGTCAATTTTCTAGTAGCATGGACATCAGTGATTGTGCAAATGTTTGAATATTTAAAAAGAAGGACCTAGAGGCATGGAAAGTGTTGAAACTGTTCATTTTCATGAAGGAAGATTGTGAGAGATATACAATCTATTGAAAAGGAAAGTACTTCATGTAAGTGTTTGCATGTCTTTTCTGTTTTAGCCAAGCGTATTGACAGTTGAGTCTCTGACAAAAGCTTGCTCGTCTCCAGCATCAGCCAAAGGTTTCCAACAAGCCATTAGTAGAATTCGCAATGAAAATGCCTGGGTTGATGGAATATACTTTGCGAGTGCAAGACGCCACTTTGATGGTGAAACTTTTTTGAATGGCCGGGACCTTATCACAGAAGGTGTCAAAGCTGTTAAAGCTGCTGCCCAACAGGGCAATTATGAAACCGCAAGAAAGCGGTTGGGTGAGGCTCTACATACTTTACAGGTGCGTCAATAGAAAGAACTAGATCATCTGTCCCAGCTATTTTGTGGCTTTTGTAGAATAGAAAAAAATTTCTTACATAACAGATGCTGAGTATTGCGTCACTCTAATTAATTAATATTATTTTATTGAAAAAAAATTCTGCACCTCTAAAATATCTTCAGAATTTCAATAAAAGGAGCATTTTGGAGTAAAAATTAGGCAAAGAAGGGTTAAATGATTTAACAGATTTAATAGAAATTAATTAATCATAGGAATCATAGGTCAACCAAAAAATTATAATAATAAATAAATAAATCCCTCTCAGGTAATTCTAAAGCTGTGTGACTTTCTTTTTGTTCTCAGAGCTATAGACTTTGTAAACTGACTGTCCTTAGAAACAGGTCAAGACAATAGTAGACAATGTAATATTTTATGTGCTTGAGTGTACATAAATGTGCAATCAAAAGTGTTTGTGTCATTGGCCTCCTTGTATGTCTTTAAAGGATTTCTACAGTCACAGCAACTGGATAGAACTGGGAAACCAGCTCCCATACTCCAATCTGATCAGACCTGATAGCCCAATAAACAACATTGCAGGTATGGCACATAATTCTGGCAAAACAAGCTAAAACAATTGATTCATATGCTGTACAAAAATATCAGTCTTTTCTGATTTCTATACTTTACTATATTTAAAGAACGTACAAGACCCACCTGTAGAAACTGTGATGGAGGTAACTGCAGAAACAATATACTGGAAGACATCATACTAGAGAAAAAACTGACATCAGGATACTTTGGATTCTCAAAACCATCTGGTACTTAATCAATCAATCAATCAATCAATCAATATATCAATCAATAAATCAATACAGTTTAAACTAAACAACAAATTAAATATTGCAGGAAAATGTAGCCACGGAACTTTCTTTGACTTTTCAAGTTGGTTTACACCTAAAGGTGGAATCAATAAAGATTCACGATCATCTGAGCATGGTTACCTTCATGACACTGCTGCGATGATGGCAATCGCTGCAACCAGAGAACTCCTGGAAGATATAAGAGGTTTTTTGGGAGACTCTAACTTTTTGAGGTATAGGTTTACTATTTTTATCCATGCTGTGTTTCAATGAATAATTACATCTGCTTTTTAATCAGATGTCATGATCAGTTAAGTAAATTCACACCGAATGATAGGCCTAAGTAAATCCCACAAGAAGAACAATCAGTTCAATTCTGGCTATACAATACTGTTCACAGTTCACACATAACACTTATTTTCAGCATTATTATTGTTATTTGTGCAACCGAATAGAACATGTTATTAAAGTTTCAAAACAGACTATAAAGGTGTTTGTTTCATTTGGCATAAATGGCTTACCAGACTGGATCACTACCCGATCAGAAAAGCACTTTTACACTAGACAACATATAAGACCCTGGGTTAGACACAAAACCAGCCATAAGGGCACATTTTTCACAATGTATACATACAGTAAGCAAGTGAATAAGCTTTTCAAATAGTTTTTTGCTAGGACAATATCTGGTCGAGATACAACTATTTGAAAATATGGAATCTAAGGGTGCAAAAAAATAAATAAATATTGAGAAAATCCCCTTTGTTCAAAAGATGTTCTTAGCAAAGCATATTACGTTTTTGGCTATTGTTACATATACCCATGCTATAATTTTTTTCTCTTTTCTCTCTCTCTCTCTCTCTCTCTCTCTCTCTCTCTTTTTATTTTATTCAAATCAGGTATACCAAAATTAATAACAATAGTAAATATGTATGGGAGGCAAAAATACTAATAGTGAAAAATATATATGTTATTTATTAATATATATTTTATTTAATCCCTGACAGACATATTTGTTTTTGTGCACAAACACAATGGTAATCATGTTCAATGTGTGACACTGAGTTCTGTGATTCTGAGATCTTGCTAAGGTTCTTATTAACAATGAATTTGTGGACACAGTGTAAATAAGAAATGTACTGTGAAGAGCTGACAGATTGTTAATGGGAGTTATTGGGACATTGCACAAACCATCAACACTGAACCAAAGTGAAAGTGTTCAACAGCATCAGTTGTTATAAAGGCAGTGTAAGGAGATATTTTTTTTCATATTTTTTCTTTTTAACTCACAGGTTATAAAGGTGGACAAATGTCCCACTGAAAAATAAGTTGTATTAACCAATGGAATCAAATCAAATCCTACCTCAAAGTATCACTTTACAGCTGTATAGAATAGTACAGGTATTATTATTTGTATTATTTTGGTTCGAATTCTTTTTGGATGTCATGTTTTTCATGCAATCAAAAAGCGAAAGTCTATTTCTATTTTTGCAGAAGACTAAGCTAGAGGTAATTAGATTAGTTATTTACTCAATACATTAATCAGCTGATGAGCCAAGAACAATCAACCAAACTCCCTCAAGGGAATTCCTGACAGGTATGTCTGTGAGAAAGTCAGAATATCTTTGACTGTTTTGGCATCAGGACAATACATACTAAATCTACATACATTCTGATCACAAACATGTTTATTGCTATTGTTTATTGTGTATCTGGATATAGGCTGTATTTTAATGTCAAGTGTATGGCCTTAAAAAATAGTCTGCATGTATGCAACAACAATTAACATTGATGAATAGGCCTTTGAATAAAATTAGCTTGGGGCTTTGCAAATGCAACATTTTCAAGCAAGCATGGATACTACTTTTCTTGTTTTGGTCTTTCTCCCTTAGATTGATGGGGTTTTCTCAGAATTCAGTACTGTGCTTTGCAATTGACACCACAGGCAGCATGGGAGATGACATTGATGAAGTACGACGAGTCACTTCTGACATCACTGACAAGATGAGAGATACTGTATCAGAGTACATTCTAGTGCCATTTAATGATCCTGGTTAGAGATGTTTTTATTATTTCTTTTCATTAATTTCACAAAAACTATGTGTGTACCTCTGAAGAAATTACACCTCTAAATTGCTGCAAAATCTAAATCTCGAGAATATAGTAATTACGTGTGGAAACATTACCTTATTTGCATTACCTCTATAATTATTTTACTAACTGGCCTTTTTACACTCCCAAAGACTTTGGACCACTAATTAGAACGACAGATCCAGATGAGTTCAAATTACAAATCAATGCCCTTCAACCAAATGGTGGAGGAGACACACCAGAACTCAGCCTCTCAGGACTCAGGGTATGCATTATATTGTATTGATGCATATTTGTTAACATGGTGGTTGGGGGATTCATTATTTTGTATCCTAATCAGCAGATTTCAAATTTCTTTTCTTTGTTTTTTTCTTCTCCCAGCTGGCTCTGACTGGTTCACCTCCGGAGTCTAAGATATTTGTTTTCACAGATGCTGATGCAAAAGACAAGGAGTTAAGCAACACTGTGTTGGCACTGATTGAAAGCACAAAGTCTGTGGTATGTTTTAAAAGCATATCTAATAAAAATAAATGACACTGTTTTTCATTTTATTTCTCATTACTGCATTTATAAAGCAAACTAATAAGAATAAGAAGAATGTTTAGTATTCTATTAAAACTATGACTTACTTGAAAACATTACTATCTTTTCTTTTATGACACTTTTCACCGTTGAAGATGTGCATACTGTACATTTAGCTCTTGTACCTGCAAGTGTTTTGTAAAAATGTGGTATTGTGTTGTGCATGCTATTCTCTGAACTGAAAATAGTTCATGGAAAAAGAAAGAAGTATTTACAAGAGTGTTACTCTTTGGTTGATTGGTTACACATTTATTTGCATACTATTTTTTTGATTTGTTGAATCTGTTTTTGATTTTATTTGGTAGGTCTAAATGGATGAGTTGCTAAACTGTTTAAATCAATTCATCACATTTCCTTTTTTCTTTATAGGTGAACTTCATGTTGACTAACAGTCTTTTCGCTCGCCGGAGAAGGAGCGAGGATCTGAATCAGGGCCAGAGTCAGTATTACTCCACCAGGATCTCCAATCCCTTAAATCAGGTCTATTTGGATTTGGCTCTGGCCTCTGGAGGACTGGCGATTGAGGTCACCAAAGCCACACTTCCTCAAGCAACCAGCATTATAGCGGATGCCTCCACATCTGCTCTAGTAATGAAATCAATATCCCAAAACTTTCACACAGTGGAGTATTAGGTTTTGTGTTTTATTAAGTATCCAAAATCAGTATGCATACAACATTGTCTCTATCTTTAGGTAACCATTTTCCAAACTGTAAGGAACCCAGGAACAGCAGAAACCTTCTCTTTCATTGTGGACTCCTCACTGCAAAATATAACAATCTATATAACAGGCAATTCTCTAGCATTCAACATCACAAGCCCATTGGGTGTGTAGAGAAATATTGAGCACGGTATTGCAAATATATTATTAAATGTATTTTCAGCAATCTGTTTTGATGCCATTATTTACCTGCACAGGGGACTCTCAGAACAGTGAAGAACTTAGTGGAAAGCTGGGGTTGATAGAGCATGTGGGAAACTTTTACACAGTGCGCCTGACTATCCTTGATCCAGTAGGCCTTTGGAGCATTAACATTAGCTCAATACAGTCCTACACCATCAAAGTCCTTGGTAAGTTTTTTTTCTTCTTTTTTTTCTCTTAAACATTTACAAATGTTAATAAGGTTATTAAAAATGTAACAGTACAAAAAAAGATATTTACTGTAAATGCATTTTCATCAAGGTAAATAGGACTGTAAACATAGAGTATTTTTTACTGTAAATTATGTTTTTACATTTCTACAGGAAGTTTATTTACAGTGTAGTTAAAAATCTGTCATCGTTTATTCTTATTGACGCTGTTGCTTCCTGCAAGTTTTGTAATGCTTCCAAAATGTGCAGTAAGTGGCACAAAAGTCAAGGTTTTTTACATTGGTTGTATCTGAAGTTCATAAATATCCATAAAAAATATCCATAGTAAATATCCAGAGACTAGCACTAATATGTCCTTAAAGGTAGGTAAAATGCAATTTCCTGCATTTAGCCACACCGCACAGACTACAACCGACGGGAAACTAAAGACGTGTGTTCTGCGCCTGAGTTAGCTGTCTATATCAGCAGCTTTAAAATAGTAAATATTCATAATTCATGCAGAGAACAAAAACCGGAACAAAAACATGCGAGATAAACGCAGATACATGAAACATAAACAAAGCAGCGTGAGATTACCATTTTAAATATCAGTATTATTATTACTATAATTATTATGCGTTTTTATCACTTTTTCGCATGTTTTTTGAGTTTCACATGACATGTACTTGCACTCTGCATCACAAATGCAATTCTAGGATGCTTGTGACTGTCCCATTGACTGCCAAGAAATGAACAGTGGCAAGGCCCTGAAAAGAACAAAAGGCATCATCAAAAATAGTCCATCTGCCATCAGTGGTTCAATCTGAATTTTATGAAGCAACACAAATATTAATAATAATAAAAATATTAAATATTAATTAATAACAACTTAATTCAACAGTTTGTCTCCTTCGTGTCTTTCCACGTCACATTTTAGAAAATATCAGCATAAGGAGCATAAATAATCATACAACATAAGGATATGTTTTCTAAGTATATTTACAGTTTGATTTAAATGAAAACAGTGTATCAGTGTGGCCTGACAGTCAATGGGACAGTCACAAGCCTCCTGGTTTTCATCCAAAATATCTTAAATTGTTTTCTAAGGATGAACAAAGCCTTTACAGGTTTGGAATGACATGGGAGTAGGTGATTAATGATAAAAATTTCATTTTGGGGTGGAGTAATCATTTAAGGGAAATAAATACATATTGCAACGTGCATCTTTTTTTGAACAGGCAGTGTAAATTTTGACTCCAGCACACCCCAAAAGCCCTTGAAAGGGGTTAAGATCAGGACTCTGTGGTGACCAATCTTTCACAGAGTGAGCCTGATGAATCAGGTCAATGTCATGCTTGAAAATGTACATTCACGTGTCAGGGGTATGACAACTTAATTAATAGATATACCACACACTGCATCAGTTAGGGTATAAAATGTTACCAAACATACAACATAAGAGAAACATATTACCTTTATTAGCTGCAAAAAGTATTCAGTACTAAAATCTTAAGCATTTACTTATTTACATGCAGAAGGCACCTTTTTTGATCAGGCAGTATATCTCTTTTATTTACTTACTGAATTGTTAGGTCAAAGTGACATTGACTTCCTGTTCAACTTCGTGGAGCTAAGTGAAGGTGCTCATTCAGGCTACAGCGAATTGAGCGGCAGACCAAGTAAGTCAATGTTAAGCATGTTTGAACAATAAGGAACTTATGCAACAACTCATATTTCTACTCTCTCTATTGCTCTTTCTCGGCTACAGACAGTAACGTCACACTACTGCTTACCGTCATGGGTGGGGACTCTGTTACCCCCACAGAGGTGGCTCTTGTGGAAGCATCAGGATCCCAGATTATAACTGGAACCCTAGAAAATATTGCAGATGGGGATTTCTTAGTCACAATGAACAGTGTACCAGCAGGAGAATTTGTTGTCCGTGTGATGGGGGAGAGGACTTCTTCACGTTCATCAAATGATCGCTTTCAGAGACAGTCCGTCACTCAGCACAGAGCTTCCAGTCTGGCTATTAATGTAAGATGAGGCTTTCTAACATCAGTCAAACAATACTCCTAGACATAGTATTCTTTCTCAGACTACATACTATTTATACACCTAGGCTTGGACAGATGAGGTTTGGGAGCCTGGGAAGATATTGAGCATCCCTTTTACGTTGGTATACAATGGCTCTGATGAGATTTTCAACATTAACGCCAGGAATGACCGTGGGTTTGCCATAGAATTTCAAAGAACCATCTCCGCAGGAAGTGGGAGTAGTGGAAATAGCACACTAAATCTAACGGCACCCTCAGACACCCCTTCAGGCACTGAAGTGACTCTCACCATTGAGGCAGAAACAGCTGACAAAAGTGATTTCAACTATGCTGTGCTTAAGCTTACAGTTGTTTCCCCGGTAACTATCAATCTATTTCTGAATTATACTAAGCAAAAGTATTTGAGAACACACAAGTGATATAACAAACATAATGGATCTTAAATCTAAAATGTAAATGCAATAATAAAGTAACTAATACTTTTCTTAAAATTCTAATATTAATTACTGTATATATATATTTAACATAAATGTATATGAACAAACTTGTTTAGTTTTTATTTCAGTTAATTCAAACTTTAATAAATACAATCTAAAATGATTTTTCCCCTCCCAAGATCACGGACTTCACCTCTCCAGTGTGTGAGATTATTAGCGTAAATGCTAACTGCTCAGGCAACTGTAGCCTGTCCTCCTGGAATCTCTCAGCCAACCTCACAGATGGGAATGGGACTGGTATCCTATCTCTGACTCTGCGTCAGGGTCTTGGAACCCTCAACACTAGCACCACAGCTGCAGATGGAGGTGTGAACGTCACTTCTGTGTTCTACAGTGCCTCTTGTTGTTCCGAAGTAATGGAACTGGTTGCTGTAGATGGAGCTGGAAATGTTGGCATATGCTCAAGATCAGTAACATCTGCTGTCACCACCACACCCAACACCTCCATGTCTACCGCTTCTACAACAAACAGCATGACAGCAACACCAACAGCTACAATTACAGCAACAACAGTAACGACAAAAACAACGACTTCCTCTCCCTCATCTTATGCCACAACTGATTCTGCTGGACACCCTTTTTATGCACCTATGAGTTTTTGGGTTAGTGGGGGAGCCATTTTGCTTTACCATGTATTATGGTAAATTATCAACACAAAGTCAGTGGTTTGACTAAAATTGTATAAATATTTGATCATTAATTATGTATAGATAACTGTAATTTCATATCTGTACTTGGGTTGATGGATTTTAAAGATTGTTTTTGAACAGACAAATGGTATCTTAACTTACCGACAGTTTTAATGGAAAAATCAAAGGGGCATTGGTATTCATTTATATTTATATAGGCCTATATGAAAAGGGGCAGTTTTCTGGGATTTATAGATAAAGCTACTTTTTTTTTTTAAATCAATTTTAACATGTATGGCAATTGTACTATATCCAATACTGCTTAATGGGTTTTGAATGACTGTTTTGATGAACATACAAAAACCCAACTAGGTATAACTTTACTAAAGAACAAAGCTGTTAACATTAATAATCATGAAATTCATCACGCAGACGTGTGGGTTAAACATCTTTAAACTCCATAGAACAAGAACGTCAACTATAACCAGCCTTAACCAATCAGCTTCTATAAATAATACAATAAAATAGCAGAATTTAATTGGTGAAACTATTATACACCATACATGGACAACTTTAAAACAGAAATTACATCAGTTTTAATGGAGACAATGCTACAAGAGAAAGTGGATTTTAGCAGTCGTTTTAAGTTACATGCGTACAATAATCTTTCTTTTTTTTTCCAATTAATGAAGAGATACTGGGTTTTAAATGATTATGTTTCTGAGTCGTATGTATATTCCAACATTGCAAAAGTAAAACACATGAAACGCCAACTGTTTTTCAGATATCTAATGTATTTATCAGTGAAACAGTTTGGAAAGGCCCTAGAAAAGTGGAGTTTTGGGACAATACTGGCATGAATCTTTAAAAAAAAAAAAAAAGTTTGCACTGATAAGGGACAACACAAACTACGAAAACATATTTTATTACATAAACAGTTTATGTCAAGTTACTTTAATGTACAGTTTTTGCTCTAAAAATGATGCTGATTTCATCCAAATCCACACTTTGCCAGGGGTGTTTCCAAACATTTGAAATGAATATGGTAAATTCATTTACATAGATTCTAATGCATATATTTTGAAAATGCATATATGTATATGTATTTATATAAATGATATAATATATAAAAAAAGTTTTATTTAATACAAACATGTATTTATATATACAAAATAAATATACACAGGACACAAATTAGGTAAACGAAAACGTATTATTGTAAAATGCGATTAATCGCAAATAATCATTTGACAGCACTAATTTAAACTGCTAAGTTAAGTCTAGAATTGTCCAGCAGACACACACATTCTCTGTTGGTGTTTCACCAAAATATACTTGTGTGCAAACATCCGTCCACATCGATCGCAACCAAAAGGCTTCTCACGTGTGTGGATCCTCATGTGTGTTTTGAGGTTTGAAGACTGGTTGAACATTTTCCCACAAAGGTTGCAGCCATAAGGCTTTTCACCGGTGTGAACGGTCACGTGTTTTTTGAGGTTACTTTGATCTGCGAACTGCTTGCCACAGTGCACACATCTGAATGGTTTTTCACCTCTGTGGATGCTGTGGTGTCTTTTGAGACTAGACGCCTGACTGAATCGCTTACCGCAGAGTGTACAGTGGTGAAGCCTCTCCCTGTTATGAAGTTTTTGATGCAAGAGGAGAGTGCTGGGTTGTGAGAATGCTTTTCCACAATGTTTACACAGAAACTTGTCTTTCCTTTGCATCTGAGGCGAGTCTGGCTGTTTGAAAGAAAAGCAAGGCGTGAAAGAGGGGTTACTGTCATCACCGTGTGTTAAATTACCTTCCATATCAGGCATAGACAAGCCATTAGAGTCCATTGGAGTTGCATAGGAACATGTGGGATCTGTGCTTCCTCTGTTCATCAAAAACTGATTCACAGAAGGTCCTCCATTGCATTCAGATTCAGCGTAGGAGTCATTATTTGTGGTTCTGTCAAATCTCCTTGAAACCCATGAGGGATATGAAGGGGCAGGCTCCAGGTTAGTCCCTGCGTCTTCATCACATTGTATATGCATTCTGGTTTCACCTGTTTGGAAATACAACATGCTTAAACAGAAACTAGTAAGCAATAAAAAAAAGAATTAGCAAATACTGCATTAAGTAATAACAAGAATTTTCCAGTTGCTAGTGAATGTGCATCTTCACCTATATCATTATTTTCTGGGTTTTCTTCGTCAATGAGATCAGGCTGCCTTCCATTGGACTGTCAGAGGAACAGATTATTCATGGTGTATTTTATGAGTAATATTAATCATATGTGAACAAAAAAGGGAAGCAGGAAAAAAAACAGAGAAAAAAAAAACAGATGAATATCATGAGCCTGATGTGTACAGAAATGCATGCTCAAATGTATCTCCCATGCTCACCTCTTGATGGCAGTGCTGGACTGTGTCCTGGTCTATGAAGTTATCCCTGTGGACTGTTACAAAAACTCCTGCACCCCCATACTGTGTGTCAACTTACCAGGAAAGAAAAGGGTAAAAATAAAACACTGTAAAAACAAGGATGAATTTCAATTTTCATCTCACTATCCATTGACAAGGGTTTGTTAAGTTCGAATTACTTTCACAGGGAAATAAATATTCAATAACATATTAAGCAAATATATACAATAAATCACATGATTATAAACACTGTATTAATACACACCCACATTAAATAAAGTACAGCACACTTACGATTTTCAGCAGTCTCCGTTTCTCTTTCTGACTGTTCACACCTCATGTTGTCAGGTCTTTCCTCTTTAATTATGAGAAGATCTGGCTCATCATCCTGATACAGACGAGTACAATGGTGTCACGACTCCTGATACACTTTAGGGATCAGCTGAACTCACTGATTGAGAAATAGTGTTTTTACCTCTTGATGGCAGTGCTGGGCTGTGTTCTGGTCTATGAAGTTTTCTCTGTGGACTGTTACAAGGACTCTTGTTTTTTCAAGATTTTTTTCAAGATTCTCGTACTGGTTGTCCTCTTTATCTGCATGGATGTACCGGTACACACACACACACACAGAAAATGCAAAAAAATGTCCCCTCCATATGTAATATCTATATGTAATAAAATAGTGTAAATTTAAATATTTATCACTTGATTGGATACTTTCTCCTTAAAAAGCTGTATTTTTTCAATCTGTTGAGGTCAACTAATCACAAATATGACAACTAGGTTATGCACTTAATCCCTAAAATAACTTGGAGGAAAAAAATTATTAAAATTAATACACCATACTCACGATTTTTAGTAGTCTCTGTTTGTCTTTCTGACATTTCACACCTCATGCTACCAGGTCTCTCTTCTTTAATAAGAACAACATCTGGCTCGTTATCCACTACAAACTGATAAAAGGCACAATGTTGTTACGGTTCACCACCGTATAAAACACAACCATTCAAAATTTTAGGTCAATAAGATTTTAAAAAGTATCAATACGTTTTTAACAAGCATGCCGTATACTGAGACAAATGACAATAATAACATTTACAGTATTACAATACATTTCTATTGGAAATAAATACTGTTCTTTTGAATATTCTGTTCTTCAACGTATCCTGTCAACAAAATATTAAAAAGAATAAAGTCTACAATTATTAAACAGTAGTACTTTTAACATTAATAATAACTGTTTCTTGAGGACCATATTAACATATTAGATATTTCATCTGAAATTTATATTTTCTTTTACTGTACTTTTGACCAAATAAATGCAGCCTTTATAAGCACAAGATACTTATTTTCAAAATGTTGTATCTGTCTATCTATCTATCCATAAACAACTGAATAATGGCTAGCGACATACAGTACCGGAAAATACTGAAAGGAAATGCACACTTCGTATACTATATGCCAAATCACCTTAGGATATGTATTACCTAGGGAAGGATTTCGATTTCAATGTTGTTGCCTATTATTATTATTATTATTATCATCATTTTGATATCGTTGACATGCTAATAAAACAAAAAACGAACTCTTTGAAAAATGGGGAAGTGTCTACTAAAGCACTTAGTAAGACCGTCTTGTGTACTGATGTAAGATATTCAACAAACAAAAGGGGTTCAGTGGTTCAGTGGTTCGGTTCAAAATGTCAGATAACCGTGGTTTTTCCGAATGAAGTGTACAAAACACGAGGGCAATTTTTTTTTAAAGATTAAGGCAAAGCGATAAACCCCATTCAATGTTTATGCAGACCTGGTCTAGTCTTTCGGGTTGAAGATGCGAGACTTTACCGGAGTGAGCTTCATCTTCATCCCTGCCCTCATTACACAGCGAAGCAATTTTAACGCTAATTCGACCTGCAAACAAGCACATACGTTCTCCATTAATACTCAATAAGTTAGTAACATTTAATTTATAAACAAGTTAGTCCGACATAACTTGTCTAATTGAGTGACCCCTTTTTACCTGATGCTTTTTCGTACTGAACACCTGTTTTTGTCTTTGTCAAGGCAGTGGATTCGTTTCTCAGTTTGTGCGCTCTTCTATAAAACGAATCCCGAATTTCAAGCAATTTCAGTTTGTTTTTAAGAAGGTTATTCTCCTTGTGCGTTTGAGATATTTCAAGCTGTAATTCGGTATAGCTTTCCTCGACAAGTTTGCAGATTTCTGCAACAGCGGCGTTTGCGAGTACTTCCATAACCGAGGCGATTTGGGTCTTAAACGTTATAATATTTGCCATTGCGTTGTAATCAATTTGGATTAAGCTAATTTAATAATACTGAATCAGTCAATACAATAACACCTTCCAAATATGCACATGAGTCTATAGCTCTCTCCAAAAGCGAAGCTTGCCAGTGAGTCGACAACATCCGCTTTTGCTTTTTAAAATAAAAGCTCTCATGCTACTAAACAATTTTCACGTGGCCATTAGTTATTTTTACTTAGCACAGCATCACAGCTGAGTGAAGAAAGCTGTTCATATGGAATTTTTCTGATGTTAAAAACTGGTACAGACTGAGAAGTTAATAAGGAATGAATACAGTCAGAAAGGCACTTGTTAATTTCGGGAGGTAGGTGTTTATTTCATTGCACTTTATTTAACCTAAGTTAATTTCAATGATAATCCAGTCTATGAAAGTCTCTCTCTTTATAAGTAATTAATAAACAAAGAAGAATTATGATTAGTTAATGAATAATTATGTAAACAACATGACTTATGAATTATGAAGTGTCTATATCAATGGTCAGTTTTATGTTCTGGAAATGAATGCGAATTCTATTCAACTGGGATGTCTTGCCTTAAAATAATTATAGAAACCAATCATAGCATGCATAGATTTTAAGTGCAGTTTATTGCTTTTATGGTTGTTGGACTTTTTTCATGTATCTTTATCACTATATATTTATTATTGCAAAACATTTGATTATTATTATTATCTAGCCAATTGCACATCTGAGTTATGAAGTTAACCCTTAACAATTCAACAATAACAAATAAGATAGGCATTGTTTGTGAAACATTCATTAGTTAAATATATCTTGAAAAAATTGTAAATGCATGCATTTATTTTCACCTAATTCAAACAACAACAACAACAACAAACCAAAACAAACAACAACACAGAATTCTGGGTACCATATCAACAGCTTTGATGTTCAAGACTAAGGCCAAAAATAAAAATATAAACCTTTATAATAAAATTACAAAGGGAAACATAAACGACTTTATTGTTCTGTATTCTTTAATATATTTATTACAGTTTTTGCATATGTTAATTCCACAACATATGCATAAATTTGCCTTTACATTTATAAAGTGCATGGAGTATAAATAAATAATAGCTGTTCCAATGTTGTACCTTTGTCCCTAAACTGGCTAATGTCAAGCAGACCAATGATTTCCAAAAGCTTCTTAATTGTAAACATAAACTGAATATTAAAATAAATACAAATAAATAATAAAATACAATACAGTCACATTATACACTGTAGGAATAATTAACACATTTCATTATCACATTTAGGAACATTTTATAGAGAACCTGTTTGTCTAGCAATACAGGCATAATAAAATAAATACTTTATAAAAGAAGCATTAACAGAGTTTTTTTATTACGAAAAAGAGGCAGTATTGAATTGCATAATGAATATCCGAAATCTATGGTTTCTATTGGTGTTCAGTCCTGTTTTTTTGTCAACTCTCTCTGAATTCTCTAGAAAAGGCTGTTTCGAGTTGTGTACTGCACATTGTACGACCGCCGTCTGTGCCAACGTCTTCTAATCGCTGCACAGCACCCACACAGCAAACACTGAACACAGAAACAGACAAAGTGAGAGTTAACATCATGGAACGGAAAGTTTAAATCACTTTAAATCAGCTGTACATACCACACTTAAAAGACAGATCTGTTTTTACTGTTTACAAATTTCAGATTGCATTAATCGCTTCACTATCAAAGCACATATTTGACATTCAGTCATCATAATACTTACGCAAAGGAGAATCCAACAAGGTACGAGCCCGATGACAATAGCACAGGGGACAATGATAGCCACAATCCATGCTGCGTTTGTACCATTGTTTGACATTGTAGTGTTCACGGTGGTTGGAGCTGGTGTGGCAAAAACCGCAAAAAGGGTACCGACCAAGAAACCGGCAGCCGTGTTGCTGTCACGTTGTGAGAAAACATACGTAACATTGGCCTGAATCACATCGAGATCTTCCCTGAGGAGAGATTAAAACATACTATAAGAATCATAATTCATTCAGACATTTCCTCTCAAGACAAAGTAAAAAGTAGTAGATCAGAACTCACCTGAAATCGGCTGCAATGAGCAGATTAACTGAGGGGTCCTTTAGGATCTGGATCACCTTTAGAGTGCATCGATTAAAATACAATAGGTTAATGATTAAAATAGGGTAATTTCAGACCAAATTATATATCCAAGCCTCTCCTACTCACCAAGGCATTTATCTTCTTTTGGATTTCTTTATAGGTTTCATTCCTGCTTAATTC
The DNA here is from genome assembly GCA_032275025.1 of Enteromius treurensis. Lineage (NCBI taxonomy): Eukaryota > Metazoa > Chordata > Actinopteri > Cypriniformes > Cyprinidae > Enteromius > Enteromius treurensis. The sequence continues at coordinate 19,196,356 of JAUCMU010000001.1, forward strand.
TGTCAGTAATACTTTGTTGATTTCAAATGCAAAGATGAGTGCGTAGGCAGTGTCATTAATTGCTTTAAAATAAATGACAAAAATAATCAGTTGTGTGACTGCACATGAGTCATAGCATTTCATTATACATTTTCATTATGCATTATTAACAGTAATTATGATTATTATTATTATTCAATGGAAGTCATAAATAAGGACTACATGATTAAAGCAGATACACCATTTGCATAAAATGTTATATTCACCACAAAAATTAAGCAACTCACCTATATAGTCGACATTCTCCAAGGTCACAGGATCACTCACGCTTACTGTTCTGGCGGTTAGTTTACTTGTGAGATTTGTAGCCAGAATCGTTTTAACCAACTCTAGAACACTACTCTTACTTGGTCTTGGACCCAGTGTGATAAACTCGAGACGAATCTTAATATTTGCCTTCCTATTCCTGCATTAAAAAAGATGATTAATAATTGGAATGAAACCATGGAAAAATAACACAACTAGCTTTTAAAAAACAATCACTTATTGCTCTTACAAGATTGGTGGTGAAGTTGTGCTTGTTGTCAGTGCATCCGCTGAAAAAGAAAGTAGTAATTAATGAAGAAGAATCAATCTTATTTTTACACAGTTACAGCATTAAAACACATAAAAGTGCAGCAGGTGTGGACGTAGCAATACCTTCAGCACGTTGAAGCTCCTGAACAAAGATACTCGGTTGCGTGAAGTCATTTGGTGAGAAAACATATTCCACTTTGGCCTGAATCACAGTGGAATTACCCCTGTGGGGAGATTGAAATGTACAATGAGAAACTGAAATCAATCACTAACATTTATTGTTAGGCATATTGCCACACTCAAACTTCCCAACTAACACCAACGAAGAGTCATAAGGACGTATTTGCTCAAATCAAAGTAAAAAGTGAGTCAGAACTTACGTGAAATCAGCTGCTTGGAACTTAATGAAAGGAGCTGTGGAGTTACTGAGGAGGATCTTGCCCAGCTAAAAAAAGGGTTGAATTGGTTTATAAATATGTTGAGGGTAATGTGGTAAATGAAACACAGAGAGAGAGAGAGAGAGAGAGGAAGAAGAAGAAGAAGAAAAAGTGTTTGAAAAAGACTACTTTACTGAAATGTCTCCAACTCACCAATGTATTTATAGAGTCTTGTATCAACAGGTGGGTACCATTCCTGAGTTCAAGCTTCTCAGTCATAGTTATATTGCTGATTTGAAATCCAAAATTGAGAGCATAGGCCGTCTCGTTGATTTCTTAAAAAAATATATAATAAAAATAATTAGTTGTGAGGTTATATGTAGGTGGTGAAATTTCACTAATGCATTGCTTAATATTATTTATTTGTTAATTTACCTCAGAATTTAAATAACATATTCAGAACAAAAAAGTAGCCAAACAAAGAAAGATAAACTTACTTGTATATGTGACATTGACCAAGTTCACAGAATCACTCAAGTCTTGTGTTGTGGTGTCTTGTTTAGTTAAGAGACGTGTTTTTAGCAGAGTGTTAGCCACATCAACAACCTTATCTGGATTTGGCAGGGGGCCCAGTGTGACAAACACCAGGCGAATGAATATAAGTGCTTTGCCACGCCTACAAAGATAATAAATAATGTGCATTAAGGTAGGAAATGACAATACAAATAAAAAAAAGGGTAAAGACCGAAAAAGACTGCTCTTACACTATCAGTGGAGTAGTTGTCAGAGTACTGGCTGTTGTAAAAACTGTAAAAGAAAATAATGATTAATGGATGAAACTTGCAGTTAGATTATTTGCAATCTATTGTCAGTTTTGACAAACCTGTTGGTGATCTAAGCTCTTTTAGAAAGCTGACAGGTTGTATGATATCTTTATCCTGGAAAATGTAATCCATCCTGCCATCAATTTGGTTTGATGTGCTTCTACAGGAAAAAGTAAAATGTATCCGTTAAGGATATATATATATATATATATATATATACAAAGATAGTTTTTTTTGTTACATTTGCAGAAAATGCACTTAAGAATTTAAAAATTGAGTATGTCATGTAGTCTGTTTGCATCTTACATAAAGTTGGTCGACTCGGGATTTAAGGTTTGTCTGTCAGGTTCGTTCAGAAGAGTGTTCAGCTGCAGAAGAAAAATCAAATATTCACAAAATTCTGGAGAACAGTTACATTAGACCTGAAAACTTGTACTCAGTTATTGCTGTTTGCTTACCGCATTGTTGACCCTAGCCTGAGCCTGTAGGTATGTGCTGTTTCTTAGATCAGGATCTTTTGACATGTTGATGTTACTCAGATCAAATTTAAAGGTGACAGCATAGAAAGTTGCAGTGATTTCTGTTTGGATATAAAAAAAATGTTTTTTTTTGTTTTTTTTTTTTTTTGGTAAAAATCTGACACTTTAAAAAAAGCTTTTCTCAAAAGCTTTTCAGATTAAGAAGATGACACTTACTCTCATAGGTGACATTCACCACCTTCACCGATTCATTCAGTTTTGACTCTCTTGAATTACGGAGAGTGTTGATAGCAGTGAGGACCAGATCTTCACTGGGAACTGGAGATGAGGAGTTGAACACCAGCTTACTTATGACCACTGCTGAGCCAGATCTGCAAATAAAGCCCAATTTGTTGAATGTGCACCAAATGTTTGCAATAAAACTGCCTCCCCATTTTTAATTGTTCACAAAAAAAGGAAAAAAAAAAAACATACATGAGGTTTGCGGGAGTCACAGAGAAACCGATTGTTGTTTCTGGAAATGCTGTTGTAGAGGTTGGGAGATGTAACTCATTTAGGAAGCTGACTGGTTTTATAGCATCTCCATCATTGAAGACATATTCCATTCTGCCATCAATCTCACTTGAAGTGCTTCTATAGAACAAACAGAAGACATCTGTAAGGGACGTTAATCCACATCTTCAAAGATTTTTATTTTTATAATTTCCCATGGCTTCCAAGCTAAAATATGCAGACACATTAAATAAGGATTGTGTAGTGTGTTTGCGACTTACGTGAAATTGGAGGAGTTGGGTTCAAAAACTTGCTTGCTAGGTTCATTCAGAAGAGTGTTCAGCTGCAGGATAAAAAATCAAGCCATTCATCAATATCTGGTAAAGATTTATACTGTTTCCAGACTTCACTAGTGGGTAAATGCTGGTTTCTTACTGCATTATTGATGAAAACTTGCACTTGAACATAACTGCTGTTTCTTAGCTCAGGATCCTCAGGTATGCTGATATTGTTCAAAGTAATATCAAAGGTGACAGCATAGGAAGTTTCAGAGATGTCTGTTTGTAAAGAAATATCCAGTTTTGATCAGTTAATGTTTGACATTATTCACTGGTTTAAACTTTCATAATTTATATGACATTTCATTCATAATAAAGCAACTTACTCTGATAGGTAAAACTGACAATCTTTAGTGATTCATTGAGTTGTGACTCTCTAGATTTAAGAAGAGTACTAATAGCACGTTGGACCAAAGCTTCAGTGGGTAGAGATGACAAGTTGGAGAATATCAATTTGTTTATGACTCTTGCTGCACCGTAAACATTTTTTGGCAATGTTTTGGGTATATTTGAAGTTTCTGGTTGCGAAGTACTTTTTATGGATGTGTGACCTGGAGTTGTAGATGCTGGTAATGTTGATGTGTTTGTGTTTAAACCTGATGTTACTTGAACTACTGGAAATGCTGTATTATCAAGAGCTGTAATAATTCCAGTGGTAGTTGTTGATGCAGTCGTAGTTTCTGAATCCATGTTTGGACTTGACATTGTTTTGGTTGAAAGTGCAAGTGTGGCTGGAGCAGAAGATGTACTGGTAAAAGCTACAGTTGTTTTTAAAAGATCTCTTGTTGTTACTTGAAATGCAGGTGTTTGTTGAGCTGCAGTTGAGCTTGAAAAGGTGGCTGTTGTTGCACTTGGAGCAGTTGCTGAAATATCGGCTGGAATTGTAGTCAGGGTTGTAATAGGTGCATTTGTGGTTTTTGGAGATTCTGTTGTTTTTGGTAATATAGTTAGACTTGATGAGGAGATGGGCATAATTGTTACAGCAATTGTTATGGTCTCCGGAGACACAGTTGTGATTATTGGAGGTGCATTTGTTGTGGTAGGGAGTGTTGCTTGGCTTAGAGCTGGAGCTGTATTAGTGAAGGCAACAGTTGTGCTTGATAGAGGTGCAGATGTTATTTGAAATGCAGTTGTTGTTGCCACTGTAGGTGTGTTAGTGCCTAGAATTGAAACTGAGGTTTGTGCTGGATTTAGAGTTAAAGTTGTGGATTCAGAAGTTACAGCTGTTATTGTAGTTGGATTGTTTGTTGTTGAAGATGTGGTTGATGAGCCCATTGATGTGGTCTCTGCTGTTGTAGTGTCTGAAATTGTAGGAAATGTTGTAGTGAGAGTTGTAGATTTAGAAGTTACAGCTGTTGCTGGATTGTTTGTTGTAGATGTGGTTGAAAAGCCTGTGGTCGTGGATTCAGAAGTTACAGCTGCTGATGTTGGATTGCTTGTTGTTTTTGATGTGGTTGATGTAGCTGTGATTGTGGTTTCTGCTGTTGTACTCTCTGACATTTTAGGCATTGTTGTTGAAGTATGAGTTGTGGATTCAGAAGTTACAGCTGATGATGTTGTTGGATTGTTTCTTGTTGTAGATGTAGTTGATGAGACTGCTGCTGACGTTGCTGCATTTGTTTTTGTAGATGCTGTTGTAGAAGCTGTATTTATGGTTTCTGTTGTTGTACTCTCTGAAGTTGTAGGTATTTTTGTAGTAAGAGTAGTGGGTTCAAAAGTTACAGCTGTTGATGTTGTTGGTGCGCTTGTTGTTTTAGATGCGGTTGATGAAGCTGTAGTTTCTGTTGTTGTACTCTCTGAAGTTGTAGGTATTTTTGTAGTAAGAGTAGTGGGTTCAAAGGTTACAGCAGTTGATGTTGTTGGTGCGCTTGTTGTTTTAGATGCGGTTGATGAAGCTGTAGTTTCTGTTGTTGTACTCCCTGAAGTTGCAGGTCCTGTTGTAGTAAGAGTTGTGGGTTCAGAAGTTACAGCTGTTGATGTAGTTGGTGTGCCTGTTGTTGTTCTCTCTAAAGTTGTAGGTATTTTTGTAGTAAGAGTAGTGGGTTCAGAAGTCACAGCTGCTGATTTTGTTGGTGCGCTTGTTGTTGAAGATGTGGATGATAAAACTGTAGTTGTGATTTCTGCTGTTGTACTCCCTGAAGTTGTAGGTCCTGTTGTAGTAAGAGTAGTGGGTTCAGAAGTTACAGCTGTTGATGTTGTTGGTGTGCCTGTTGTTGTAGATGCGATTGATGAAGCTGCAGTTTCTGTTGTTGTACTCTCTGAAGTGGTAGGTATTTTTGTAGTAAGAGTAGTGGGTCCAGAAGTAACAGCTGCTGATGTTGTTGGTGCGCTTGTTGTTGAAGATGTGGATGATAAAACTGTAGTTGCTATTTCTGCTGTTGTACTTCCTGAAGTTGTAGGTATTGTTGTAGTAAGAGTAGTGGGTTCAGAAGTAACAGCTGTTGATGTTATTGGTGCGCTCGCTGTTGTAGAAACGGTTGATGAAGCTGTAGTTTCTGTGGTTGTACTCTCTGAAGTTATAGGTATTGTTGTAGTAAGAGTAGTGGGTTCAGAAGTTACATCTGTTGATGTTGTTTGTTCGCTTGTTGGGGTAGATGTGGTTGATGAAGCTGTATTTGTGGTTTCTGCTGTTGTACTCTCTGAAGTTGTTGATATAGTTGTTGTAAGAGTAGTGGGTTCCGAAGTTACATCTGTTGATGTTGTTTGTGTGCTTGTTGTTGTAGATGTGGTTGATGAAGCTGTAGTTGTAGTTTCTGCTGTCGTACTCTCTGAAGTTGTTGGGATCGTTGTAGTAAGAGTAGTGGGATCAGAAGTTACATCTTTTGATGTTGTTGGTGCGCTTGTTGTTGTAGATGCAGTTGATGAAGCTGTAGTTGTGGTTTCTGTTGTTGTACTCTCTGAAGTTGCAGGTATTGTTGTAATTAGAGTAGTAGGTTCAGATGTTACATCTTTTGATGTTGTTGGTGCGCTTGTTGTAGATGCGGTTGATGAAGCTGTAGTTGTGGTTTCTGTTGTTGTACTCTCTGAAGTTGTAGGTATTGTTGTAATTAGAGTAGTAGGTTCAGATGTTACATCTGTTGATGTTGTTGGTGCGCTTGTTGTTGTAGATGCGGTTGATGAAGCTGTAATTGTGGTTGCTGCTGTTGTACTCTCTGAAGTTGTAGGCATTGTTGTAGTAAGAGTAGAGGGTTCAGAAGTTACATCTGTTGATATTGTTTGTGCGCTTGTTGGGGTAGATGTGGTTGATGAAGCTGTATTTGTGGTTTCTGCTGTTGTACTCTCTGAAGTTGTAGTTAATTCTGTTGTTGTTAGTCCATTTGATGTTTGGGGTAAAGTAGCAGTGGAAGTTGCAATTGTGGTTGTGGATGCAATATTTATTGTTTCAGCTGCAGTTGTTGTTTCTGAAGATGCAGGTATGTTTGTTGAAGTCAGTGGTTCTGTAGTTGAATCAGATGAGGTTGTAGCTGATGTTGCTGAGGTCGAAGTGGGAAGTGTAGTCGTGGTGTCTGAAGTTGTAGACTCCGTTGTTGAAGCACTGGATTTTTAAAATTGTAAAAATATTATTACCTTTTTCAAAAACATGTTTGTATTACACGAAAAAATTAATGAAACATATTTGAAATCCAAACAATTACCCACCCAACTCTACTTGTAGAATGAATAGCACAACACAAACAAACTGTAAAGAGAAACATATTACAGTAAAATCTTTATGTAATTTTATTTATATCAAAAATAGAACAATTGTGGAACAAACTGTGGAACACATACTGTACTATGCTCCATTTTCCATACAAATATTCAATTAATATGCTAAATTATACACATTTTATTTTTTACAATACTTACAAAGAGTGAATAAAATTGTTCTTGTGCCATCCTGCTTAAAAAGAAAAAAACTGCTAAAAGAGAAAACAACACATTTAGTTATTTTTTAAATTGTTTTACAATTCATTAGTTTATCCTATCTAAGAGAATATATACAAATAAGCAAACTTTCCTGATCAGTGATTTGATATCTGCAAATAACCTAAATACTAAATGCAAGAACAGATTGTGAAACCAGACTGCTTTGAGTAGAAATTATCTAGGGTGAACCGTGATTTTGCCAAAAATTGGACCCTATTACTTTTACTGTAACAGATGCTATAAAAGAAAATGTTATATTGATTAAGCTTTTTTGCGCATCCTGCTCTTTACAGAACAGAGTGTGAAACCAGACTGCTTTGGGTAGAAATTACCTAAGGTGAACTGTGATTTTGCCAAAAATCAGAACCTATTACTTTTACTTTAACAGATGCTATAAAATAAATATTGTTATATATATGTTATATTTATAAAGCTTTGTTAATATAAATTTTCCAGCATTTTAATATAAACTGTCTAAAAATAATGTAAGCCGTTCCAAAAATACTTTGTATTTCCATTTATAAGAAGCAACTGTTTTGATAAAAACAGAGTTTCGGGAGGAGCGGCGGCTGAATTAATCACAGCTGTGCCGCATCTCCTAATCATCTCCTCGTTACGATCACCCAATCATATCTTTTCCTTCCCACTATAAATACTCCCGCTTTTCTCTCTCCCGCATCTCGCTTATGCAACCCTCCCCCTCCCCTTCTCCTCCATCAGCTCCTTCTCTTACCTGGGGGGCATCGAGAGTACGAGCCGGGTTCCGAACCCCCCGCCCTCCCTAGGGCTCAGGCCACTAGGGTTCGGGGCCTGCCGTTCTCCCGGCTTGCTTCCCGGACAGCTTGCCAAATTTGCTTTTACTTACCATTCTAACCTTCCCTCGCATTAATGAGAAAGCGCGAACTCGTGAAAGTTGTTATAGCCTACACCCAGTGAATGGAAGTGTTTTCATTAATAAAGTTTCCATAAACTAATGGTTGTAAGTTTTTTTAATTACTATCCTAAGGCACATCAGCTGGCGAACCATTTTACAGAAACGGCTTAAGAGTCGATATAAAGAAAGATGAGTTTATACAAACTTTATAGCTATGGCAGAGCTTGCAAAATCGTGCCATTTTTAACGGATCACGTCCCACTGTATCGATGGGCAGGAATCAGATGCTGCCAATTTCTTTTTTTTTTAATTTTTTTTTTTATTAGATACCGTTGTGGGGACACTCGCGAATAATACACCTTTGTAGTGTTCCTTGCAGTGGCGGTTCTACATTGAATTACTCCCCGGTGAGACCCCTCTTAGCGCCCAACCCCTTTGTCTGCCTAATTGATTTCAAATAACATCAGAAAAGCATTTATTTTGAGTAAAAATGAAAGAAATAATAAAAAAATTGGAAATAAAGTATTTAATAATAAAGAACTTTATTTTCCCAATAATGGTGTCAACCATGGCATCGATTCAATGATGTGAATTTAAAAAAAAAGAAAAAAAAGAAAAAAAATTACACTCAATAAGTTGCATTCTGTTTTATAATGCATTTCAATACTGAGGTTGACGCTAATAATGTGATACGGCTGGTAGGTCGGCATACGTTGTGGAGAGCATTACCACAGGTGTGCGATTGCGCACTTGATAAATTACATAAACATATTTATTTCTCTCCATGTACATATTTAAATGAGCCCCGATAAATGCAGTTTGTACTATTTCTAAAACGCTTCTTTATAAAGAACATTGTTTTCTCAATACTTTTCCTATACCGCTGTGAAGGAAAGAGCGCACAATCGATCATCGAGGCATCGATATCAATGGACAGCACCTGCTAAGGTCGCACTTAAGAAGGTTTACCCTAAGCACCTTAAGTATAGTTCCATGTGGAAACCACTGAAACCACAGTGCCCCACATGTAACAAATCCAAATTTAACCTCTGATTAAATGCCTGTAGGATGTTCCTGTGTTTTTTTATAGACCTATAAAAACCTAAATAATTTAATTGGTATTTTGATTGATATATTTTGCTTGCAATTAATAATTAGACAGTTTACTTGCCTCCAGTAAGTTTGAGAACATTTATAACTGTTTTGTTTTTAAAATGGTGGCAGCTTTTAGAAAAAAAATGTTTAACATATTTAAATATGTACATAGAACTAAAACAGTAACTGTTTATTTTTATTATTTTATTTATAAGAATTCATATTATTATATGCAGGTGGCTCACCCAAAAGCCTTAAAATTAGAAATAAAAATGGCTGTAGTTGAAGATACTGACAAATGGTAGGGTTTCACTGGACTCAGACTTGATTCTGACTCCATTAGTCAAAGACTTGGACTCGACTCTGCCTCGAAATAGGTGCACTCCAACCCACTGTTGTTGGTTGTTGTTATTTTTACTTTAACTTGTTTAGATTATGATTGATTAAGATGCCATTGCATGCTTAAACATGGAATGAAGCAAAACATACTGTCAGGTCCTGGGGGAGACAGAATCTTCTGCTCTACACTCCGAAATGGCTGGAAGGAAACAAACAGAGAAAAAAAAACCAAACAAGAACTTTGTGATGGCTGCCTGACACACTTTCATTAACCCACCGTCTTCAAGGCACGCAAATAGTAGCTGTCTAATCATTAATCCAGCTTGTAGCTGGCGCTGATAGGTCAGTTATGAATAATGTATTTGTGGTTTCAGTTGTTAATAGTTGTATTGTGTATTGTTTCATAGTTTTATGATTTAAATGTATGTGTGTTGATTTCTAATTTCTTGGTATGGTATTTTTTTGTTGTTTTCCTAAGTCTGACTAAGTTGAAGGTCTTCTGGCTTTACCACTTCTGGGTTTCTGCATGCGGTTGGCTGCTTCCTGTGGTTAAACCTTTCAACTCTGTGTCTTCCTTCCTTGGTGGACTGTTACGATTCTGGTGTGTATTGTGGATGCAGTTCCGTGGAGGACTTCCTTACAGAGGCTTGATCCATTCATCCAATAACAGGTCAGGCTGCCTAATGCTTAAATGTTATCTTTGGTAAATAATGGATGGTTTTATAAGTTAAAATGAAATTGTTATAATATAAATTCCCATAGAACTACACAGCAAAGAAGGCTTTTGAATGCTCAGGTAGTAACTTGTTCTTAACTGTTGTGAGTGTAATAATATCAAAAGTGACAGATTTTAGGAGTTGTACAATTTTTTTATTCTTGTTAAATAGGTGAACATTTTCAGTGTTAAGGGCATTTTATTAACTGAAGTGTGGTCGTTTAATTTAAGAGTGTTTCATTGTATTTATTGTCATCACTTGATATAATTTGTATTATTGCAAAGTGCAAACTTAAGAGTTAAAATGTCAGTTCGGGTGACTTAGCTGAGCAAAACAAATCTTCATTGCAAGAGCAAGTCTTAATTACTGATAAATCCGAGAATGAGATTGAGTGTGTTGTGAGTTACTATACCAAGGTTAGAGTGCAGCAGTGATGTCTGCGACTGTGAGCAGCATGCTGAAAGAGGAAGCGGCACTTAAAGTTGATGGAGAATATTTTTGGACAGGTTCCAATTCCTTGGCTTCATCAGTAATGACGCCAGAAGATTTCATGTTTTTGTTGCTAACTGTGTTCAAAGAATTCGGAAGATCACTGATCCAATATGATGGTACTACTGTATGTTAACACAGGAGAGAATCCCACCGACCATGTTTCGAGGGGCCTCACAATCGAAGAGCTGATAGAGGAGATAGAAGTAGATGTTAAACAAGGTATATGAGAGCTGTCGGTGGGAGATTCAGAAGTTAAGGCCATTCAAGCATTAAAGACCGAGGCCGTAATGCAAGTGGATTTTCAACAGCAAAATGGACTACAGTTGTGAACATCATTGCCTGGATTCAGAGACTAGCAAGGAAGGATAAGACATCAGAGCCCTTAAGCGTGGGTATTGGAAGCGTGGATTGTTTTAATTACCAGTGAGTAGCTTCACTCGTTTATGATTTGGATAATATTCAATTCAATTGTGGTGTGAAAACATACCATCAGGTCCTACTGGGAGGAAAACGTGTTTGGTGACACTGGTTCCGGTAATGAGGATCCAGATCCCCTCATGATCCCCATCACTGACTCTCTGGAAAATTTTTAAGCATTACAGCCAAACTTATGTCCCTATTATAAAAGCAAATCCTCCCAAAAGCAACACAATTATCATTATTTAATATGTGTTAAGAAAAACAAAAATAAATAAATAAATAAATAGGACAAAAAAATAAAAATAAATAAAAAGAAAATTAGCAGGAACATTCAAGAAATTGAATGAACAAATAAAAATAAAACACAAGTTATTTTAAACCTGAATGATTTTCTTTCTTCTGCTGAAAATAAATGTGGACCTTCCATTGTATTTATTTTACTTAGTACAGTTAATAATGACAAAAAATTATATATTTTGTTTATTTATTTTTTAATGTCCCTCTTACACTCTGCGGCCGTTTTGGGGAATTCCCCCATGCATTTTTCCTACCAAATTAAAAAGCTTCCCATACCCACATGCAGAGGTGTATATACAAAAGATTGGTATCATTTTAAAGGAAAC
>JAUCMU010000001.1:19211995-19226588 GCA_032275025.1 Enteromius treurensis
TCTAGGTGTTCCGATGAAGATCATCTCTTTGTGCTGGTACACCATCTGATCTGGATACGGACTGAGGAACAGAGTAAGAGAGAGACAGACTAATATTAGCGTTTTACGATGTAAAAAGAATACAGATGCCATGATCATTGGGTCAAGATCATCCAAAAGCCTTAAGACAATGCTGAGAGAATGGACGGAAAAACAAGAGTACCTGTAAACAATTAATGCAAATAAAGGAATATTCCAACATACAGGACCATGGTCAGTAATTCATCACCAGCAGTTAATACCAGAAGCCACAGTACACATGACAGATTCAAAACAATAGTTTTGTTCATAGGTGTGGCATTTGCAGGACAAGATTTTAATGACAAAATCAATTAAAGCATTTCAGGTAATCTCTATCTCTGGAGAAATACAGTGGTTCAAGGGGAATACTCTGACTCAAGGTAATCTTTAATGATATTAGAAAGCAGAGATTAAGATCCTTCAGACAAAACACCATACAGATGATAATTTTTGATCATTTATAAAAAAAAATTATAATTTTTTTAATTCAATTTTTTTTAATTAAACAGCGTATATGCCAAAATGAAAATGATGTTTTTTTTAATAAAGAAATGTTTATAAGTGTAGAATAACAAGTAGAAATACAAGATTTTAAACATACTTCACTTATACGTACTTTGATTAAAATAGGGAGACATAAGTCAGGACATTTTCAAAACTTTAATCTAGACGAAACCATAAAGCACTTGAGGCAAAGCAAAGCATAAAAGAACATGACTTTAAAAACAAACAAACATTTCTCAATGCAGTAGGCTATCTGAAAAACACAGAAGTTGCACGAGCTGTACTCACGCTACTCCCCAGCAGGTGACGCTGATGCTCCTGAAAGCTGCGCCACACAACATTAAGAAGAAGAAAGAAGCGGCAGAATAAACGCGTGCCGTACTGTCTTCTGAGAGTTTTGTTTTAGAAGAACAGAAATGAGCGAAACTCCTCAAACTTCATCAGTGTCAAAGGTAACATTGAGCAGACGTTCATTTATCCTCAGGCGGCTGAAGTAATTCGTTGAGAAAAATGATATTAATGCATTTAAATAAACCTAATGATACATATCCGTGGTGTTTTTTTAGGGATGTTTTGTTTTTAAGTCAACTTCTAAAAAAAGAAAGCGACATGTAGGAGTTGGTGAGTATTTATAATCTGTATTATCACTTTACAAATACTTATCTCCATTATCAAGCGTTTCCGTTGTATTTATTGACGTGTAGATGGATGTTTGGTGGATGATGATGGCGATGGCGCTCGCTTTAGGATCTGTCAGAAATTATGGGAAACCGTTCAAATGAACACAGAGGTAACTTCTCTCCTGCGTCTGCAACCGCTCTGTCTACTTCATCCTTACTAGCACGTGTTGTTCCTTGTTAAATGGATATATTTTCACAGGTAATTCAAGATCAGTTGAATAAAAAGGTGCTTGACAGCCTCGCGGAGTTCATTAAAAAGCATGGCCTCGGCTGTTCGTCTGAGAACTGGAGGTCCAGTGAAATCCCTACAGCTGCTCTAATGCTGGGTACGGCCTGACTCTTATCTCGAGACTACTGTCACTGTCTTATTCTACTTCCTATAATGCACACATCTCAGAGAGTTTAGGAAATGAAATGACAATCAGCTTCACCTGTTTGAAAGTTACCAAGAGTCGAGGTAATGCAAACCTATTCATTTAAAACAGGGATGGGGAACCTTGGCCCTCATCCGGCAAGGTTTCCATGTTTCCCTGCACAAACATACCTGATTCTAGTTAACTAGTGATTGTGCAGAACTTCATTGGATGTTGGATCCGTTTGATTTGAGTCAGGTGTTGTGAAGCAGGGTTGTATGAAAAACTTGCTGGAATGCGGCCCTCAAGGACCAGGGTTCCCCACCCCTGCTTTACAGTGATCAACACAAGTGCAACAACATTAATAGATTTAACAATGATGCTGGAACATTCTTCACAAACATCATCACAGCAGAAACAAATGTGCCGATTATAGCATACATTTTCTTAAAAAGCTGTACTGCAGATTGAAATTAATAACTGACTGAAACTACATATAGAGCAGAACATGCATTGATTATAAATTTGGAATTAAAAGTGCTTTGGTATTGTTTATGGAATAGCACACACTCTTTGACGTGACTAAAACAGGTGTCCTGAGGAACTGCACTGCTCTCTGTGACGACCTTACTGCTCTGTAAACATCAAAACAGACTAGCTGTGGGACATCAATGTGCAGCTAACCAAAAGACTCAGTTTGAGCGTTCAGATTTGCTGATATGTCATTAGTGGGTGGGATTCTGGACAGAAGAAGCAGTTGATTTGAGAAGCTGAGGCTAGTAGAAGTTAACAAAACATCATATCACTTACAGTGCCTTTAACTTGTGGAATGTCAGTGGGGCCAAAGCTTTGCCCTGTAACTATCTTTTTTTTTTTTTCACTTCTTAAATGTGAGCAGCACTCACAACACCACAAAATGCTTTTAATTTCTGTATAGTGCATATAATTCTGACTGAAAGAGCTTCAATTCAGCAGGACTTCATTGGCATTCTAATCTGTGGAAAACATCAACGTTCTTTGGAAACCAAAAGGTTTGTGGATCCTCTTACGCACTGAAAGCTGAAGCTCCATCTGTCAAGAGTTCATAGGTACTACTTTAATCCCATGAGCATTAATGTACGTGAGCAAGACTTTGGCTCTTCTCTCAATTACGTCAATGAGTTTTTCAATGCCTTGACGGCCACCCTGACTGTCCCAGTACTGCTGGTCGAGAAACAGCGATTGCAGGAGCTTTTCCCTGAGACGCTGAGACCTCAACACTGACACCGACTGATCTGGTAGCCTGAAAGAGAAAAAAATATGAAGTAATAATGGTAATGTACTCTAAAGTTATCAAAACTATCAAGTTATCCAAATGAAAGAAAGCAGACCATAAAATATCATTGTACTGTCTTCACGATCTCCTCAAACTAAACTGTATTGCTAAATGGCTTATTATGTAATACCCAGCTGTAATGCAGATAATGTGCAAGCAGTGATACTCAAACACAGCAATGGCCCATCATTTCTTCTGATTTATGTTATTGCACAAGTGAGCTTGCGTTCCCAGAGATATCACATTAGCTGCATTGCCAGCAGAATGCCGTAGCTCAGACAGCACGTGTCAGATTGTTGGCATATATATTTGCTTACGTCTTCAGTGCTGTTGTGGAGGTGTTGGCTAACTGAAACTTGTGGCCTCACTAAAATGAATTCAGTTGCAGTCTTAGTTGCAGCAATTACAAACCACCTCAGATTGTCCGGTAACAAAAAGAACAGAGGACGCCCAAAATTATATTTTATTTAAAACCATAATGACTATGTAAACCAGTGGTGACTTGTAACTGAATCAAACAAACTAAGGATTCACTTCTTTGAGGAAATAAGTTTGAATTTTCAAATAGCTTAATCTTTGGCAAAGCATTTTAAATGAAACTGAATAGATGTAGGTGTGAATTATCTGTTTTTTAAAAATAACTTTTGAGCAGTATCGAGCCCGATCTCATGGAAATTCGCACATATTTTATGACCTCACTTGTACGAATTCATAAGTTTTTGTTTTTTTTGCTAAATCGTACGTGTTTTATGAGTTGCCAATTTATATGAATTTGTAAGAAAAACCTACACCTAATCCGCCCCTAAACCTATCTATCAGTGGGGTTTACACGAATCGTACAAAATCATACGAGTGAGGACGTATGAATTTGCCAACTTGTAAAACTTGTAGAATTAGTCGTGAGATTGTGTTTGTATATCTGCAAAAACCCTGTGATTTTTGACACTTACAATGTGATTATGAGATTCAAATGAAAGATCAAGTGGTCATAGTTGAACTCTACTCACTCTTTGATTCCCTCTAGTAACCTGAAGTTAAGATTTCCCTCGTCTCTGTCAAAGTATCCCTTGTTGTTGAAGAAAACCAAGTGTTGTGGGTCATGTTTGCGGTGGACTATGTGTCTCAGCTCTATGCTGTCCTTGTCTCTACATTCTTCATGGTGACCCAGCTCAACACAGGTGTCCTCTGGACGAGGCTTGAATCCACAGCAGTTTTTATCTAGACGTTCATAAATCTGAGAAGAAACAGTCTTAAGGATTTAGTTGTTTTTCTGAACAAAAACGGTTACAGTTGCAATGCAGAAAGACACTTGTGGAGTACCTGCAGGAGAAAATCAAAAACTACCAGCTTGCTCCATTCATGGTGGTGGATGCTGGTGCAGCTCCACTCTGGTTTGGGTATGACGCCCCGATGCCAGCACTTGTGTTTGAGAGAGGCTTGATATGAGCCCCAGTTCAACCTTTCAGAAGGTTGCTCTGCTACTGGGATTAAAGACGGATCCCATAAAACCACTGGACAAGGCTGACCATCTGAAACAAGATGAATATACTGTATATATACAGTCAGCATCAGTTCAATTACAGGAACCCCAGGATATAAAATTTTCACACAAATTTCATTCCATTAGCCTATGACACACTAATAAAACTTTCCTTAGACTTTTCTCAGAAGTGACTTCACTTTTTTTAGCTATTTTGCAATTGCTTTAAAGGAAAATTCTGTCATCATTTACTCACCCTTGCAAACTTTTAAAATATCTTCCTTTGTGAGCATTAAGAAACTCTCACAGATTTGGAACTACTTGAGGGGACTTGGGTGAACTCTTGCTTTATATCAAAATATGATTTAATAATAATAACAAAATAAGTAAATACCACTTGGTTAGATATTTTTAATCTAATGTAATTAGCCTATCCATTTCCCCTCGGTTTCACACACACATACAAAAGAAAAAAATGAAATTGTGACTAAAATGAATGTTTGAGCAGTCTCAACTGAAAATATCTTGCTCTGACATATCTTGAAATATGTTAGTGTCATTGTTCTGTGTCAAGATGCATACACGTAAGATTTTAAGGCATTTTTGTAAAAGTTGCTTAAATGAACTTAAGCTAAACCCCGTTTGTGAAACCAGGCCTTTATTCTTTACTAACTTAACTCAAGATTAAATAAAATGCAGTGTCTGCTACTAAAATTAAGTTTAAATAAACACAATAAAACATAAAATATAAACAAAATATGAAACCGTGATGAAACCGTTTAATAAAATGTAAAGGAGAAAAACACCAAAATGGGGTAAAAACTATTTCTATTCAAAAAATTGTTAGTAAATGCAACGAACTGGGAAGTAACATTGAATTAAACGTGCGTTTTTTGTTTTTTGTTTTTTTGGAAGTAGAAATCATCTTTAGCTTAAACTTTGTTGTATTTACATCTTTGAAAGACAAAACTACCTCCAAGAGAGTGGAATCGTCTGCTGACAGCTGGCAGAGTTCTGTTCAGTCCCAAGATCCTGTCCAGATGAAAAGCGAACACCTCACTCATGTCCAAGGGTCGCTTGACAATACCGCGACACTTAACGTTACGCCACTCATCAAAATCATCCGTGCCGTTTGTCGCACTCGTAAATAAAATTAAAGAAGAGAAGCCCCGAGGTGCCACTTCATCGATACGCGTAATTTTACTATCGGCTAGAAAGCGCATGGCAGTGATATCGTCGTTGCTGAACCATGGAGGAGCTCTTTCACTGTATATCCTTATAGTTGAATAACCAGTGTCACTGCCATCAAGCTCAGAATACCCCAGTCGTTTTATAACAGTGCTCGTATTGTGCCCCGCGTCCTTTGCTTTGCCCTGTGTGCCACCCTGCTGTCTCACTTTAACTTTCTTTCTCCGGAGTTTGGGTCGCACTGTGCCCCTGATGATGGCCGGCTTGTGCCGCTTAGATTTGAGAGTTATATACACCACATTAGACCTGGTCGGGCTCACCGATTCATTCACCTCCGCGTCAGCAGGGTCCTGCTCACTTTTACTCTGAGAATAAACGCTATTTCCAGTCCACGGATCAGGACGTTTGTCTTGGCGAGTGGACGGGCGACTAACATGGACGGTGAAAAACAAACACACAAAACACACCACTGCTACGATCAAATACTTCCGAACGGCAGAATATTTCCAACAGTTGCAGATTTTCAAAAACGAAACTGACAAATACATCAAAGAGTCCCAGACATTTCCAGGACGAGTCGAGCGCGTATCCATTGGTAAGAGTGTCTGCGCATGATTAAGTCGATATTCTTTTATCCGCGTTGGAATAGCGTTCGTTTACATACTGATGGTAGATAGGAGCTCCAGATGGTCCTCTCAGCGCAACCGCTCCAGCATGAATGAGACAACTGTCCCGATGCCGGATCAGCTGAGATAACAGTCCCAAACTTAACAAGAATGTCCCTGGTCCTTACGCCCCATCTGCAAGCGCAAGTGAGAGACTACAACGGCGTCATTACAAACTAGCCTGGTCACATTTTCCATATATATATATATATATATATATATATATATATATACACACATCTCCACATATAAACACACATTAAATATATACACACAAACATACACATGTCTTTGCTGACCCTGCCGAGAAACATGCTTCTAAAACTCTTTAAGACCAGGGGCCTGTTCAATAAAACAAGTTTACCAAATAACCCAGGTTTGTTTCAATTAATCTGATTTACTGTCATTTGTTTTGGTTTCAAATAAATCAGACTAATTAAAACAAGCCTGGCTTAATTGATAAACTTGCTTTATGGAACAGCCCCCTGCAGACCAAATAAAACTGGTTTATGTTATGTATTTTTGTTTTATTAGTGAGAATAAGACCTTAACAACTTTCATTCTATTTCCAGAAGGGTTTAGGGCACTTCTGACCAACAAAACCTTATGACCCGGTTTCACAAATGGGGCTTAGCGTAAGCTAGGACTAGGCATTAGTTAAATTAAGATATTTAAGCAACTTATAAGAAAAAAACGCCTTGTAAGAAAATATTACAGGTGCACTGTAAAACATTAGCTGTAGTTAACGCAGCTGTTTGCCAGTAACTTACTGTAGATTTAAATTTATGTTGTTTACTGGCAACAATTTGTTCAAAGTTAAATGAACATTAAACATTAACAAGTCTTTGTCTTTACAGAATAAAACTATAAAATAACAACCTACTGCAAAGCATTCTGGGAACCAGAAACCTTCATTGACCTTTTTCAGTTTTTTTGCTTCAGATTTTGGTTCCCAGAATGGTTTGCATGAGGCTGTTATTTTAGTTTTATTCTGTAAAGATAAAGAATTGTTAATGTTTAATGTTCAATTAACTTTGAACAAACTGTTGTCAGTAAATAACATAAATTTAAATCTACAGAGAGTTACTGGCAAACAGCTGCCAGTAATACTGTATTTTCTACAGATTTTTTTAACAGTGAATGATTTTAAAACTAAAGACCCTACGGTGGCCGCACTGCACCTTAATAAAACACATGCAAAAACACATTAATAAAACATCTTCATCAATTTGACAACACAGGCACTTTTTTTTTTTTTTTTTTTTAACAACCTGATCATAGGATTCATTGGTCTTTTGGATATTATTAGACTTGCAGCGCTTGTGTTGTCAAACTGATGAAGATGTTTTATTAATGTGTTGTTGTTTTTTTCTGTTTGCATGTGTTTTCTTAAGTTGCAGCGCGTTGAGCTCTCATAGCCACCATAAAAGACGAGCGCCCTCCACGAGAAAGCAGACGTTTTTCTATTATGCCATTCCAGACTCTGTCTACGAAGCAAAGCAGTGTCTGGTATTGCCAAGCTGGCAGAAAAGGGCTTAATAAAACAAAGTTACTGGGTTAATCTTGTTCATGTTTCCTTTGTATGTATGCACCGGGGACCTGATTTTAGCACTTAGAACATGGAAAATTTAGATTTCCATGATATGTCACCTTTAAACATAGCCTGACATTGTCTAGATAATTTACTTATATGTTGTATTTTAGTTGGGATTTTCTTCTATTTTTTAATTTTTTCTTCCCCCATATGATGTGTATATGTGATATATGATGATCTGTCTTTTTTAGGGTGACCTTTTGTTAGAAGGGGGGATGACTAGTATAAAACCGTGTACACTGAGGACCTCTGCTGAGTGTATGTATACATGCATGTATGTCTATGTATGTATAGAGGAAGTTTTAATTACCAAGCCAAGTTCTGTTTATAATTGAAATGTATTATTTTTCAACTCAATAATGGTAGGTCCACACATTTAAAGGTGTTAGCCAGAGCTTAACTTAATTTAGTTTATATACTATATAATCAAACAGTACAGCTTAGGGCTGAATCCTCAAAAACCTAACATATAACCGATAGAACAAAAGGCCAATTTTTTTACAATGCTGTTGTTTTTAGGTGTGTCTGGTAAATTGTTCCCAAAGACGTCAGACAGCATGACAAAATGGCTGATACTCCATTTATTGTATTGTAAATGAAGAGTTAGTTTGTTTTGAAGATCAGTCATCATAATCATTCTGTCTTTGGTGGAGCGTTTATCAGACAGTTAACAATGGCTTGACTGGCCCAATCAGTTTGCATTTTCAAACATATTAAAGCTATAAAGTATAGTATATAGCAACAATTATGGATACAATAATGTTATTATATTGAAATCTATTTGTTTTTATTAAACTATAGTTTTTAACTACACAGTCGTAATACAGTAATTGTGGATTTGTACATAAATACATCATCATGGTCCAATATATTATTTTAGATAGAGATAAAGTACATGGTGCAAGAATAAAGAAGTGATCAACACATTCTGCATTTGTCCCTTAACATTAAATACATACTACCAAACAAATATTTCATTTAAAACAAGATCATCATTACTTTACATAACAGAGTTTTTAAATAAATAAAGTTATTCCTTAAATAGTTTTTTTTTTTTTTTTTAAATCACAGTTGCGTCACATTCGGAGAGGTTCTGTATGCCCAGCAGTACAGGAAATGAATATTCTTTCAGGCATTAAAGTTTGTTCTTGAATATCTCTAGAAGATGCTGTTTCGAGTTGTGTACTGTACATTGTACGATCGTCTTCTGTGCCAACGTCTTCTAATCGCTGCACAGCACCCACACAGCAAACACTGGACACAGAAACAGACAAAGTGAGAGTTAACATCATTGAAGAGAATTTGCACACTTAAAAATATACTTGTAATCAGCATTCTAAGCGAAAGAAAGAGAGGGGAAGAGATTGTGTGTCTGTTTGCCCTTAGCAAAGTTTAGCAGCAAGTGGAACTGCTTCAAGAACCTGAAAAATGTCATATAGCGTTTTAGCTGCAAAACTATTGTATTGATAAATTCATGAGGCAGCACAGCAAGAAAGCTTGATTTCTGTAAATAAAAGGTGGACGATCATTTTACCCTACTGCTTGTTATATTTCATTACTCAATATCTTGTGGGGGTTTTGGTTCTGTTACTGTTGTAGCTATCCCATAGTATAATGAACATATTATATATCTCTTCATTGTGTTTGGGCCACTCCTGGACAAGCAAGCATAGGCACATGCCCAGAATGCCTGTGCATAAATCCGGCCTTGCCAACGCACATGACATTCAGTCATCATAATACTTACGCAAAGGAGAATCCAGCAAGGTACAAGCCCAATGACAATAGCACAGGGGACAATAATAGCCACAACCCATGCTGCGTTTGTACTGTTGTTTGAGATTGCAGTGGTCAGGACTGTAGGGTAATAGGTGGTTGGAGCAGCTGTTGTAGTGCCGAGAAGACTAAAGACCAAGCCGAAACTGCCGATGTCGTTGTCTGTGAAAACATACTGTACGTTGGCCTCAATTACGGTGGAGTTACCCCTGTGAAAAAATTCAAATGTACAGAAAAATATTAAGCAAAATAAATAAGCAGATTTTTCTTTCCAAAAACTACTAAATGATGATTGCAGATTTCTTAAAATCATAAAAAAAAAGAAACTGATCCAGAACTTACTTGAAAACGATTTGATTGAAATTAAAGTCAGTATTTGTTGTTTTATTCAGGATCTTGGACACCTGAAAAGCAGAAATATATATTTTTTTAGATTATGTTGTTTATGGTAAATGTGACTGATATAAAGCAGTTTCTCTATTCTCAATTTCTCAGTATTTGTAACTCACAAATAAATTTATATAGCCCTGGATCTCTCCGTAGGTCTCATTCCTGAATTCAATTTTTTCAGACATGGACATATTGCTGATTTCAAATCCAAAGTTCAAAGAGAAGGCACTATCATTAATTTCTTTAGGGGAAAAAACAAACAAACAAAGAAAACAAAACAAGACAACAGTTAGTTTTGGAGTGGTTATATATGGATGATAAAATGTCACTCATCCATTCAGGGATTACTGATTTCCAGATTTTCCTTAAAAGGAAAAGCTGACTTCATAATTTACACCATTTGGATTCCAATGTTACATGCACAACGAGGAGAAAAAAACAACAACTCACTTGTATAGGTGACATTCACAAAGTTCACAACCTCAGTCAGATCTTTTGGTGTAAGGTCTCGTTTAATTCTCAATTTCAAGCCAGTCAACAGGGTGTTAGCCAAATTTACAACGTTAGTTTCACTTGGGATATTACCCCGTGTTTTAAACAATAGGCTGATGTATATGATCACCTTCCCAAACCTGCAAAAGATGGTACTTTTATGTATTTGGAGGATTTATACCACGATCATCTATTTTCAAAAGATGGTAATAAAGAGGAATGCAAACAGAAAATGATTTATTGCTCTTACAATTTGGTTGGAGAAGTTGTGGTTAACAGAGCACTGGTGGTCGCTAAGGTAGTAATACCATCCTTAGCCTTGAATATTTCCTTGACAAAGGTGCTGTTTGTGTTCAAGTCACTTTCTGAGAAAACGTACTGAACACTGGCCAGAATCACTGTGCTAGTATCACTGTGTGGAGATTCACATGTGCAATAAGTAACAGAAGCTATTGTCTAAAAACCACATGGCTTCATGTGATCACAAGCCATCTCCTCATACTAAAAACAAATTATTTGATTGAAACAGATTTTGTGCAATCATTCATATCTTCAGATTTCAGAACTTACTTGAAAATAACATCTCGGAGATCAAACTGAGATGCTGAGGGGTCCTTTAGAATGTCATCAAGCTGGAGAGTGGAGTAATAAATGCAGAGATGTTTAGGTTAATGTGATTAGAATAAGGCATATTAATTGTCATTAATAAAACAATTGAAATATTTTAATCTCACCAATGTGTTTATTGTTTTTTTGATTGTAGTGTAGGATTCGTTCCTTAGCTCAAATTTCTCAGACATGACTAAATTACTGATTTCAAATTCAAATGTGAGAGCATAGGAGGTCTCATTGATTTCTAAAAACAAAGAACAAAATGTATTAGTTGTGTGGTTTTATGTTCTTTAAAAGCAAGCTACTACAGGTTTTATACATTTGCATTCAACATTTTCAGACAAAAAAGAAACCAAAAAGGAGGAGAGAAAAACTCACCTATATAGTCAATTTTCACCAGTTTAGTTTCTGTTGAGACTTCTTTAGTTTTGTAACTTGTTTTGACTGTAGAACTGGCCAATTCTAAAATGGAATCCTTGCTAGGTATTTGGCCCAGTGTTTTAAAGACCAACTTAATTTTTATGTGAGCCGTCCCCAACCTACCAAAGATTATGAAATTAAAGCAATGTTAAGACAGATTCAGAAAATAACTGGCTTTTACAAAATGATACTGGAATCATGGCTCTTACAGTGTTGGCGGAGAAGTTGTGCTTGTTGCCAGAGTACTGGCTGTTGTTAAGACTGTAAAATAAAATAGTGATTAGTTTCAGCATTCAGTGTTGTTGGAGAAACACATTTAAAAGAAAATAATCTTTTTTTTTTTTTTTTTTTTTTTTGACAAACCTGTCATTGAACTAAGCTCCTGTAAGAAGCTGACTGGTCTTATGACATCTGCCTCTTGGAATTTGTACTCCGTGCTGCCCTTAATCTGATTAAATGTACTCCTATGGAAAATAACAACAACAACAACAAAATAAGTATATGTTGCACACAGTATCAGGACATCAATGTATATGCTAAGAACAATCACTGAGATTTTTTTGTTTTGGTAAAAAAAAAAGATTATGACAGATGGCATCTTACGTAAATTTGGATTGAATGGGTTGTAATGCCGTGCTGCTAGGTTCATTCAGGAGAGTGTTCAGCTGCAGGTAAAATTCAAATCATGAATCAAACTTGAATTCTGTTGTGAATATTTGTATTGTAAATTTAATTGGATAATTGGTGAATGCTTACCGCTTTATTGATAGTATCCTGTATTTGCAGGTGGGTGTTATTTCTGAGTCCAGAGTCACTTGGCATGCTGATGTCACTCATATTAAACTTAAAAATGACAGCATAGGAAGTTTCCGAAATTTCTGTATTGAGAGAAATTGGTATTTTTGATTGGGTGAAAATTTGAAATTGATTGCTGATTTGCTCATTTCCAATTAAAAAGCTTGTAAACTGAAAATGATGAGACTTACTCTCATAGGTGACATTCACCACCTTCACTGATTCACTCAGCTGTGACTCTCTAGAACTACGCAGAGTGTTGATAGCTCTGAGGACGAGATCTTCACTGGGAACTGGAGTTGAGGAGTTGAACACTAGCGTGGCTGTGACCACTGCTGAGCCAGATCTGCAAAGATCCGAATTTGTTGAATATTAATTAGATTTTAATTAATGTGGTTACATTTTTGTGCTAAAATTTTGAATCCATTACAAACTGCAACCCTATACTTGCATTTGGCTTGAAGAAGTCAAAGGGAAATTGGTCATTGTGTCTGGAATCACTGTAGTATGGGTCAGTTCTGCAATGAACGAGAAAAACATAAAATAATAAGTAGATTTAGAGGAAATGCTGTAACTGTATTTTTCAGTTTGTATAGATGTATCTGTTATTGTTACTAACATACCAGACTGTGAACGAAGCTCATTTAGGAAGCTGACTGGTTGTATGTTATCTCCATCTTGGAAGATGTATACCATCTTGCCATCAATCTGGTTTAAAGTGCTCCTACAAGACAAATACAGTAGGAGATATCTGTAAGTGACTTTAATCCACCTCTTCACAAAATTTATATTATTATTATTTTTATTATTATTTATTTTGTATTATTATCTTACATGAAGTTGGATGATTTTGGCTTAAAAACCTGCTTGACAGGTTCACTCAGAAGAGTGTTCAGCTGCAGAGGAAAAGTCAAATTCATTATTCACTGGAGTAACATAGACATAGAGACTCAAACTTTGTTGATAAGTTAATAAAGATTTCTTACCGCACTATTAATGTAATTTTCCACTTGCAGGTAACTGTTGTTTCTTAGCTCCGGGTTCTCTGGCATGCTGATATTACTTAGATTAAACTCAAAGATTCCAGCATAGGAGAATTCTGAGATTTCTATTTGGAAAAAAGGTAATTTTTTATTTGCCCAACCCATTTATGAATGTGTGGTTTATTCCTACTTTAAAAGCTTCTCAAGTAAAAATGAGGAGACTTACTCTCATAGGTGAAATTCACCACCTTCACTGATTCACTCAGCTGTGACTCTCTAGAATTACGGAGAGTGTTGATAGCTCTGAGGACGAGATCTTCACTGGGAACTGGAGATGAGGAGTTGAACACTAGCGTGGCTGTGACCACTGCTGAGCCAGATCTGCAAACGAAACACAGTTTGTTTAATGTTCATGAAATGTTTACAGTAAAATTCCTTTTCCATTATTTTGTTTTTCACAAAATTAAAAAAAATTAAAAAACACCTACATGAGGTTTGATGGAATCACAGAGAAACCACTTGTTGTTTCTGGAAGCATTGTTGTCGTGGTTGGCAGACGTAACTCATTTAAGAAGCTGACTGGTTGTATGTCATCTTTATCTTGGAAGTTATAACCCATCGTGCCATCAATCTGGTTTGAAGTGCTTCTACGGGACAAATAGGAGACATCTGTAAGTGACTTTAATCCACATCTTTCAATAAAATATATTGTTTATGCATTTTTTTTTAGCATTTACTATTTTCAATGGCTTTAAATAAACTAAATTGTGAGGATACATTGAATAAAGAATGTGAGATGGGATTTCATCTTACGTGAAGTTAGATGTCTCGGGTTGTAAAGTTGGGCTCCTTGGATCATTCAGAAGAGTGTTCAGCTGCAGAAGAAAATCAAAGCGTTAATCAAACTCTTGTAGGACCCTGGCAATGAACCGAACTCTTTTTACACTGTACGGTTTTAAGGTTTACCGCATTATTGATGGTATTCTGCACTTGCTGGTAGGTGTCCAATCTGAGCTCAGAGTTCTCAGGCATGCTGATGTTAATCAAATTAAATGTAAAGACCACAGCATAGGAGGTTTCTGAGATTTCTGTGTGGGAACAAAATAATAATGTTTATTTGGTTAAAACTTGCCATTCATTTGCGCTTTTCTCATAGTCCTTTCAAAATGTTTTAAACCTTATATCATAAGACTTACTCTCATAGGTGACATTCACCACCTTCACTGATTCACTCAGCTGTGACTCTCTAGAATTACGGAGAGTGTTGATAGCTCTGAGGACGAGAT
>JAUCMU010000001.1:19249619-19273380 GCA_032275025.1 Enteromius treurensis
TGACTTATTGAAAGTTTAAATTGTCGCGCCGTTGTGACGACGCGTGACACGTGACAGCATCAATATGGCGGATGTAGGACGTCCGAGTTCCATTCATACTACCCCCATTCATACTATATAGAACGTACTGTTTTAACGGTCGGGTAGTATGTTCAAATTTAAATGTAGTACCTACTTAAGAAGTATGCCATTTCGGACGCAGCCATTGAGTTGGTGAGACTCAGCTCTGAATGCTGTGTGACTTATTGGCTCTCTGCTTTTGCCCCAGAAAATATGGTGTGGCCTGTTGGAGCACTGGACACTGCAACCTGGACGAGGGAAGGCCCAGGAGAGCACACAACGCACCCAAGCACCACTGTCTGCCACTCACCTGTTTGTTTGTGCCTGTGTAAATAAAACCACCCTCTGGGGGTTCACAAACAGTCTTGCCTTGTCACATGGTTCTTCACCAGTTCACAGAGCTTATCTCTGTGCATGCGCATCTGCTGGTCCAGCCCTGGCTTTCTGTGGGAACTCTAGCTTCTAACAACTGCTGCAGTGATGCATTGACTTTACCAATCAACAACTCTTTCATTTAGTTGGAAATATCTCACCATATTACACATTACACTTTCTTCCATTCATAAATATACTTTGTATTTTGTTTTTCTACAGTCTATGTCATGAACACACACCCAGAGCAGTGCGCGAATCCAATGTTGCGATGGCCATAGAGCAGTTGGGGGGGGTTCAGTACTTTGCTCAAGGGTCTCACCTTGGTTGTGGTATTGAGGGTGGAGAAAGCACTGGATATGTACTCCCCAACTCTCCAACCATGACCTCATCAACAAGCTACTTTAAAATGCTGCGGGAACGAGAATGCTCACTGCACCAGAATGAGAAATCCCTGTTCAGTCTGTGTAAGATGAACACAATTCAAAACACAAGAACTTGAGAACCTGGGGAGGAAGTCAGGTCTAAATTGTAAAAGTAAAAATATAGTTCAGGAAACGTCTGTTTCGTTTAAAGATAATAGCCACAAATAGTACCTGGTTTTTAAAATGTATTGCACATCCAATAAACATAGAAGTACAAAATGAATAATGATGCCAGAAATATGCTTCATCACATGTTCCCTTTTTATTTTTGATGAGAGATCATAGATATATAAGCTTTCTATTGGCCACTAATATGTCTGCCATATTGGAACATTCAAAGCCAGTCCATAAACAAAAAGTCTGTAAAAACCTGTAACATTGAGTTAATACATAGAAAAGCACAAACCAACACACTTTGACCTTTTAAACATTACCAGATTTCTTCAGAAGTTCAGTTTCAAGTGGCAGACATGTCGACATTTCTGGAACAGTCAACTGTATTTACATGTATATATCTATCACAACAGATAGCAATATTGGCATGACTAACTGTTCTGGATCTTGAATATTTAGTTGTGTGGCAGGTTTCTTATGTTACTTGAACACTACGGGTCTTAAATAACAAAGGAGGGGAAAGAAGGTTGGGCTGAATGACTGAAAAAAAGCAGCAGAGTGACAAGTCATTTCACTCACATAGAGATTCTACTTTGTAGAAGCAGGTGGAAAAGTGTGAAAGAAGGAGGGAAGATTTTGCTTTAGATTAAATATTAGCCTAAGTTCACTCCAAAATGCCAATTCTGTCATTAATTACTCAGGCTTGTGTTGTTTCAAACCTGCAAGATCTTTGTTCATCTTTGGAACACGAATTAAAATATTTTTGATGAAACTGAAGAGCTCTTTGACCTTCCATACACAGCAACACAACTGAAACAAATACTTCAGTAAAACAGTCCAAGTGACATCAGTGGCTCAACTTTGTGATGGCTCAATCTTTGTTCTCCCCTAAGATATGTCTTCCACCAATTCTGGAAAAGTATCCAGTACTTTTACAAATAGTCTCATGATCAATTTCTAAGTATTCATACGAGCTGGAAAATGTATGCTAATTCATACGATTTTGTTTGATTTGTCTAAACCCCAGTGACGGGGTGGGGTTAGGTGTAGGTCACTCAACAAATTCATACAAATTGGCAACAAATGAAATATGTATGAATTTCCGTAAGACTGGGTTGGAGTATTACAATATTTGACGTAATCAGCCTTGTTTAAGTTCAGGGGGAAAGTACGCTAATTGTTTGCACTTCAGGCGGGAAACGATGGTTGCGCAAATTATGTTAATTTTGTTTTCTTTGCATAAAAAAGTATACTCGTAGCGTCACAAAACTGAAGTTGGTCCACTGATTTCAAATGCACTGTTTAACCGATGTATTCTGGAAGTTTCTGGAACTGGGATCATTTCATATGCATTGCTGTCCATGGTGGGTCAGATGGCTCTCTGATTGCATAAAAAAATTGTATTTGTGTTCCGAAGTTGAATGAAGGTCTTATGGGTTAACAGAATTTCAACATCCCGACAGAATTGCAGCTTTATCTAATTATTATTTAGAAACAAGTTCCACAGAAATTTTACGTTGAGTCAATTTCTGTCTTCAAAGTGTTATCTGAATTATTATTTTTTACTTGTTACTCGTTTAATAGTCCATTCAACTAAAATATTTTTCATTAGTCAAACATTTAGAGACTCTGTTCTTCTATTTGATCATGTTCAGTGCTTTGCTACAATCTGTACAGTTGAAAGCACTATATAAATAAAAATGACTTGACATGACTGTAAGACTGTAGCAAATTATGTGTAACGATTTGGGTCGTAATGATTTGCGTTCCCACTTCTCAGCTGACACAGAGACAAGAGTTCAAATAAAGTGAACATTTAATATATAAACGAAGATACAGTGAAGGCTGACAAATGTATGTGGACCAAAGCAGACAGACATGCAAGCAACAAACATACTTTATCGACGGACCCTGAACACTAGACAGAGCGTGGTTTAAATGCACAGACTAATCAAAGACAAAACACAGGACACCTGGAATACACAGCTGGCAGAGAGTGAAACACTAATGGCAGGGGCGGAGTTACAGATAATCAGAACACACGAGGGAAACGGCATGAAACCCAAATGGACAATGTGATCACTGTAATGTTGAAGAAACAATAACTCATGTATTTCTTGAATGTAGGAAGTATGACCTAGAAAGAGTAACAATGATGGAAGAAGTAAGAAAAAGTGTAAAACAGTATTTAAATTTTAAGGTTTTAATAAAATGGACAAGTGAAGTAAATAGTAAAGTCTTTTTCAATTTTATTAAAGAAACGGATTTGATAAGTAGATTGTGAAACTCTGTTCCACACTCCGGAGCAGAAGGTGCCGGTAATGCACCTATTCAAGTTGGTTGCCAGCCGCCATTAAAAACCAAGAGGAAGAAGAAGTAGAAGAAACGGCATGGAAACAAACACAAGAGCATGTGGACATAGCAAAACGTAAACACAAGAACAGGGACAGCGTGACATTATGTCGATTCAAATTTTTACATTTACTCTACTTTTTATATGTTAGCTCAACTAGGATTTACATAAATATTATAAAGAATCTCCAGGGGCTGATCCACCTGATCAGGATACAGACTGGATCTGGGTGGCTACATTCACCTCAGAATAGGAAAAAACCACTAATGTTAGTATAGATGCCACTGAGAACAATAAAGCATATTATAAATGTAGAAAATCCTCTAAACATTTACACATATTACCTGGAATGAAAACAATAAACTTTTGTTCTTGAAAGTACACATAGTTGCAGTGGAGTGGACCAGTCATGTGCCAGTGTTTGGTGCCTTGAAAGAACTGACTGGATTGCATCTGAAACCTTCACACCCTGATGGAGAAAAAAAACAGCATTTTAAAGAAAAAAAAAAGAAAAGAAATTACGCCTTTTAAATCATTTAATAATGTATCAGTCCTAGCAAAGGCAAGGGTTCGTGCCAAGCTCGAACTCGTTGCCCCCCGGATGGACGGAGCTGTGAGGAGGAGAAGGGGCGGGGGAGGGTTTGCCCAAAAGCGAGATGCGGATGACAGAAAAGCGGGTTTATTTATAGAGAGAAAGTAGGATGTGATTGGGTGATGGTAATAGGATGATTAGTTAATGCAAGGCAGCTGTGATTAATTCGGCCAGCGCTCCTCCCGAAAGTCTGTTATTGTCAAAACATTCACTTCACGAGTTCGCGCTTTCTCATTAATGAAATAGAAAAGGAAGCAAGCTAGTTTGAGCAAATAAAAGAAAATTTGGCGAGCTGTCCAGGGAGCACGCTGGGAGAATGGCAAGCTCCGAACACTAGTGACCTGAGCCCTTGCGAGGGCAAGGGTTCGTGCCAAGCTCGAACTCCCATTGCCCCCCAAAGAAGCTTGTAAGAAGACAGCGCCAAATTTGCTGCGCCCCAAAAGGGAGGAAGTAGCTTCTTTTTTTTTTTTTTTTGCCTTTTGGATGCGTCCGAGGGCCGGTTGGATGAGCAGAAATGTACGTTAGAGGGAGAAAGCAGTAATCAATCAATACAAAATAAGTAAAGGGCAGTTATGGTTAAGGGAGGATGGGTCTGCAGGCGGAAAAAAGACCTGCTAAGGTGTTGCTTACCTCAAGCAGGGAAAGTGGGCTTTGCTAGGAAATGGAGCGTCTTTGGGTGGATGCGGGAAGGCGGCTTCGTGGGAAGGTCTCTGCTAAGGTCCGGAGGGTATGCTTAGTGGAGGCGGGAGGCAGATTTGCTGGCAGTGACCTCTGCGGGGTCAGCAGATTTGAGATGCTTTTGAAACCAGAACCTGGATGTGGGCTGGTTGAGCTCGTCTGTAATAGGGGCTCAAAAGGGGAAGAGGCGATCAAGCTTCTGTAAGCTAAAAAAGCTTGAAGTGTTTGGTAAGGTTGGGTGGGGGACTGCAGTTTGAATATATAAACGTAGTGGTCTTTTATAAGCTGGTCTGTTTTGCTGCGTTTAATAAAAAAAATGATGGTTTCGTGGATGAGGTCTGAAATGGTTGGGTGGATGGAGGGGTTGAAAGGGGAATTAGTTGTGAATTCTGAGACTCTGAGGAAACCGAAGAATGCTAAAGTAAACATGGCATCTAGGGTGCGATTAATGTGGGGATTGCAGTAGCCTCGGCGGAGGGTGGAGATGCAGTGGGTGAGGATCTCCAAAGTTAAGGGGAGTCGTTGGTTGGGGCGGGTGGGGCTTTCTCTTTGGAAACCCTTAATAATGAGGCCGGTTTGGACGCTAGTGATGGCAGGGGACAGAAAGCCGAGAATTAGTTTGTGGAAGAATTGGATTCTGCTTAGGTATCCTTTAATGGAGTGACCTGGAGGAATCTGAGCGTGTTAAGGTAAGAGATGAATTAAGTGATTGATAGGAGGGAGAAGTCTGGGAAGGGAAGGTTGTAGCTTTGGTGGAAAGTCTTGAAAGCTCTCCAAGCTGTGAGGTAGGAAAGTAGGGTTCTGGGGGAGATGGATTGGAGCATGGCGTTTAAGGAATGCTTGTAGAGGGGTCTTAGGGGGTGGTTTAGGGGACTATTAGCAGCGAGTAGGGAGGCACTGTGGTCGGCAGGGGGTCGGCATCTGGCGCCAGCATCCTGAATTTCTGGAGAAGAAAGTGGGATAGTGAGTCAGCAATGGTATTTTCTTTTCCTGGAATATGTTTAGCAGTAATGACAAATTGGTTGAGAGCGGAAATCCAGACTATGCATCTGAGGAGAGGCATGATGGAAGAGGAGTGGGAGCTGTGCTTGTTTATGCTGCGGGATATGGGATAAAGTTCGAACAGGGCACTGGAGGCTTGGTGGGGCGGGGTTTCGGCTAGTTCGGAGGGCTAGGGTGAGGCAAACCATTAGTTACAATAGAAGCCTCCGAAACAGAGGGAGAGGCTTTGGTGAATAATTGGATGTCGATGGGGTTGCATAGGCTGTCTTTATAGAAAAAAGAATGGCCGTTCCATTGAGAGAGGAAAGAGATCCATAGCTGGATTTCTTTGAGGCAGGGTTCTGTCAGGGTTATAAGGTCGTAGAGAGAGGGGACGGATGTGGCTAAAGTGAGCAGGTGGGATATGAAAGGTCGCCCCTGGGGAATGATGCGCATGGCGAAGTTGAAATGCCCCAAAATGGAGAGGAGTTCTCGTTTGGTGCGCTGGGGTTGGGTGAGGAAATTGGAAGAGATCGAGATGATTCTATCCAGTTTCTCTTTTGGGAGGGATGCTTCGAAATTTTTGGGAGTCAAGGTTAATGCCCAGGAATTCGATGCAGGTACTGGGGCCCAAGTTTTTTCCCAGGCAATGGGAATCCCTAGCTGTTTAAAGACTTTGAGGACGGTTGATCAGCGGCTGGAGGGGTGTGGGGAGGGGAGATGACTAGGAAGTCGTTGAGGAGGTGGATGAGGTGGTGGATCTGTTAATTATTGGATAGAATCCAGCAAATTGCTTCGGAGAGCATGTCGAATATATTAGGACTGCTTTTGCAACTGAAAGTAAGGCGGACAGCAAAATAGAATTGGTTTCGCCATTGGATACCAAAGAGGTGCCAGAAATCGGGGTGTATGGGCATGATTTTAAAGGCAGAAGTAATGTCTACTTTAGCTAGCCATGCGCCTCTGCCTACTTTTTTAATAATCTCAATGGCTTGGTCGACATTGTGAAAAACCAGGGAGAATTCCTCGAAGGGAATCAGGCTGTTTATTCTGGGGATGTGGGAATTATGGGGGGATGAGAGGTCGATGATGAGCCTCTTTTTCCCTGAGTATTTACGGGTTGCAATACCGATTGGGCTGACCCGAAAAGTACTAAAAGGCAGGGAGGGAAAAGGGCTGATCATGAAAGTGGAGTCTAATTCTTTTTTGATTAGAGTATCCACAGTGTCTGATTCAGTGGAGCCTGGGGCAAATGTGGGACTGGATGGGGAGGCAGGAAACTCCGGGGTGGAATCCTTCTGATAAACCTGATAAGATATTGAGAAAAGTTAGGGTCAGTATGGCATGACAGTTCAGCAGACAGTGAAGAAATATTGACTGGAGGCGATGAAGAGCAGATTATTTTGGAAAGGACTGTCTGTGTAGCGAGAAAAGGCTGTGGTGAACTCAGAAAAAGAAAGGGGGCCTGAGGGTGAATTTTTTAGAATAAGTGAAAAGTTGCCGCAATCCACCTGGCGATCCGCAGGATTTGGTGAGAAAGGGGAAAGGAGTGCGAATAAATCAATGTCGTTACTCGCTAAAATCTGGTTGCGTAGCAGGGGAGAGACGATGGTGGGTTCTAAACTTAGAGCGTTAGCTGGAGCTGGAAGATAGGTTGCAGTGGTGAGGGAAAAAGGAGTGCGGGAAGAGGTGGAGGGGAGAGGAGGATTAGCAGAGGGGGTGGTAGAGGACACAGGTTGGAGAGAGGAGAGATTTGGGAGAGCAGAGGAAGCGGAGGGGTAAACATAGTCCGTACTGGGGGGCCCGGGCTGGAGCAAGTCTGAGGGAAGAGAAAGTGAAAAGTTAGTAATGTTGCTGCTGGGTTATGTGCTGGAAGGGGTGTGGCTGGCCAGTTTGAGAATTAATCCGATAGTGCTTGGTGGAGCTGGGCTGCTGAGATCCCGCTGGATGGGCCGGGCTGGTTAGGAGGCAGTTGGCTGGTTGCAGGGAGGGGCTGGTTTTCTGGCTGCTGGGAATCGGGGGACTGCTGTGGAGCGGATGATGGCGTTGTCCGGATCGTGAGTGGTGGAAGATCGAAGACAGCTGGAGCGCGGAGAGTGGATGGCGGAGCTGGTGTGGAGTTGGAAGCCGACTTGTGGGATCTCTGGCTGGTGTAGTGGCGTCCCGGAGTTTAGTGTTTAACAGTTGTAGTAGTTCCGTTTTGTTTGCTCTGCAGGAAAAAGTTATTTTTGCTGCTGTGAGGGTTTGGCGGGCCGTGATGATGGTCCATTTTTCAGTCACTGAGCGGGCTGAGGCATAGGATGAGGCTGGAGAGACAGGCGGAGGTCTGGTTGGAGGTGGTGAGAGAGATCGTACTCGCTTAGCCGGTGAGCTAGTAGGCCTAGTGGGCCTACGGCCTCTGGTGCTGCTGCTGGCAGGGCGGCGGCTTGCTGGCTGGCCAGGGTGTTTGAAGGCGTTGGGGGAGGAGCGGGCTCAGATGAATCTGAATTAGACATCTTAGCTTAGTTCACAAAAGCGAGATGCGGATGAAAGAGAGAAAAGCGGGTTTATTTATAGTGAGAATGTAGAATGTGATTGGGTGACAATAATAGGATAATTAGTTATTGCAAGGCAGCTGTGATTAATTCGGCCAGTGCTCCTCCCGAAACTCTGTTATTGTCAAAACAGTCACTTATTGCACAACAGCTGGAGGAATGTTACAGACTGGATTTGTAATAACATGCACATTTCATATTATAGGTCTAAGTTACCTTTAATAGCATAAAAATAATATTAAAATATGATGGTTTTGTCTGTTGTTGATAAATGGTGATGATTAACAAATTGGTTATCAAGTGATTCACTACTTAGGGAACTGATTGAGATGCTTTGAACGTCCTTGTGAAATGTTTTTTGTGCTGAACGTTCCGAAGTGCCATTAGCAAGACCAGAAACGCTGTGAAACATTCATGTTAATCCACCCGTTTGAAATAGCTACATTTCACCGTTTATTCAGCACCATAACTTTACTTGACTAACTTAACCTGGCGCCTTAACTTTACATGCACTGTCCTATACACATGTTTCTCAAGATATACAATCCATAAACAAGTCATGCCTCAGACTAAAAGACATTTGTCAACGGCATTTTTCCAAAAATGATAGCATGTCTTGGAAAAAACAATGTCTGGTGTCAGGTCATGTAAAATCAGGCATAGGGCAAAATGGACTCTGATTAAAAAGCATCAGACAAAAAGTTAACAGCTAAAACTGACTCAGGTGAAGTGTGACATGTTGCGATGCCCTGCCCGTGTGACGTCAAACACTTGCGGCCCAAGCAAAGTAGTGTAACGTTTCGCCTGAGGACTGATGAGACTTGAAGCCTTTCAGTCTAATACCGAGTTCAGACTGCACGATTTTCATAGTAGTCAGGTCACAGATCTTTTCACACTGCATGACTATCTGGGGTACTGTTCAGTCGCTGCTGTGTTCACACTGCATGACAGATCGGCAACATGGGGTTTCACACGGCATGACTTTACAACAGGAAGAATCGCAGACAACTTTGTATCATTGCCAAACACATGTGAGAAGTGACATGAACACAACGCGAGGTCACGTGTGCAAGACCATGAGTTCATACGCGAGACTGGGATTATTATTAAAAATGATAGCAAGCAAAATAAGCTAAAAAAGAGGATTAAGGAGGAGGATATTTACCTTCTATACCTTCGTAACTCCTCCCCCAACATTCCGCTGCCCTGGATGTTGCTCTCTTATTGGCTGTAGGTAATCTCCGATGTTAATCAGTCAGAACACATTTCACACAATATGATGAACAGGTCCATAGCATGCCAAATATCTCACTGGTGTCAGTGACATGTCAGTGATTCTCTCAGATCTCTTTGATGGTTCACACTGTGTGATTGTCACTCACGTGAACAAGCACCGATTTGCCTGTGATTTTGGGCGTTTGTCTGCGATATCTCAAAACCTGTCAGCGAGTCGAAAGGTAAAAGCTAAAATAAAAGCTAAAAAAGACAAAGCCTTTTAGTCTAAGGCATGACGCATTTTCATTTTAAGACTGAGGTCTGAGGATGTCCTAACATGTACACCGTACTTATGCTGCTATTATTTTTGGGGGGAGTAGGATATCGGAAGTCAATGACAAATACCTCAGAGAATTTGGAGGAGAGAACTGACATTTTATTCTCCCAGATAAATATCTAAAACTGGTTTGATAACATTTAAGTCAGGTAAGTTGTTTGGCCTTGGTAGATGCTGAAGTTCATCTTGGTGTTCTATCTGTCTGTCTGTCTAAGTATAATGAGTAAAATTTGTTGCAGTTTTATCAACTGCAGAACATACTGTGGCCAGTTTTTGTAGGTCTTTGAGGTGAATATTGAACGTTGCTGTCATTGCAGTAATTCTGTGTTGTTGGGACCCAATCCTTCTTTGTGATCGACCGCCCCTTTCATTCACTTTGTGTTTTAGCCCACTATTCTTCTTTGCTCTTGAGGTCTTTCCATGCTTAAAAAGTCTATTGGTCTTAAATGACGGAAAACTGAGCTGTTGAGGTTAAAAATACTCCTGCTAAATGGGCGAGCCTTTTTGTATGTCTCATATTTCACCAAGTACTTATATAAATCACTGCTAAACAAAACCTGCAGAAAATAGACAATAAAAGCAAAATAAAAGATAATTACAATGTTTGTTTATTATGGGTGTTAAAATATATTGTCTATTTAAAATAAGTATGTATGTTTATTTTCTTTACATATATACAATGTAAATAAATAAATAATTAAAGCCACAAAATGACTGATTCTAGAAGCTTACCATATAGTTTACAGGAGCTGTAGTAACAATATTTTGGCACTAACAACAGTTCCCATGGAACATGTTTGTATTGCTCCATAATGCTTTCATAACCATACAGTAGCTGCTTTAAGTATCTTCTGGCATAACTGCTTTGAGATTACTTACATCATTCCTTTTAAGTCAAGAGGGTAATTGCATAAATCATGTCACTCCTCCACCCCTTGGCTTGACACATCCTTTTGTTGTAAAGCACAATCAGTGGAAATTAATAACAGAAATACTGTACATATTTTTGTTAAGCCTCATGAATGTGAATATGGTTATTTTGAAAGATGTTACTATGTATATGACTTCGGAACAAGGTTAATTAGTTATCTACTGAATTTGTCCCATATACAAATTTACAAATAATAAATTAGACAAGATGTAAAGGGGTCAATAAACAGAGTTGTGGCCCCCCATACCTTAGGGCACCTAAGTCACTATGTCGGTCTCGGCTGATATCCAAATGCAGACTGCGTTTAAAAAGGTGTGGTTCATCTCATGGCTGATCGCTGTGAGTGATTCATCAGTAACAGAAGTGAAAGCATTGTAAATTAGCTGCAACCTATTTTGAATGAATAGCACCGTAAATGATTAGACGTAATTGAATTTAGAGCAAGTCACTAAATTGGTTCTTCTTTTTAATCTACGGTCAAAATTAAGATAGATAGACAGACTTGATGACTGCTAAGTGGTCCAGGAAACATATTTTAAATACATATTGTTACAATGTCTAAGCCTTTTTTTAAATGAATCATCTAATAAGGAATTATAAATAAAGATTCCAGTAGTAAAAGTTAAATTAGGTAATCTGCACACAATTCAGTGAAT
Source organism: Enteromius treurensis (assembly GCA_032275025.1). Lineage (NCBI taxonomy): Eukaryota > Metazoa > Chordata > Actinopteri > Cypriniformes > Cyprinidae > Enteromius > Enteromius treurensis. The sequence continues at coordinate 19,260,868 of JAUCMU010000001.1, forward strand.
AAACTGTTATTAATTTAGAGCAATTTAATTACTATGAAGATCCAGTTTCTCCCATATAGATACTGATCATTTGGAGAAACGATGTAAGCTGCTTGACTTGATCCTCTTATCCCAATGACCTTATTTACTTGGTCAAATTATCATTCATTTCAATTAGCTAATTAGATTCATTCGCCATCATGAACACTGAGATTAGATTCATTCACCATCATGAATGCTGAAACAATTGCATACAGCTACATTAGAATAATGTTAACTCTCAACATTATTATTATTCTAAACATTTCCACAGAAAACAAAACAAACACCAATACCTGGGCACAACTTCTTCATCTCCGCACTTAGTAGTAAAAGTAGTTATGCAGCTGGTTTGCCAGTAACTTACTGTAGATTTGTAGTTAGAAAATGTATTGGCAACAGTTTGTTTAAATATAAATGAACAATAAACACAAACAAGTATTTTATCTTTACAGAATAAAACTATTAAAAACAGCCTGATAAAAAGCCTTCTGGGAAACAGACATCCTCATCAACCTTTTACCTGTTCTCTTTTGAAATTGGTTCCCAGAAATGCTTTGCATGACGCTGTTATTTTATTTTATTTGTCCTGTAAAGATTTGTTAATGTTTAATGTTCATTTATCTTTGAACAAACTGTCACAAGTAAATAACATACATTTAAATCTCTGTTAATTCACTAGCAAACAGCTGTGAATAATAACTATAATTTCTACAGAAATATTTTACAGTGCAGGGTTATGACCTAGAGACAAATTAACCTTCTGAGTAATATAAAAAGCTACATAATCTGGAAAGCATGTCAAGCAAGAAAGGTGGAATGCTCATCATTTTTTGGGAAGACTTTAATTCAGCCTGTTTTCACGAAGTAGCCACTTCCATGAGTCATGGTCATTTTATTCGTTCTATATTGTTCCTGCCCTCATTTTCACATGATGACTATTCTCTTTGAGTGCAACACTTTTATGCAACAGTCATTTATCTCTGTTTTGTGCTGATTTGTATTTTTTTTTATTAATTTTGAAGAGCAGGATTTTGGTAGATTGGTTTTAGAAGACTTAAGGTGGTGTAGAAATACAGCACACAACAGTAGTTAAATGATTTAGTTATCTTGAGAAACAGCTGTGCTGGCTCACAGTTGACAGTGGTCACAATAAACACACTTAGCTCATTCTATTTAAAGGAGGAGCTCTTGTATGAGATGCATATTGAGACCTGCCTATGATGTATCTTCTATAGAAAGATTACAAATGATGATTTTTGGAGGTGGAGGGACTGAAAGAACTGTCACCTACTTGAAGTAGGCATTCGTTTTAAAAGGACAAGATAAACAAGCTGCACCTGAACCTTCATTTATAACTTCAGGGAGTGGAAATGGCACCTCCATTGTAGGTGGACTCATTGTTGTTAGTTATGGCACTTTTCATGTTATTACAAAGAATATTTGCATTCTTTTTTTTCATTGACAGTTAAGGACAATAAGCATGAATCATCGTCACTTGGCACATACTTTTTATATTGTTCTTAATGACAGCCCAGCTCTGATGGCATTTCTTGTCTCCACCTGCTTTGACATTTAAGCAGCTGCTCAAAAGTCTTGACTAATTGATTATGTTGCAAAATTAACGTCATGTAATATAATACAGTATATTCATTTATATTTTTCCACTGATATTTTACATATTTTAGTACACACCTATAGAATTGTTCAACTCTGACTTCTGTTTTCACAGGGGTATAGAATAACACATACATCAAATTCCCTAAGTCATCATCACAAGAGCAAAGAATGTAGCTGTAATGTGTGGAATAATGTTGCTGTGCTTCGCAAAATGGGAAGTGGCTTTAAGAAAATATCAAATTTGCTAATTTGATAGGTCTCTCCTCAAACACCACCAATGTGCAGCACCCACTTGGATGATGCGACGGCAGCCACAGGACAACGGCACCAGTGCGCTCACCAGCTACAGGTGGAGAGGAGAGAGAGATACAGCCAACCAATGGATGGGGATTATTAGGAGGACATGATAGACAAGGGCCAGTTGGAATTTGGACAGGACACCGGGGTTACATCCCTACTCTTTACGATGTGTGTCATGGGATTTTTAATGATCACAGAAAGTCAGGACCTCAGTTTAACATCTCATCCAAAAGAAGGTACTCTCTTTGACATTATAGTGTCCCCATGACTATACTGGGGCATTAGAACCCACACAGACCACAAGGTGAACACCCCCTGCTGGCCTCACTAACACCTCTATCAACAGCAACCTAGTTTTCCCAGGAGGTCTCCCATCCAGGTACTGACCAAGCTCAGCCCTGCTTAGCTTCAGTGGCCAACAAGGCCTGGACTTTAAGGTGATATGGCTGTGGCATATTTCAATTTCTGTGTCTATAGTGCAACAGCTGTTTATTTTTAACCGTAAATAACCGTTTTTTAAAACCAATTTAATAAGGTTAGTTAGCTTCATGTGTGTCCAAACATTTTGTCATTGTAAAATAGGTTAATACCAACCAGATCACAGCATCAGGATTTAGCTGCCTCTAGTGGCAAGAACCTGAGAAGAGAATTTTTTTGTGACCTATATATTGAAGTAATTATGTCACTTCCTGATTAACTCATAGCCTACATTTTTCTCCAATTGGTACATCAATTGCACTGAAAGGCATACCATAATAAATATGGTTTTACATTTACAATATTTAGATTTAAGCATCTTAACAAATGATCCAAAAATGATCAGAATACACGTAATCAGTATATACGCAAACAAACTCTATTATATACGTTTTATCTAGTGTTATATGTTCTCTTAGCCTTGTACCCTGGGTGTTCTCTCCACAAAAGCAATATGCTGTCAGATCACATATTTAGTTTTTATACATTATTAGAAAAAAACACAAGTTTATATTTAGTATTATTAAAAATGACTTGAAAAATATGATGACTTCATGTTGAATGTAAATTCCATCTTTGGCCTGTCACCACTGTCAAATTTTCACAAAATAAGTGGAGTTCATGCAGTAGCCTTTTTGTTTTGTTTTTTATGCTGATAATAGATGCTAATAGATATTGCTTTATGAGCATAAAATTACACACCTATACACAGACATGAAGATAACTGCATTAAAAGAAAATTACATTAAATGTATAAGTTGTTACAAACACAACAGGCTCTGTCGTCATCCACACTCTTTCTCTCACGCTCATCTGAATACTAATCACTGTCACCTGACACCACCACCTGGATCTAATAACCACACTCATTACTAACCACATAAAACCACACACCACACAGCACTCTGTGTCTGAGCAAGTGGTCTTTTAACAAGTGGATTCTTTATCAGCAAGACTATTCTCAGCTATACCTACATGTGTTACTTACCCTGTGATATCCCTTGTGTTCTCTCTGTGTTCCCTCCGTGTTCCCTCCAGGCTCATTGGATTCCTGTCTCTGTGTCTCCAGCGTCCCAATTTTGTGGTGTGTGGTTGTGGTACCCTGTCTCTGTGTCTCCATCATCTGTGATATTTCAGCACCCCAAGGGCCTCCCATATGTAGTCTGCTTCATTACATAAGTAAAGTGTCCTCTTTTTAAATGTTCTTTAGAAACATAAATTTAGCTGAAATAATGTTACATTGTCATTCAGTGTAAAAATAGTTGACAACAGTTTAAAGCAGTATTACACTTATTGTTTTGTTTTTATAAGAAAAATCCTTTTTCGTCTTTGTCATATATATATTTATGAACTCCTTCAGCAAAATCTTTTAGAAATAGTGTTCATTGAATAGCAATTCTATTTTTTTCTTACATTTCAGATGTAGTGAGAAGACGATAAGTGTTGTAAATTTAATAAATATGATCTAAAAAAAAACAAAAAACAATGGCGATAACTGTGTATTTAATGTTAATGTATTTAACAATCTAATAGCAGTTACAGTTGATTGATTTCTTGGTCCCACATGTGAAATGCCAAAAGCTTTTGCTTATTACAGAATTTCAGATAAATATTTAGTTTTTTTAACCATGCCTATCACTAGGAAAGATCATACATTCAATTTTTGAACACACGCTTGTCAGTTTCAAAACTCACTAAACAGCTCCTTCTAGTGGGAAAAAAAATGGTTTGAGTGCTAAATATCCAAAACGGTCTCACTTCCAACTTCTCATATGCTCGATTCATTTAGCATTACTTTTTTTAACTTACAATGTACTTCATTACTTTCAGTTGTTTACTTTGTGTGTCAGATCAAAACGCATTTAATAGTTTGCATGCATTTATTGAAATAGGAAGCATTTTATATATATTTATACGTTCATATATATAGGGTACAGCACCTCAAAACAATTTTTTTTCTTTTTTTTTCTTGGGCTATCATATATACTGTAGGGAACTTATATTCAGAGATGTAAAGATGTGAAAAAACTTGAAGCATTAAAAAAAAAAGACAAACATAATAGTTGCTGTATAATCAATTGATTAAAAATGGTTAAAAAAAAGCACTTTTGTTTTATATTTCGTTAAGAATAAAAACTATAGATTACCATAAAATGTCTTATACTATTTAATGGAAAAAAAGAATGAGGATCCAATGAAGGCAAAAACATGATGATTTCTCTTATTTTAATTTTCATATACAGGTGTTATCATGCTCAATTTCATCGTAATGCTTAACAGACTACAAAACTCTACATAATGTAGTTGGTTGACTTCAACGCTACTTTTTCCCAACTTCATATGAACAAAAATAGCATTTGTTGTGTAGACAGACAAGAAAAACCCCACAAAAGTATAACAATTTCTGTAGGAAACATTCTTAAAACATAGTAAACTAGGAAAATAGAAGAAAACATTATAGAAAAGAGAAATACATGAAGACAAATATGCAGATGAATAACACCGTACCTCTGTATTGTGGATGCATAGCATACACTCTTATACTTAAATCAAGCACAAATGCAAACATACACATGTTGCGCGGGCTCACACATGCACCGATACACAATCAATGGCACATTCTTAGATATGGATCATAATAAAACAGGTCAATAATTGACCTTACATACAGACTGGCCTAAAAACAACATATAAGGGCAGTAAAGAACCAACAAATATTTAGCAAAATCCTTGAGTTTGCAAAATTCATTTTGGTAAAATATTACTAAACTGACCCTTAGGGATCATTAAACTACTCCTCTTTCTAGCCACCAAGTGCTTGCTATTTTCTTTTTCTCGTCTCACCTCTAAATTCCTTTGCTTATAGCTTTTTTCCCCATATTAAATCTAAACATATTTAATTTCGAATGTGGAGTAAAATAGCACTTCCTGGTTAAAACCACCAAAGTGGTTTCCTGTACCGTGAAAATTTGATATTCTACTATCTATAACATTAGATGCATCAGAGACATATTTTACCTCAATGAACAAATAGTTGCATCATCTGAGGAAAAACAGTTAGTTGTTTTTCTCATGCTTCATATAAACCAGCATAAATGAATTCAATGTTTTAAAAAAGTGATTTTTAGTTGATACTAAAATGCTGCTGCTTTTTTTTTTGATCGATCAAATCTATGAATCTTACAAAAATAGTATAAATTCTCGATACATGAAAACAAGGAATGATGTTGTATGATAATATAAATTGTAATACAAGCATTCATAATCACTAAACTATTCTTCAGAGTTCTAGTAAACATATTGAGAGTAAGTAATCCAGTTAGAGGTACCAGAGTTGACTAAATACACCCACACTTAATGTGTTTAACACAGCTTACACAAACTCACACTGCAACATCGCCTAAGCAGATAAAACGCGTCTCTGCTGCTTCAATAACCTGCATTTTCTTAGTCTTTCTATTCCCTCATGAGTCCCCTCCACCTCCTATTCTTGTTTTCCACACTTTCCTTTTCCTTTTTCTTTTTCTTTCAAACCTTTCTTTCACCTTTAACCGAATATCATTCTCGTGTTAGTTGTGTTACTTCATGGCCTAATTTGCATTGCGATTAGGATACTTGCTGCATTTATATAGTTATTTGTACCAATTGGTCACATTGTTTTATATCAGAGATCTCTTTTCTTGTATGAATTCACACATGTTTCTGAGCTCAATTGCTCCCCTAGAACATCTAGTACCATTATTATTATTATTAATTTTTTTTTTTTTTTTTTACTGCCATTGAGCACATCCCGTAATTCTCACAGTTGCTGTTCCTCGTCTTCAGTGATGCCCTGGGCTTTGAGCTCCTCTAGTACATTGTCAGTATAGCCAGAATCTGGATAGCCATGTCCAGTAAGATTGGAGCCAAATTCTGTCTTGTGATGGATCTCATTCCAGATGAGAGTTTCTGATTCTCCTGTGGTGCTGGAGGTGCCCACTGAGAAGGTCAGCCGTCGATCCCACGCCACCAATAACAGCCTTAACACCTAAGAACCGGAAAACATATTGATATTGTTGCAATAATAATAATTAAAACTACAAACTAAAACTTTAAATGTGTTCTGTGACCCTTTTTGGTATATGGATAGTTGTGCTGGCAAAATATTGCCCATAGCCTACTATTTTGTAAATATACATCAAGTTTAACCTTAGAGATATAGTGGCAATAAAATAACATGTATTTAGGAGGTATGCATTAAATTAAACAAAATTAAGAAAATGTACACTTAAACAAAAAAGATTTCCATTTCAAACAAATGCGGTTCTTTGAACCTTCTATTAAATCAAAGAATCGTGAAAAAAAAGGTCATGGTTTTCAAAAAGAAATTTATATTGAGCAGCAAAACTGTTTTCAGCATTGAAATAAGCATGCATATTAGAATACGTTTTGAAGAATCACAAAAAAAAAAAACATTAAAATGTATAAGTAGAAATTATCATTTAAAATTGTGCTACTATTTCACAATGTTACAGTATTTTTGAGCAAATTACTACAGTCTTGGTGAGCATAAAAGACTAAGGTAACACCGTAAGTAACTTTGCAACTACATGTCAACTAGACGACATTAGAGTATTAGCAGACTGTCTTTGTAGAATATCTTCTTCTAACACTTTATTTTGAAGGGTCCACAACATACTGACTATAAAAAAACTTTACAAATATCTGTCAACTTATTCTACTAAACCTACCCTTACAGTCAACTCTGAGTAGACATTAATGACAAGTAGTTGACATGCAGTTGAAAAAGTTACTTATAACTTAGTAGAACATTTAAAGTAGTTAATAGCATGTCTAAAGTGGACTTTCAAAATGAAGTGGAACCATCTTAAAAAAAAAAAACATGAGCATAATCTAAACTTTACAGTAGTTTTGAAAAAGAATTGTACAGTAGGAGGGCATACCTTGCGTCCTTTTTTATTGTCTGGAAGGTAACAGTGACGAGGAAATCCTCTTGCAGTAAAAGGCTTCCCTGGATTTGGATGCTCAGGACCCTTGTGAGAAACAAGGAGAGAAGACTTTCTATTAAAATGTAATAATGATTGTGTGGCGTCCAGGTGTAAATGCAACCAAGATGCACTGAAATCTAAGCATCTTCAATATAACACAACTTCATAAACCATACAATGGTTATACCTGTATCCCGGGCGGTATGTTGTAGATGATGCGAATGGTTTTGCAGTCTGGGTGTCCAGGAAGTGAGTGCGGGATGACATGGTACTCCATCTTACCAGGTGGCTGGTTGCCCGTCTTTACTCCATAGATTGTCTTGCATGTGGGACACTGCAGGCTGCCATCTTTGTTGCCATTTTTGTACATGGCCTCTAGGCACTGCAGATGATAAAGATGCCCACACTGTGCCAGTCTTCCAACCGACTCTGCCCGCGAAACACTTGCTACATCTGGACCCTTATAGCCCGAGGGTCCCCCCAGAGCCTCCATACAGATCGTACAATCCTGAAAGGAAATACACTGATATACGTTTCCATAGATAATAAGATGAAACACTTACATCTAGACAGTGATATTATGGCCTTAGCCATGTCTTTTTAGGGATAGTTCACTCAAAAATGAAATTTATATAACTAATTACTCACCCTCATGTCATTCCAAACCTGCAAAGTCTTTGTTCATCTTTGGAACACAAATCAAGATATTTTTGATGCATTCCAAGAGCTCTCTGACCCTCCCCGTGTACTACCACAGTCAAGGCACAGAAATGCAGTAAGGGCATCGTTAAAAAAAAGTCCATATGACATCAGTGGTTTGACCGTAATTTTACAAAGTCTGGTAGTTGGTCAATTAGTGTCAAACCACTGATGTCACATGGCCTATTTAAGGATGTTCTTACTGCGTTTCTGTGCCTACACCGTGATAGTATCCTTGCTGTCTATGGAGGGTCAGAGACTGCATCAAAAATGTCTTAATTCATGTACTAAAGATTAACTTAGATCTTAAGGGTGTGAAGTTAATGACAAAAGGTTCATTTTTGGGTAAACCATCTCTACGTGTTTGGTTTCTAAATGTCTCTTGAATGCTTTGTGTGGTTTTAGCAATAGTCAATAAATCATCCCACACATTTTATTTTTAATGCAAATATAAACCCATATCTAATATAGTCAGAGTCATGATGGTGAATTTGATGTACTATATATGTAACTTTCAATATATTGCTTAGTGATAATATATTTTCCATTTTCAACAATACAGCAATCAAGCATTTGAGATTGCAAATTAGCACATAACATTTTGATTGTACCGTATGTATTTGGCTTATAGAAGTTGTATCATTCGTTAATTAATTTGAGTTATTAATTTGTTATCAATTTGTATTAATCAGTAAATTATGCAAAGGTATTTTTATGGGTACTATTTGCTTTACTAAGGGATGTTTTAACATAGTTTCGGGAAAAGCATGCTGAGTGACAGCACAGCCGGTTCCCTTTAACGCTCATTAGTGTTGTCGCCCACTAGCCTATTAACTATTCCTAATTTCATTTATCCGCCTCGGCTTAAATACCATCATCTCACTCTTCTCAGTATCTAGTTACGCATGATCCCGCCTTCCTCCCCTTCTCCGCTTTTTTTTTTTTCTTCGCACCTTCTCAGAGGGGGCGAACGGGACCGAGCCTCACTCCGAGCTCTGCCCTCGTTAGGGTTACTACCAACAGGGCTCGGAGCCCGCCGAGCTCCCGGCTCGCTCCCCGGACAGCACGCCAAATTTGCTTATTTATTTGCTTATTTATTAGCTCACTTAGAATGAAGAAGTGCTAATTCGTGAAATATATATATAAACATGTCAAATTTGTCTTAAATATATACATGCATGTAGATTTATTTATACATATTATATGTGCGCGCTGTGTATATTTATTATGTAAACAAGCTTATTTTAGATGTGATTTATCACAATTAATTGTTTGACTGTATTACATTTTATTCATATTTAATCATAAACCATTTCAACATTTATTGTAAAAAAAGTCATATATAAATTTGATATCAATTTTTCTGTTTGTAAAATACGTATTTTTTTAAATGTCAGTGTACTTGTTTACCACGGAGGCTAGAGAATATTAATATTATAGTGTGTCATTTCTAATTAAGCTGTAATTTTAAATATATATATATATATATATGTGTGTGTGTGTATGTGTGTGTTTAGTAATTATTTGGGCTTTGGATAAATAAAATGCTTTGAAAGAGCCCTCAGAAGAATTCAGCCATTTTATTTAATGACAAAAATGTCATTTCCACTACAGATTCCACAATCATTTGAAAGGAAATCTTTTTTTTTTTTTTTTTTACATTTATAAACACAGTGTTTTCTAAAACAAACACTGTTCCAAAGTCCCCAAAACTGAACATGAAACCGATAAACTGAATGCTTAAGACTAATATATAATGTTTCCTTCTTTTCCTGAGGTGTTTTTGATTCCAGTCCTCAGCCCTGTGGTTTTGCGTCTGGTTCCTGTCCGCCGATGTGTGCCTGCACGAACAATATCGTGGATTGCAGAGGAAAAGGTCTGACGGCGATTCCCGCTAACATGCCTGAAGCCATGACTGAGATGTGAGTATTTCACGTATGTGATCTTCACAGTCAAAAGTGACCAGACAGTTACTTCAATGTTCATTAATGTAGTTTTGTTCTATAATATTTTTTCTTTAGTATTTGAAGATAATTTAATGGTGCTAATGAATATTTTTGTAATAATTATGACCAGTTTCCTCCCATTGAAAATAATGGGATATAATAACACACACACATATATATATATATATATATATGTTTTCAAATACTAATTTACTTCATAATTAATGCAGTATTTCCTACGGTCTGCCATTCTTGACTATTTGTTTATAACTTAGCCTGCTCAAATCATGCCCTCAATCTTTTTTTCTGTGTTCACATTCCGTTTTGAACCATTCCGATGAAGCTGGAAAAATGTAAAAGTAACCAAAAAGCAGCAGGGGGTTAAGATTTCCTCAACTAATTTTTGACCCATTGTGTGAAAATAAGTACACTTTACATGTACCCTTGACTCTTCACCTTCCCATCTGGATGGGTTTTACTCTTTCTTGACCCTCATTGGTGCGATCGAACATTTGCTGTCTTTGACACTGACTAGTGCTAAAGGTCGTGCCCTTCACACATAGTATCCATGATAATAAGGGAACCCAGGAGACTCTAGTAAAGCTAACCATCACTCTTGACATTTAATTGACCTGTTCTCTGCTTTTCTGTCTTTCAGACGATTGGAGCAGAACGGTATAAAGTCAGTTCCTCCAGGAGCCTTCGCCTCCTACAAGAGACTGCGCAGGATGTGAGTGATCACAGTTATATAAACTACAATATGAGCTATGGCACTAATTACGTACATGCGGTTTTTGCATGTAATTGTAAATTAAGGAATAATTGGAATAAATTTGATTCAGGATCTGCCAAGAAAAAGAGGTTTGTTTTGTCTTATGTTTACCGTTAAATTTAGCATGTTTCATTTAATTATTTTTTTCACTCCACAGTGATTTGAGTAATAACCAAATATCAGAAATCGCCCCCGATGCCTTTCAAGGCCTGCGCTCACTCAACTCACTGTAAGTGTGCATTTATAACTCATTCACGGTTTCAGGGTCTGGTTTAATACAGTTACATGCCAGAAATAAAGGGAGGGGGGAAAAAACCTTTAAACATCATAAATATATGTCCAAAAAATCACATGGATAATTTTATGAGAGCTATTCTGTTCTGTTCTGTTAATTTTTTTCTGTTTTATTCTAATTATTTTACCAGTAATATTTTATCATGTAAAGATTCAATATCTATTTATTTAAAGTTAAAGGATTTTGAATATATAAATAGACAACATATATTGTATGTATAATATAATATTAAATTAAAAGTTACAGCAAAGGCATTTTTAATGTCAATACGCTTCATTCACATAGCTTTATACAAAGAAAATATTGTGATTTATTCAGAAATATGAAGCAGCAGAAATATATTGATAAGAAAAATAATTTTCCTGATAGCTATTCTATTCTATTCTATTTATTTTACCAAAAATATTTTATTATGTTAAAATATGTATTTCCTAAAGTTTTGATATCTATTTATTTAAAGTTACATGATTTAGAATATATAAACTAACAACATATATCGTATGTATATTACATAATATTATATTATTGTATTAAAAGTGACAGTAAAGGCATTTTTAATGTCAATAAGCTTTATTCAAATAACTTTATACAAAGATAATATTGTGATTTCTTAAAAAAAAAAGATATTTGTACTGGAAACGAGACAAAATTAATAAGTAAGAAAAGTTTTTTTGCGGTGTAGCTATACATGACAAAAGATTGAAAAATGAATTGTCCAAAAAAGGCAAGTGAATGAAAGTGACTTAACCAAGTAACTATAACTATGCCAAGTAACTATACCACCCCTGCTTTACTACTGTTATCAACGAGCTAACACTAACTTGCTTGTCAAGCTGGATAATGATTAAACACCAGCATCAGGGACATTACATTCCTCACTTTAAAAATGGTTTAAAACGTGTCTCCACGTCACGCGACTTAATGAATCGATTATGAAATTTGTTGCCAACTCGATTTAATCGAGCCGTTGTTGCAGCCCTATTCTATTCTATTCTATTCTATTCTATTCTAGTCTAATTATTTTACCAAACATATTTAAGCACATAAAATATGCATTTCGTGAACATTTGATATCCATTTATTTAAAGTTACAGGATTTTGTAACATATATTATTATAGTATATTAGTATTAGGATTTCTGAAGCATCAAATGACACTGAAGACTGGAATAATGATGCTGAAAATATTATAGATTAAAGATTATAGAGATAAATTATGTTTGACAAAGTATTCAATTAGTATATAATTAAACTATAAATTAAACTATAAATAAAAAATAAACCATTTTAGTATTTTATGGTGGCTGAGAGAGCTCAACGCGCTGCAAATGTAAGAGAACACATGCAAACAGAAAAAAACACATGTAAACAGTAGAAAACAGATGCAAACAGAATAAAC
>JAUCMU010000001.1:19274750-19289857 GCA_032275025.1 Enteromius treurensis
AATACAATGTTCAACAGAAAAAAGAAACTCATTCAGATAAAAACGAGCTGAGAGAGAGTAAATGATGGATGTAGTGTTGAAGTATATAGTGTTTACCTTTCATGTTTGTTAATTCAAGTCTACATCTAAAATACATCTACTCTTACTTAAAAATAAAAGCACTGTTTGTTTATATAATGTGTATTTGTAATATATATCTATTTGAATAACAAACATAAAATGACAATTTTTCTTTATCTTTGCTCATTTTGCCCCTAAATATCTGCGCTTCTTGATTTTATACTTTGTTACCTTGAAAGGCTTTGTTTTTAATAAAAAAAAAGGCAAATTAGTTTGTACTGCTCAGACAACTTGCAAAATAGTAAAATCAATGACAAAGTATCATGATATGATATTTTTGCCATATTGCCCACCCCTACCTCTGTAATTTGCAAAATAGTCTTAAAAAACCAACTTGAAGAAGAATCGGGATAAAAATCGTGAATCATGATTTCCCCCCCAAAAAATCAGAATATGATATTTTTTCCATATCGCCCACCCCTACCATACAGAATCGAACCGTGGGTTTTGTGAACCGTGCCACCCCTACTGCTTTCGCCACTATAGTGTGACATGAAGTGATAAAGTACAAACTTAAGCAACACTGCAGTGCAGTACGTTTATCTGTGAATTTGTCTATACGTACAAATACCCATGCTTTCTTACCTTTGCTTGCTTGTTTCTTGGAGGTCTTGCGACAACAGTTCCCAATGCCAGGAATTGGTTTTATGTCACTCTTGCTGACAGGTGGGGGATGCAGGACTAGTTTTGGTGGACGGGTCAAACATACAGGTAGTCCTGCTGCACTCATCAGAATACCTGTAATACCTGCAAAGCATTATAATGCATGTGTTTTAACATTAGAATGTATAAACTAGGATCCTGTAATGTACAGCTAGTTTATCATTTCTAAGAATGCATTAGAAATACGTCTTATTTTCCTACCAGCTAAAGCCGGATAAACAGGGCTGCAGCTGTTAAGATTCTTGACTGGTACTGTGGGCACCCTAAGAGAGAGAGAGAGGGGGGGGGAAGAAACTCTATAAGGCCAATAGACACATTGATGGCTATCTGTTCTAATGTATTGCTCAAATGCAACTCTCACAAAAGCAACAGATCTGAACCTAAAAACTTAAACTGCAATATCTTTACCTCTTGTTACACTACACATAATATGATAATATACAACGCAAGTAACTGGTCTCTGGTTGACGCTTCAACATAATAGTTGGCAGTATTGCCTTATTGATTGCCACCCCGCATAAAACAAAATAAATCTTTCACACACTCATATTTTGAGTGGCCGTAAAAGAGAAAATGTATAAAACTAGGAAACAGATATTTTACAAATTTCTCTATTAGCAAGAATTTTCCCAGCAGCCTATTGAATTTCGGCATGCAGTTCTTGTTCAACGACTAACGTGCACATAAAGCATTATTCTGCCTCCAACATCAACAGATACATGATACTTAGCTGAAGTGTCTAAACGCACTTTCAGTTAAGAGTCAGGTGACTATTTATTATTAAACAAGCAATTTTTTTCTGTGTGAAAAATAAGGAAGAAAATACCAAATGCATCTCACAGCAAACACAAAACAAACAAAAAAAGTACAGACTGTACAAACAAATGTACAGACCTTTTACTTCCCTCTTTACACACTTAATGGTTTTTTTTATGCAGTGTTTTCTCACACGAATTTTCTTATCTCCTTTTAGTTTCGGTTAGTTTCTAGTCATAAATATGTTTGGAAAATAATGCATGAATGTAGCTGCTTTTGATTTATACTTGGAAATGCTCACAGACACTCTTTTAAAGTCTGAAAACAAATATTTTTGAGATTAACAGTCAATGGTTCACAACCAAGTCATCAGGCGATGAATCATATTTCACTTGAAATTTACAATGACCAGTCATCACTAAAAGAAATCGGGTAGAAAATTCAGCTGAAGTTAACTAAAGATACATATTCTAGATAAATTCTTAAAATGCGTTATTTGGAATTACACCTAAAATTTAGCATTTCAGATGTAACAGTTTATTTAGCTATTTACAGATATTTTATTGTGAACAGGTGAATAGCTGACCCAAATAGCAATGCCTCCGTTTATGGTTACATTTCCTCATTGTCATGCTCCCTTCCTTCAGAAACTCAAATAACAATACTTTGCTGATGCTAACAATGGATACAATGATAGATGACATAAAAAAATAAAAAAAAACATAAGCTGTCATATGCCGTTCAGGGACTGGTGGATCTAAAACTTAGCACTACAACAACAGGTCTTTGACACTGGTTAATTTGTTAACTGCCTAATTTCCTTTCATGAATAGAAGTTCTGTTAGCAGCACACTTTATTTGCAGCAAGTAATTCACACGAAAGTGAAAACTGAACCAAATATGCTGAAGTGGTTAAGTGGTAAAAGAAGGACTAGTTGCATGTTTGTTCAAAATGGAGACAGATTTGCTAACAGATTATAATAGACTAAACCATTTTAACATAAACTCTCCTGCTGCTGCTGCAGTAGTTGTTATTTATATGCCTGTTTTGTGTTCCATTGAAATAACGTAAGTGCCTAACATTGGAGGGTAGATGACTGTTTGGGTAAGGCCAATGGGGAAGCTTTTGACCTTCATGACCCTTGATCCTGCCTTTACAAAACTGTTGCTTTGTTTTCTCTCCCACACATGCTCAACAACTGCTGCTCTATGCCTCCAGATGGCTTTACGCCTTAAACAGACTCATATTCAACATGTTCTCACACATGTATATGTATCACCTGCATTTATAGTTTTTATATGCATTCGTAACATCATAATTAACCACAAAAGAGTAAAAATACTTCCTGGCTGTATTTATACACAGTTTATTCTCCAACTTCAATCCACTCGAGCTACATTTCAAACACCCATCACCAAATGTCATGTCTACTAATGCTTCAGGAAACACTGGGACAAAATCGTCACAACAGTCAATGTCAAAACCTTTTGCTCGTCTCTCCAAATCCTTCCTAACGTAGACATGGAGACAAACTCTACTATGTCAAATGCTTCAGTGAGGAGCATTGTGTTGCTAATGCAGACCAGCCCATGTCTTGTCAACAAAGGTTGCTGCAGAAACCCAGCGTGAACATGTAATCACGACTGAGAGCTGTGGGTAAAGCCAGAGAAACAGCTATAGACATAAAGGGGGTGGGGAAGAAACGAATAAGACCATTCTGTCCCCAGATGGTCATCAAACAGAGAAGACATGGATGATTTAGCAGTGTGAGAAACGCACTCCCACACAGAGAAGGGGACAAATACGCGAACATACATGAGCTGACCTCGCACCTATTAACACTATACTATATATACACACTGGTGATGTTAGTCGACAAAGTCTGTTTCCTGAAGTTCACAAAAGGTTTCAAACAGAGTAACAACAGGTTAATAGTCTTCCGCCATTGTCTGGTCATCAGTAGAATATGTTGATAACATCCAGAAAGTGTTACATGTGTTAATTATGAAAAGTTAGCAATAATTCTTATCAAACTGTGCTTATATCTTTCTTTAAAACAGACACCACCCATTTTATATTTTGTTATCTAATGGAGTGACATGTATACATCAAATTAAAGGTCCTTGAATTTTTTTTTGTCCGAAATTTCTGCATGTTAAAATAAATATGACCTCACGCTGTGCTAATTGCGTTTACGTACTGCCTCCAAAACTTTCATCCGGATCTGCTTTTCGCATCCTAAACAAGCATTTTGATAGGAAAGGATGGTGAATATGAAGAAACACATATGAAAATTGTGACTGTGTGGCATAAATGTCCAAATAACAAATAAAACATAATATTATAAGCAATTATGTGCAAACAACATTAGTATAGTATAAGTGTAAGACCTTACAGTAAAATAAATATAAACTACTGTTAAAATTTGAGGTCAGAACGATTTTTAAACATCTTTTGAAAGAATACAAACTGAAATATTGTGAAATATTATTAGAAAACGTTATATGAAATTAAATTGAAATAGATTTTAAAATCTAACTTAATTTCTGTAAGGTAAAGCTATATTTTTAACATTATACTTTAATATGCTTTTAATATGCATGATATTTCTTATTAGTAAAAACATAGTTGTCTACCTTATTATTGAAAACTATTGTGCTGTTGAATGTTTTTTTGGAAACTATGATTTTTCTTTTCAGCAGAGCATTTTCGGCTGAAAAAAAATCTTATGTAACTTTATAAAATGTCTTTATTGTCAGTTTGGTGAGTTTAATTAATTCTTGCTTAATGAAAGTATTCATTTCTTCCCAAAAAATAAAAACGTTACTGACTCTAACCTAACGATATTGTATATTATAAATTTAAAATCACACAGAAAGAAATAAACTATAATGGGGGAAACTGCAAGAAAAAGGTAAAATGGCTTTTCTCACCCAGAGGCAATAAGGGCCCGTGACTGTGCCATGGCAATTCTCTGCAAAGCAGGCCGACTAAGCCCTGTCAGACTGGCACGAGTTGGCAGAGGGGCAGCACAGGCAGCAGAGCGCTGAGAAGGCAACAGTGTTGAAGATGACGTCAAATCTGTGGATGATGAGGGACCGGTCGATGTGTTTATAAGCATGGCAGTTGGCACAAATGTTGCAGAAGACAAAGTGCTTGGGGTAGATGAAAGCTGCTTATTCGGCGATGGAATAGTTAGAGCAAGTGGGTGGCTGGAGGAGACTGAGAGATTGGCAGTGTCCGACGTGAGAAGAGACAAAGACTTATTAAAAGCAGCAGAATTCTTGGCTTTTTCTGAGAGCGAGCATTTTAAAGACGTCCCATGTGGTAGTGTATGAGAGTTCGAGTTTAAAACAGACATGGACGCAGAGGTGGATGGAAGTGTCCCAAAGTTGGATTTAGGACTGTTTGGCTTTGTAGCACGTCCCAGTGTCTGTGTTGAGGTGCCATTTGCCTTTACACTCAACACCAGCATGCACTGCTGGCAGGCACATGGCTGTCCAGGAGGAGCGAGAGATGATACCGAAAGTTTCCCGCTTGGGTAAACCGCACTTCCTTTTCTACTCAAGGTAGATCCAGAAACTCCTACCGCAAGAAGTGCCCCGGTCGATCCCCCACCCGATGTAAATCCCTTAGCAATGCCTCCAGACCCTGAGCCTGTACCCCAAGCCTGTGAGGTTTTAGGCAGTGACTCAGAGACTAGTGGGTAAACCATGTCGGAGCGCCTCTGGATGCGCCGCTGCCGCTGCGTTTGCCTGTTAATCTGGGTCATGGTCTGGAAGTCCACAAAGTAGCAAAAGCCTATCGATGTCAGGTCCAGCCAGGGTTGCTGTCGGTCCCACGCTGCTTGCAAGGCAATGATCACCTCCATGTCATAGGTCGTCCAGGAACCTGCATCATTTTCCCACTCCCATATCCAACCTTGGCCTGGTGCTGAGGTTGGGTCATAGAAACTGCGTCGCACTGGTCTTAACCTACCTAAGGAGGTAAAATGGTAGGGTTAATAATCAAATTCAAAATAAAATGGATAGAATAAACCAGTTATTCATTGGTGAACATCTGGGACAGAAGAGGGTGAGTAATTGATGTCAACTTGTTACTGATGTGATTTTTATTTGATCATCAGTAGCCTTTATTATTATTGTTTTCAAAGTATCAGAACAATACTTCAAAGACTCGCAAGTGGTATTATAGGAGGAAAAGCAATGTCTTCAATGTAAGCATTCAATTGCCTATTATATCCAGTGCATGTCTATTGTTGGGTTTCAAGCATGTTTAAATTAAACCCATTCATCAAAACAGGAATGGTTTTATACTTTTTCTAGATCAAATCAGGATCTGGAAGGTTTAGGGTAAAAGTTCTATAATCTAACTAGGGCAATACATGTATTTTGTGCATTAGCTAAATGGATGTTGCATTTAAGAATGCATGACAAAGTGCCGGGACGCACAAAAAGTAAGCAAAGCCCCATCTGTATAAATAGATTTGAGAATAAAGCAAAGAGCAGCTGAACACAAAAGTCCCACTGAGGACTAAACTTTAGCATTAGAGGAAAAATGGCAATATACTATTGAATTTAAGCAGCAATAAAATCAGTAAAAAAAAAAACAAAAAAAACTCTTTTTCACTTTTTAACAACCAGATGCTATATCTTCAAACATTACAAAACATTAAGTAAACAAAGGCTGCTGCATTTTTTTTTTTTTAATCTGACTATGTCGGTTTTGCATGATTTTGCAGATCTAATGTAACTCGAGTCAAATTATTAAAGACAAGTTCCAGAGATAGGTGGAGTAAAGCAAGACATCAATACGCTTTGATCATCCTTCATTGTGTCTGAACTCACTTTACCAGCTCTGTGCCTCAGCCATTCCCTTTCAGATCTATTGTATCTGAATAAAATTTCTTTTGGTATAACGGATGAATGATATGCTTTTTCTTTTGCGGTTTATGAGAAATTATTTCAATGAATTACAGTCAAGCTAATGATAAACACATGTATTATGTGGTATTATTTAACTGCATGTGAGCAGCCCATACAGTATGCCTTAAGGCTGGAACACTCAAATTATGATTATGAATTAATAAATAAATAAAAATATTATTACAACTTAAATTATATTAAAAATGAAAACAATGTATAATGTTATTTATTCCTGTAATGGCAAGACTGCGTTTTTAGCAGTAATTGCTCCAGTCTTCAGTGTCACATTGATTTCTGAAGCATCATGTATTAATTGTTAATTAACTTAATTAATTGCATGGTCTGAACTGGACTATGTGACCAATAATCACTTTACAGTTGTGATGCTTGATATTTTTCTGGAAGCCAGGATTCAATGATTAATAGAGAGTTATGAAAAATAGAAACCACTGCAGTTAATTAAAATAGAAATCTTTTAAAACATTACGACAATCTATTTAATGCAACCCAGCTAAATAGTCTTACATCCCAAACTTTTGAAACTTTAGTGCTTTTGCGTCAAATGTTTCTTTTTTTAAAAATGACCTGATGAAACATGACACATTTTGTAATTTCTACCAAGTAATTTACATTTTTATTTTTTAGCCTCGCTTACACAGCATAACACTCTCAAAAGACTCTCAACAAGGCTATCCACAACACATTGTATACCGAAACCGGACCGTTTCTCATTTTTGTCTACCCAGGGTTTAAAGGTCATTATTTCCCTCAGTCTAATCTAAAAAAAAAAAATCCTCTCTCATCACATACATCAGTAAGTAAAATAAATGATTCATCAGTACTGATCATGACTAATTGAAATCATGCTATTTAACACTACATGTCTCAGTTGAACAGAGTCTGTCCTGTGCCTCCTCTCAACACTGCAGTACAGCAACAGATGGCCATGTGCACTTTCATATGCCAATCATACTGCCTTCACTTAAATTGTGCAAGCTTGTGCCAGTATGCGAGCGGGAGTAGAAGGCTGTGCTACAGCAGATCATAAACTGTGACATTGGGTTAAGGATCCCAGGACCTTTTCAGCAGCACAAAGCCCTACAGCAGGTGTACAGGGACTGTCCATCTGTTCCATTGTAGTTGGCTCAGTGCCTCCATCATGGTCACAATTTTTATTTCCCACCCGTCTTCAAAAGTAACAACTTTTAATAATAATGATAATTTATCAGATAGTGTAAAAGCAATGAACGATAAATGCAAAAGTATTATTTTTAAACTTGAGATATGTTTTATGTAGATTTTACGGTAGTGATTAAACAAAATCACTGATAGATGGTTTTAACATTTCTTCCTTTATGTATTTTTTATTTTTTTTAGATAAAAGTATTTGACATATTTTACACTTAAGAAATGAAAGACGTCTGGAAACATGGAAGATAAAACTATTAGCTAATCATTAAATTGTATGACTGTGACAAATGAGTAAGGCAGCTATTTCAAAATGAAGCTTTATCATTAAACGACGCTTTCCTTTGTATCACAGGAAAGCATATAAACTAGAAAAGCCAACTTTGGAGAGTCCATGTCCTTTCGATCGGCATGCATTATGCTTTCGTTGTGGTGCATGCATTTATAAAATAATATTCTAGAGGGCAAATTGTTAACTGTGATTCTGAGCCACAATTTAAACTGTGATTGAGATTTGCAGTGTAACACATTTATAGTCCGTGTAAAAATGTCTACTCTACTACATTTATGCCTTGAGGAGGCCCCCCAGAATCAGGGTCACCTCGCACCACAGGGGGGTGTCCCATAACCCATCGGGCTTAAGAAAAACCAAGGCACACAAAAGATCCTTACATCATGAATCCAAGTGGAAAAAAGAGAGTTAGAGTTGCAGAAAAAGAGGCCATAAACTATTCATAAAATGGTTTTCAGCACTGAAAATCAGTAAGGATGATAAACTATAGCTTTCAGCTAAAGTAACACAAGCAGAAAGAGAACTAATTTACTATACTGCATTCACATTTAATCATTTAGCAGATGCTTTTATCCAAAGCAACTTACCATTGAGGAAATACAACAAGCAATTCATCATAAAGGCAAACACAGGAAGTGCTTATAATGCAAAGTTTAGAAAAAGCAAGATAGTGAGAGATCAAGGAAAGGGGAAGCTTTTTAATACATATTTTATTATACTACCTTTCAAAACTTTAATATTAGTATAACCTGCGCACAATGCATATAAGCCTAAAGTGTGTGTTTATTTCACTTTTAATGAGGATTGGATATTAGGATCTAATATTGCTCTTTAAATGCTAAATATTTTAAGTGTCCCTAAAGTATACTTGCAATACTTCCACTTGAGCATGAAATAAATGTAACTCAAATACATTATATTTATTTTCACTAGGGAAACATTTTTAAAATCTCACTTAGGCTGCATTTGTTTGATTTAAAAACTGTTATATTGTGTAGTATTATAACTTTTAACTGTTTTAACAATTAACTGTTTTCTATTTCATAGTTTATACAAATGTATTACTGTGATGCAAAGCTGAATTTAGCATCATTACTCTAGTCCTCAGTGTCATATGATTCTTCAGAAATCTTTCTAATAGGCTGATCTGGTGGTCAAGACACATTTCTTACTATTATTAATGTAAAAAAAAACAGAACATTTCATAAACTGTCATTCAAAACTGTTGTATAATAATAATAGGTCAGCAAGGATGCATTAAAAAAAAGATTTTTTTTTTGTAATGTTACAAAAGACTTCTATTTAAAATAAATCCCATTCTTTTAAACTCTCTTTTCATCAATAATTCCTGAAAAATAAAAAGGTATCATTTTCTCTCCATTTTAAAAAAGCATCATCAATGATAAATAAGCACCGATAATTATTGATACTAATTCACGTGACACTGAAGACTGAATAAAATGTTATTTTAAAATCATTTCTTTTTATGATATATTATTTTACTAATAAAAAAAACATAGCCTTGATGAGCATAAGACGCTTAAAAAACAATTTTAATTATTTTTAATAAAATTAAAATTATTTTTATTGTTTGTCTGGTAGTGCATGTCTCTGTGTGTTTATGGGTGGGAGCGATACCAACAGAAATGAATCACAGAATGGTCACCCTAAAATAAATTAAATTCAGCCCAACCATGTGAGAGTCACTGGACGAGGAAAAACTCAATCCTGCCCTATATGGGTGTGTGTGTGTGTGTGTGAGAGTGTGAGTTAGTGTGTGTGTGTGTGTGTTATACTAATCTCCAGACTGCAATGGAAAACAGAGTAACTGACGGCACCCCAGGGGCCCATAGTTGTTGAAACTATACACTAGCCTGTTGCACAATAACAACCACTCCCCTTTTCCTTTAAGGAAATTCACTCTCCGTGTAAGTGTGTCTGAGCAAGTTACTTTGCTGGTTTTTAGGGCAAGTCTTGACAGAGCAATTAAGGTTGCCAGTGTCACTAACCTCATCTTAGTTTGGTTGCAAAACATTACCCTAGAAAAGTCTGTGTTTCAAAACTATTTGGGTGTTAACGAAAAGCTAATTTTTGGGAAATGCCCGGGTGTGTGCATATGTAAACCATTATTCACATTAGGCTGAAGTGGTTATGAGTGTTCTTGTGCACTTGATTACCACCAATGCACTTTATCCAGAGGGATAAAGATGTGGTTTTGGTTTAAGAATTAGCTGTTAGTCACTTTAATCAGGGTCAGCAACTTGAAACACTCGTAAAACTAAAGAAATCAAGTTTTAGACTAACAGACATGGATCATTTTTAGCAACCCAGTTTCAAGCATTACAAAGCATTCTGTTCACAAAAGTAATTTCTTCAGCATGTTTGGTACATTTTATAAGAACAAAATGGGTGGAGTTTTGCAACAAGCTGTGTACGGCTGCATGTCTATTTTCTCACTCCTACGATTTGAGTTGTCCTGTCATACATAATCTACTTTTCATTTTATGTTGTTCAATTAATCATATATTGCCTGTTTATGGCAAAAAAAAAAAAGTCACTCGGCACATACATCTGCCATTGTTTATCCCTCTGAAAAAACAGCTGCCTACGGACAGACAGTAGACTTTATTCAATGTCACACTTTAGAAACGAGTGTGTAAGTACACGAGTGTTAAAAATAACAGGTGAATGTGCGAAAACAACACATCAAAACTGACTGCAAGAGCTTGTTTACTACCGAGCTTAGACGTCCCTTTAAGTATTTTAAACACTCACTTTTTATCAATTGCGGCAATGTTTTCAACAAACTAGTTAGAATACTTAGCTATATCAGATTGTAATAGAAACAGCAATATTAACATGTTGATAATACTTAACAATACTTGATGTTTTAGCGGTTTTAAAATAAACGTTTTAACAATTATTCCGTAAAACTATCAGTTATATGTTACTAATACTTGTGTTTTAGTCTTTTCTTTAGTTTCACCAAGAGATACTGGCGCTGATTCCTTGGCTACTAGTCATAGTTCCAAAACTATACAATTTTACCACTTCAGGTACTTCTATTGCTTCTGAATTGCATTGCAATTTTATTCATGAGATTCTAGCATTTGCGTATGGAAGCCTCTTTTCCACGACAGGGTTAAAAAAAAAAAAGAAATGTGTCAATTCAGACTTCTTCTTTCTTGCAATTCTCATGTTACACCTCACAAGTCTGACTTTCTTCCTTTAACTCAGAACTAAAACTTTTTTCATTTTTACTTTTTTATTTTGTGGCAGAAACAGGCTTTCATGTTTACAGCTTGGTTAGGTTGCTAGTAGTTATTAGTATTGAATCCAGATTTACTAGCACCTGCTACTAGTCTCCACTCCTAAATATAACATGTAAACAAACAACATTTTTTCTTTGTGGTTGACTTAAAATGCAAAGACTAGCCCACTCAGAATTGCTCACAGTTCAATTAAAAATGTCAATATAATAAAATTAACTATCTTTACTAATCAAAAAATAAGTTGTGATATTTTACGGTTACAATATCTTCATGATCTTTAGTTAATATGTTAATTGTATCGATCATTTTGACCTATACAATGTATTTTTGACTATTGCTACAAATATGCCCGTGTTGCTTAAAACTGGTTTTGTAATTCAGGGTCACAAATAATAACAATTTTCAACAACTTCTTTATAAAGACTGAATGTAAAAGTGGCCTGCCACAGGTAGAGTGCTGCGCTGCTGATCGTCATCTTACCGGTGTCCTGTCTGAACTGATGCAAGGAGTGTAGATCGATGATGTAGGGCGACAGGCGGCTGTCAGCTCGGCCTAAAACGACACTGCCGCCGCGGGGATCGGTTCTGATCACCGCCTCTATGTGGTGAGACACGGCTGGGCTGTACGGCCGCCAGCGCCCGTGCTCGTTGAGCCATTCCCAGACGACCGCGGCGGAGGCCAGCAACATCGTGTCCCTACAAGTACAATAGAAAAACTAGTTACGCATCACTTGCCGTTTTGTGAACGCGGCGCGAGGACAGATTTGCTCGTGTTAAGCACTGTAATGTTGTACTGAGTGGTCTGTATAACACACGAGTGTGTGTTTTGAACTCGTATACATGTAAGAATCGCAGGTGTACTCACATTTGTTTTTGTAGGGGACGCTTACGCGTGAGCTCGCAGCATCAGGAAAGAAATCTCCGTCTCGCTTCTTCCATGACTGGGCTCTAGAGATCCCAACAACTCCTTACGACTGTCAACAAACAGTCAAAGGACCAATGTTCTCCTTCCTTATTCTACACATTCGGCGTCGACTGTTCCCCGGTTTCTGCTTGTTCTCCTTCTTAACACTTCCTTGCGCAACGAGGTGCGATTTATCGAAAATCATGTGAAGTTCGAGTAAACGATCCCTGGTGAACCGCTTGTGGTTATGTGAGAAGCGAACTGAGTTGAAGAACTGAGTGACTCCCAACACCTCCCCAGCGTTTACTCACTCGTGCTGGAAAGTCTCATTTCCGCGAATCGGTTCTTTCGAACAGAAAGAAAGAACCGCTTGAAAGTGAGTCGGTTGCTTTAATGTTATTCTTACTTGATTAAGTTTTTTTTTAACCTTAAAACACTAAAAACACTATATTTTTATGTGATCATGTAAAGGATTTGCGGGAAGAACTATTACGGGAAGAACCCTATTTTATAATATCTTGCCAGTAAAAGTAGTATGCTAATTATTTTGTCACAGCGTGATGATTTAAATATAGAATGGGATGTTTGTTTGTTTGTTTTTCTAAAGTATTAAAAA
This sequence comes from Enteromius treurensis, assembly GCA_032275025.1. Classification (NCBI taxonomy): domain Eukaryota; kingdom Metazoa; phylum Chordata; class Actinopteri; order Cypriniformes; family Cyprinidae; genus Enteromius; species Enteromius treurensis. The sequence continues at coordinate 19,287,488 of JAUCMU010000001.1, forward strand.
GCTGCTTGCAGTCACTGTTCTCTGTCCACTAAATTGGTGAGCTGGTTTAAGAATCACCCGAACCGATTCAATTTGATTCACGAACAAAGGACGATTCGTTCACAAATCAGACATTGCTAAGGTTTAATGCAGCACAGATGCAGAAACCTGTTTGGTTGGTCATGTTTTTTCATGTAGTTTGCAGGTGAGCAACTAATAATATGCTGTGTCTGTGTTGCAACCGAATGAAAAAAAAAATTCATATATATTATTTAGTAACTGCATTAATAAACTGACCTTAATTGTAACCGGTTTGCTTAAATAAACACACTTACGTTGTAAACTGTTGATGTATCACGAAATATAATTATGAAATTTGATGCAGAAGACACAGAACATCACCAAAACATGCAAAACGTATACATGACACGAAAAGAAATGAAAGCATTGATTGTTAAGCCAGCCATGTCAAAAATATGTTTGAGAACAAAAACTGAAAGTCCTCGAAAAAATGCCATGAAGCAATTACATACAATATTAACCTATTAATGTAATTAAATGAATGGAATCATTTGTTGAGAACACATTTTTAAACATTCAATTATCTTTTTTTTTTTTTTTTTTTTTTACATAATCACAGTCAAGCAAATAAACAAGTTATCAACCAGAATATAAACAGTAACATTTAAATAGTATTAACAAAAAAACGAAATAAAAGGTTTACTGAAACATCTTTTTAAATTGATAAATCATTAAAACGCAAATATATTAAAATAAATCATAACTAACGTGAAAAATTCCACAAAATGTCAACTTCAAAGAGTACTGAGAAGGTAAACCTTATCTTTGTTTTAGCAGCTTTCTTAGCAGAGAGATTTATAAAATAATTTTTGGATCAATACAAACCATCTTAACATTGGGCATACAATCGGTAACTTTACATTTGTGTAGATGAAATAGGCCACAAAGAGTTAACAATCACAAACAATCATCCATGATCACATTCGAAAAATAATTGTTACTGCTTCCAAGTTAGAGTTACAGAACATGCATTATGAAGTAAAAAGAATTACAGTGAAATTAGGAATTTAATAGTGAAGTTCTTTCATGTAGTTCGTTGTCAGAAACTTGTCAATACTGGTCCATAGAAAGAAAAGGGTAATTTAGTTTTTTATGAATTACCTTAACTTCTTAAAAAGGGTTTTTCTAGTCCAGTAATTGTTACATTTAATATTATAAAGCTCTTAGGCATTACACATTTTAACGATTTGTAACAATTTGCCCTAACAAAATGTAACAATTTAGGTGAAATAAAATGAATAACACATTTAGGTGAGGTATCCACTTCAAAGAGTTGTGTAAATTCGGAATAGGAGTAGTTACCATCCTTTTTTTTTTTTTTACAAATCTAAAAGAAAAACTACACCTTTGTCCAACCAGCTTTTAATAAGGACAGTCTGGTTATTCAATAGAATACATCTATGAGGGAAACTAAATTGTGACAGAAGGCAGGCTGACAAGCTAGCTTATAAATATTAGCATAATTGGGAGTTTAATGCAACTAAAACCTCCAAATTTTTTGAAGATCAACCAGGTCCAGCTTTCAGGGAACATCATCCGACCAAAACTTGATTACTAAACCCCAAAGCATTCACACTTCCCTCCAAATTATTTCTAACCAGTGTCTTCCTGTTACCATATCCAGTTTTATCTTTCCACAAAATTGTAAATAATATAGAGTCAATAGATGAGCAGGTTTTTGGTAAACATAAAGACGTCCTGCTAAAAAAAAAACTGTAGAAGCCCAATAGAAACCATCACAAAAATTCTAATGGTTTCCATTAAAATACCATTATCTTTTTCCAGTAAAACCATTACAAAATTCCTTTTTTCAGTGTGTTTTGGGCATTTTTCCATTAGGATTTAACGTTCCCCCAGTAGAATCCATCACATAGGCTACCTATAGACACAATTGTAGTTTTGGGCAGGGTTTGGTTCAAGACTTCTTAAAAAGTAGACATTTACATCGTAGCGCTATCTGTCGTTTATACAGAGAACCTCACCAGAAATTTTAGTTACTGAAAGTAGTCGGTAAAAGAACCCGTTGAACTCCTAAAATGAACATTTACAAATAAATAACACAGTGCAGCGATGTAGGTTACAGACCTTGCCTGATTTTAAAAGATTCCAGAAGCACCGGCTGGATCCTTAATACAAACAACAATACCCGTTTAGCATGTAATTAGTTTAATGTTATTAGTAAAGTTCATTGTTTTTTGTTTCTAATTAGAATCGTCGGTATCAAAACACCTACTAGGCCCCAGCGAGATTTGAACTCGCGACCCCTGGTTTACAAGACCAGTGCTCTAACCCCTGAGCTATGGAGCCTGC
>JAUCMU010000001.1:19321532-19340920 GCA_032275025.1 Enteromius treurensis
CCCTTATTAAAGTAATTAAAATATTTTTTAATAATTAAAAAAAAAAAAAAAAACGTCACCACAGTCTGGGATCTGTTTCACAATGAAACCTTAACATGAAATATTTGTCATCATGTTCCTAAAGTGCTTTTCACTTCTACTTAGTGCTGATTTGTGTCAGGGTTAAAAGTCTAAATGTAGGCCTGAGGCAGACAGAGCCATTAAAGCTCTCAATTAGTCTGTCACGCCATCAGGACTAATGCAAGTCACACTAAAGAGTTCAAAGGATCATTTAACATAACAGAACAATAACATGGTGCAAATCCACATTATTATGTGTCAAAAGACAGGTGATTGAAAAATTAGTGGGGGGCCTTTAGTTTAAAAGTTCGGTTTCTCATTGAATTTTCTAATTGAATTGATATAATGCCCCAAGTCATCAGGGGCTGTAGCTAATGTCATTGCCTCAGAGCGAACCAACTTGTTATTTTTTTCTGTGCTTGTAAAAATATGTCCATTTATAATAAGTTCTGAATGTAACAATAATTACATGTCAGTATTTGTTTTTTTTACAAGAAACAGATATGAAACCACAATTTGTCTATACTCATGCTTTCCTGTTCTTATAAGACACCATGTGTTATATAAATACATTAAAACAAAATAGATGAAAAATAGTATTAAAATCAATAAAAAAATAAAATAAAAATCTGCACTTGTCTGACTGGTTGGATCAGCAGCCAGGTGTGTGCTTGGCCTGTAGGTATGCGGACACACCTGTTTCCAGGAGGTTTCCACTTCATAGTGAACGTGTCCTGTGTGCCACATCCTGAGCGGAACAGGAGAGAATAGAAAAGGACAGAAAAGAGGTTAGTTTTTAAATCAATATATATGTGTAGGCTAAGTTGTCTTTTAGATTGTATTCCCATATACTTACATACTGTGTGTGTGTGTGTGTGTGTGTGTGTGTGTGTATGAAGGTGTTTATGTAAGGTTGGGTTCTACTTTATGTATTTGTCCTTCCTATAGAATTGATGACATGTAATTGATTGAGATCATAATACTTTGTAAATGCAGCATATTTTTAATATTACTATTATTGATTTTGTTAACACGCTCCTGATTAGAAGTCTTTGGCAGGAGCTGCCCTACAGCGTAATTCTAGAGTACAAGATATTTCATGAAGCATGTGATTGTTCTGTACTGCTAATTTGCATTTAAGATCAACTAATTTGTGATCACGCACTGAGAATATGTCAGTATTTTCTGGCTCTGGGTTTTTTTTTTTTGACATCCTGTTTTTTAGCTCAATTTTTACATTATGTAATGGTGAAACGGCTGCTCCTAGATCAGCTTTGTTGTAGCTGGTCTGACTTCATTCCAAGTTACATTCATTTCAGTTACTAGAAGTTTACAACGGCTGACAACTGTTCCCTTGTAAAGAAAGTTTTTTTTTAAAATGATTATGTAGCCTATATACTACTATTATGCATTATTACACTATTATGCTTACTAAGGCTGCATGTTTTAAAATACATTTTAAAATGTAATATTTTCCTGTCATGCCGAAACTGGATTTTTACAATCTGGACTTGTTACAATCTTCATTGTCACATTATCCTTCATAAATCTTTCTAATATGCTGATTTGGTGCTCAAAAAACATTTATTAGTAGTAGTAGGATACATTTTGAAAACAGTTTTTACTGTTTAATATTTTGTGGAAACCATTTTATAATAGAATTATAGAATACTATTAATAACACAAATATTATTGTGATTTTTTTACAAGTAAAATGAATAACTGAGCTACAATAATAAATAAAAACTGAGCATATTTAAATGATTTTTGAATGATCATGTGACAATAAAGGCTATTAAAAGTAATGCAAAAAATCCTGCTTTGGTATCACAGGAATAAATGTAAAACTTTGGTAAAATATAATACAGTTTCACAATTTTAATGTTTTGTTTTTCTGTATTTTTGATCAAATAACTACAACGTTGGTAAGCAAGAGTGACTTTCAAAAAACATAAAAAATCTTTTTATTCCAAATGTTTTGATTAGTACTGTAAATCCAAATGGATAATCTTTAAAGCAGATGCTGATGTGTTGGAGTGCACCTATATATTTTGTGTTTTTCAATCAGTCTGTTTGCTTTCAGATACACAATGTCATTTCCTGGTGAATTCCTGTCAGAGGAGCAGTTTACCTGCTCTATTTGCTTAGACGTCTTCACTAATCCTGTCTCCATACCCTGCGGTCACAGCTTCTGCTCATCATGCATCACGTCCTACTGGGAGGGCCAGGGAAAAAGCTGCTTCTGTCCTCTGTGCAAGGAAAGCTTCCGCAAGCGTCCCGAGCTCCACATCAATCACACGCTCAAGGAGATCACAGAGCAGTTTAAACGGATGGCTGAGACTACAATGAGTGCACCAAGGAGTGCACCAGCAGATTCACCCTCTAACCCATTATCTGCATCCAAACCTGTAGTGCCGAACAGGCTGCCCAGTGGCCTCCTGCCAGAAATGAAGAGCCGCTTCCAAAGAACATCACCCAATGAGCCTTTGACATCCCATGACAATCATTCTCTCGCTCCTGCCAAGACACCTAAGCGAAGCTTTAGTGTGAGTGGAGTAAATTCCAATGGGCCGCAGTGTCCCAGACACGGGCATAGTTTGGAGCTGCTCTGCAAGACTGACCAGACATGTATTTGCATAACATGTGCAGAGAGGGAACATTACGGGCATTCTGTGACAGAGGCCAAGAGAGAGATGAACATTAAGAAGGTTAGTGTGAGAATGTGCGTAAATGAGAAGTAATATTGAGTAATATCTGCGTTAACAATTTGTATCTCTGCTCAGTCCCAGCTGCGTATCTTGGAGGTGGAGCTACAAGGATTGATCACAGCCAGAGAGCGGAAGATAGAGGAGATCCAAACATCGCTTGCAGAAATTCAAGTATGTGCATCTATGCTAGACTAAGATTTGAAAGCTTTCCAACACAAATATATGAAAAAAAAAGTTTGGTTTTATTGGCTGATTGGGGACACTTGTTGTTTCTAACCCTCCAGCTGTTATTTTTTTAATTTTCGAAGTATCTTGGTACATCTATTTTTAGGCAATGATTTGCTATTGTGACTACATCTGTTAAGCTTTACAAAAAAACAAACAAAACACAGCAGACTATAAAAGTATATTAGGAAAATATTTAGGAAAATCTTTAATCCTAATGTATTCCCATTGAAATGACTGGATTTTACCAATTAAAATACACTTTCAGGGCCAGATTTATTAAAAGCTTGCACCAATGCAAAGTGTCTTTTGGTGTTAAAACAGTACTGTCAAGATTTACTAAAGACAAGCAGTGAAGAATTAGCGCTAAAAAGGCATGGGCACAGTTATTTTTCCACCTGACATTTCTGAATATGCATTTGTAGGAGTTTCTCCTTTTAGATGCAACATTTATGGGAGTAGAGTATTAAAATGAATCCCACTATGTGAATTAATAACGTTTGCACCAGTCAAATTACTGGTATTTGTGCCACTATTTAATGCCCTAAAAAAGCATTACTTACAGCAGGTGGTAACCAATTTGTGCTGCTCTTGGTAAATTGTGCTGGTCATTATTGAAATGATATGGCTGCTTCTGTGTTATTTAATGTCCACATTAATCACCTACAGAATGTTCCCCTGTTGCCCCATAGTCTTCTAAAGCCACACAGGCAAAACTTAAGTTCAGTTCACAAAGAAGATCACAAGCCATACTGACTGCTTTAATGATGTTTTTCATCATTAGACCAAAAACTGTCAAGATCTGGAGAACCGAATGAAAAATATGAGTGTGTATATAATTGAGAATACTTTTTTTCCATAAAAAATAGTCATATGGGTTTGAAGGCATGTGGTTTCCTCATTCTCTTAATTCTCCTAATTCTGCAATGTTTTCTACTTTGCATCGTTTGTTTGCTTTAAGGTGAATGCAGAGCGAGAGAAAGCAGGTACTGTGAATATGTTTGCTGAGTTAATAAAATCTATAGAGAGGTCCCAGGCCGAACTTCTGGAGGTGGTGGAGATGGGACAGCGAGCTGCAGAACTTCGCTCTCAGGCCTTCATACGTGACCTGCAGATGGAGATCTCTGAACTTAGAAACAGATGCAGCACCATCAATCAGCTGACCCAGTCCCAAGATCATGTTTCCTTCTTTAAGGTAAAACCAGACATAAACTGTTTTATTTATTGGTATTTGAGAAATTGCCCATGCATCTTCCTCAACCTGTTGTGTTGTTTGCTTTATTTATTACCCCACCGTATAACTGGTATTTAATATAATGCTGTTTCTTTTCAGACTTATCCAGATTACAGCAGTTTACCTGAGACAAGGAGCTGGGAGGAAGTGAGCTTGACTCCTGACCCCACAGCTGGAGCAGTCCAGAGAAATGTCACTCAGATGGTAGAGGAGGTTCAGGAAGCCCTGAGGAGACTGTCTGCAATCTGTAAGATAAAGTTCCCTCATGAACTGCTATTTAATAAATCATTTATACAGATTTTCATTGCATTCCTATTACCTTTTCCTATAGACTGAAAATTACATAATATTTTCTTTTTTATATATATATTTCTTCAAATTAAACGGGTTTGAATGTTGTGTATATGAACAGAATGACATGTTCTTTAAATCAAAAGCACTTCAGATTGTTCACCTCACTAAATATATTATTTGTTTAAAATCGTGGAGCTTTATTCTTTGCATGTGCACATCACTGTTTTCAATCATGTTTATGGTATGTATTGTTGTGTCAGGTTTGCGCCCTTCCACAGGAAAGCCACAGGAAATATATCAACAAAGTACGTTTTTTCTTCTCTCTTTCTCCCGTCCGGTTCAATTTTCAATGCTTGGGGCTAAATCATAAAAATTGCACAGAGTTTTAATGCCACTACAGAGAACTGCATTTCTGTTACAGTCCACATTTTGAAGCCAGGTTCAATACTAATATAATAGATTAAACTTTAAAGGCATAATTTACCATTGTTGGTTCCTATGGCAAATTATTTGCAATAACAAATTGAATGCAAATGCACTACGTCTTACCCAAGATTAGCATACTTTTTTTTTTCCTTTTATCTTAAAAATAATGCTGAAAACGCCTTTTGTCATATATGTTGATAATATTTTAACAAAATACACTACAGGTCAGAGGTTTAAAAATAATTAAGTCTTTTATATTTGACATATTCTTTTTAAAATTTAAAATAAATGTTTTTATATATTTTATCATATAAGTTTCCTGTGATTGCAATTTGTAGCAGCTATACTCTAGTCTTCATACAGGATTAGAATATATGTTTTTGCTGCCTAATATTCCAGCCCTTTGACTGATTGTGTGTATGATTGGAGTGACTCTGTGTTGTACAAAGCCACTTATTTCTGCAATTTTTTATATTTTATTTTAAAAGTAATATTTTCCTTCTGCTTTCTCCTGACTGTAGAAGTGTGGAGAGTGCAAGAACATGCAAGTATGAAATCATTTTTACATGCTGCACATCATTAGACCCTTCATATATCTGCTATTTAGGTCACCTTATATCTGCAAACGTCTTGTTTTCAACTCTGTCCTGTTTCTCTCCTCAGTGGACGTGACCCTAGATCGAGACTCAGCCCATCCACGTCTGATTATCTCTGATGATGGTAAACAGGTGCACTGCAGTGACCGCTACCAGGCGGTGCCAGACATAATTGAGCGGTTTGACCGTGTGGTTTGTGTACTGGGCCGCCAAGGTATAAGCACCGGCTGCCATTACTGGGAGGTTGTGGTGGGTGAGAAGACGGACTGGGATTTGGGCATTGCTAGTCGCTCCATCAACAGGAAAGGAAAAATAGTCGCAAACCCAGCTAATGGATTTTGGTTTCTAAGTCTACGAGACAAGCATGAGTATGTCTTCCGCACAGAACCATCAATGTCTATAGTTGTACACCCAAAACCACAGCGGGTCGCTGTGTATGTGGACTTTGAAAAGGGTCAATTGTCATTTTATAATGCAGATACAAAGTCACTGATATTTACCTTCACAGACTCCTTTGCAGAGACTTTATATCCTTTTTTTAGCCCATGCACAAACAAATCTGGCAAAAATGATGCCCCGCTTATCATATGTCCTGCTTATCCACCTAACCCAGTCTAACAAAAAAATTAAATAAAATACAAAATTCCAAATTATACAAATTAATATGTTTTTAATTTACAATCCATGAGATCATTTCATTCAATGATTTTTACATATTCAACAAAACTTGAAATTTGGGATTTAGTTTGACACCGAATACAGGATTGGATGGTGATGGAGATCTGATTGTAAAATAACCTCCTATTAGTATTTAGGTTGACCAAGCATAAAAATGTATTATGTTCAAATATGTGTTTTGTACATCATAGTAAAACAAAAATAAATGTGAATATACAGTGAATAGTCAACTGCATCTCTTCTATTTCAATGTTGTCTTTACTCTCTGGTTTACAAGAGTCCATATTATGGGATTATGGTCTTTTAAGACAAACCAGAGGCCAATAAAGTTTATAATACAGCAATTGTAGCCATGGCTTTAAAAGGAATAGCTCACTTAAAAATAAAAATGTTGTTATTAATTACTCACCCGTATGTTGTTCCAAACCCATAAGACCTTAATTCAGAACACCAATTAAAGATGCTTTTGATGAAATCCAAGAGCTTTCTGACCTTGGAGCGATAAAGTATTAGTAAGTATAATGACAGAATTTTATTTTTTTTTGGATGATTTGGAAAACACTTTATAATAATGGGCCGTTGTTAACAAGTAACAATGCAGGAAGTAATAGTTCTACATTATCACTTAACGTAATACTTTAACTAATAGAGAAACAAGATTAACTAAGCAGTAAGAAATAGCACACACATATTTAGTATGTTTAGTACATACTTATTTACATATTGCAATAAGTGCAATAAAATATTTTCTCTTCAAATCCAATGTGCTACTAGGGAACTATTAGTGATCGGGACCATTATTTTTAAAGTGAAAAACATTTAAACCCCTCAGTAATTGCTTAAACGTAAATTAAAAAGTTGTTTGTATCTGTCACATACTGTATAGTCATACATTTTTGTGAGGTACTAGTGATATTTTAACAGTAGATCATTTGGGATACATATTGAAGTGACATAAAACAGAGGTCACAATTTTGAAATAATTCAAACATGAGCCCGTCAGGGTCACTTCCTAATTATTAACACTTTCAAGCAATTTATCATTGTTATTATTTTGTTTTGAAAAAACTGAAAACATCTATCCTTTGGTAAGAGTAGTAGTCACAATTTCAACCTGTAACTGACTTATTTGGGGGATATAAAATTCAAAACTGAGTTTCCACCAAGAACCCAATCGTTCACTTTTAAGACTTTAATGTTTTGATCAGTGACTAATTGGTTATTCTTTATTAATTGGTCATAATTCACAAGTAGTTCTCAATGAGTATTCTTTTTTTTAATTTAATAATCATCAAATATCCAATAAGGAACTACCTTTGTCTTAAATTTGTTATTACTTACTGCTCAGTTAATCTTGTTTCTTTATTTGTTAATAATATTAAGTTAAGTGTTACTGTAGAACTACCTCCCTGCATAGTTACTTGTTAACAACGGCCCATTATTCTAAAGTGTTTCGAACTTTTGCTTTAAGTTATACAATTTTGACTAATAAAAAATAATTTTGCTTTTTAATCATAATTGCAACTTTTAAAATAAGTTTTTGTAAAAGCAACTATACTTTGGTTATAAAACAACTGATGTGTGTTCGCAGTGTGCATTCTCATCAAAACAGCTACAGCTTTATTTGTAGCATCACCATATATTGTTTTTCATTCTATTTTTGTTAATCTATATCAGTTTTACATTTGCAAACATTTGTGCTGTGGTCACTAGCTCAACTCACATCTGTTCGAAGCCAATGATAGTCAGGGGTTCTACTAGGGCACTGGCCCGGACCTCTTGCCTCCACATTTTGTGTATACATAATGATGGAGAGGTAGAAAAAGGGATCTAGACGTTAAGTAACCACCAGTAACCAATGGCTGTAGCTCTTTTCTTGTGACCGCGCGCATCGTCAGACCTGCACGCTGTGTTCGGGGGGACTGATGGCACATCGCTTCAAGCAACGCCACAAATCTGCTTCCACTGTACAGTACATGCAAGACAGGTGAGTTTGATTTCAGTGAATTTACGTTTTAAATTATTTGGATTTTTAACTATATGTGAACAGTTTGTGTGCGCGCGCGTATATTTTAAAGCCGCGCTCACTGCACAATTTTTTTTTTTCTTAAGAGGAAGCTATTAATAGAAGCCTCACAATAACGTTCTATTAAACAGTTCCGCATTAGCCGCCTTGAGGCATTTTCCCCAGGTGCAATAAGGCATAAGGTAAATGTTTATTTTACAAAAAGTGTGCATTTTGTCTAAATCACTTACTCTTGTAATGTCGAGTTTTTTTTCTGTCTGTGTTGCCAAACGGGACACTGGCACGCGATGCTCAGTGTTGTTCCATTTTTACACAGACCATAACATGCTGTAAATTATGAACGAGATCCCTAATCGTCAGGCGCTGCCTTCGAAGGGTTTGTTTATCCGGCAAATGCGGACACCTCGGGGACCGCCTATATCTAATATAGACGTCTCTAGAACTTGCATCGTCCATCTCAGTGATTATTGTTGCATAAGCCGCTTTTTTCTTATCGTCATATTTGACGTGATCTTGCAGGGGTCCTGCTTTGGAAGAATGGCTGGAAATAAGTCAGTCGGGATGAGCGCGGTAGCATAAGCCTCTTTAGTTTGAATGCGACTATTATTCTCTGAAATAACCTTGACCGAACTGGCGTAATGACCCCGATTAAAGCCAAAGATTTCATGTGAAATTGCTGTTTATGTCACTATTAATCGGGATGGGTCTGGAGTCCCATCTGCGTGCATGAGACAAATACATCTACTGGGGACAAAATCAGGGTTTACCACTCTGCAGGTTTGTACATAGAGTTCCACTCCCAAAATGTATAGTGCAGAAGCAGCCTACAAGTTAGCAATTTTGGAGATTTGTTCAGTAATTCGCCAAATCAATTTAACTGCTATTTAAAGATGGGCACATTTTAAAATTAACAGATTTTTTAAAGAAAATCTACTTTTTTTCTAGAAAAAAAAAATAAATAAAATCAAATTGATTTGAGGGCTAACCTCTGAATGGGGGAAGGGGACTCATGAATGATAACTCAGATGAATGATAACTCCTTAACCTCAGTTACTACTGCAAACTAAGATGATAATATAGTTGTGGGGGACCTCCATCCTGTGGCGCTAATCCCAGCAGGACTTTGCTGCAAAGCCAATGAAATGCAAAACAAGAATGCTCATGGGATGCGCAATTAATAATTTAGGGATTAGGGAAATAACCTGCATGCAATTTCTTAAATAGGTCTACATATATACTGTATACTGTCTGAGACATCAAGGAATAGGACATTATGGTGCGTTATGGTACAAAACTGATCATAGATTGCATAATTCACAGCATCTTCTGTTCGTCTGCAGGGGTCATTCTCTCTGACTGTCTGTTATTAAGAGATGATATCAAATTGATTCCAGTCATCATCCCTGGATTTCCCTGTACTTATGTTGACATGGCAACAGGAAGGAAAAGTCAGTGTCTTTTCTGGGTTCATAATGTCTATCTGAATATCTGTGTGTATACATTTTAAAAATTAGATTATACATTTATATATTTTCTCCTCGTCTTTTAACACTTCTAGTGTGTGTTTGTTCTAACAGCTCTCCCACACTGGGTTCAGCCTGCATTAATCATCGCAGCATGTATCCTCTGGTCCAGTATCCATCTCTGTGATCTTGACTCCACCCTTGTTTTCTTTTTGCCAGGCTCCACTTCAAAAGGTGGAGTTCGTTTCCCTGATGAGGATGAAGATGCTCCCATTAACAATAGCTGTGATGAAAAACTTCAGGATAAAGTCATTGCTGCTCTTTCAGAACCTGATGGTGCATACCTCGTTAAGGTGAAGAAACAATTGCTTTAGAAAAAAATGGAAAAATAAACAAGCAAAGAAAAAACAAACAGTATGATGTGTTGCATGCTGTAATTGTTGACTGCTAAACTCTGTATCCAGGTGGGATTTTTAAGGAGCCATCACAAATATGAAATTGTCTTCTCTTTGCCGCAAGTCCCATCACTAGGCAAAGATGTCTCCCTTTCTCCTGCACTACGCACTACTGCAAAACCACGACTACGTGCAACACGCATCACACCACGCCCTGAGGGTATGTTTCTGTAGTGTTTTGTAAGCCACAACAGAAAGATGAAATTTGTACAGTGCAATTTATTGGATTTTTCTTTTTTCATTCACAATGATTTGCATGTACAAATTACCATAGTATTGATCATGGAATATATAACAATTCACAGCACCTTAATAAATACAACTTTTATCATTTTTTTATTATAGACACATAAATACATATATATATATATATATATACAGACTGTAAAACATAGATTATATTTTAACCTATATTTGAAATAATTTATACATATTTCCTTGTAAGTCAATAATTAAATTAATGAAGAAAAATGTATTTATCAGAATGTTAACATAATACCAATGTGTCTGGGTGTCTGTGTATCTACTCACACACACACACACACACACACACATAATACCATAGTACTCTACAGTTAAGATATATACAATTCAATGTATAGCACCCTCATAAATTAAATAAAAAGCACACACCCAGTGCACTTTTTTTATTCACCAGTTTTATAGATTTGTTCAGTTAAAAAATCTTGAATTTTACTTGCCATCTTTTTCAACCAATTTATTTGACGGCACCTGGTGTTGTAAATACAACCTTCCAACTCGTAAATATAAACTTCCCAGGTGGAATTGAACACACACAGTCAGACTAGCTTTTACCATGCATATAGTATTCTCCGTCACTTACCAAAGTCTTCTTACAACCCTTGCATTCTCATTTATTCACATAAACCCCTTTAAGAGGTGTTAATTAGTTAAACAGACTGAAGGTACATACAGGAGCCTATTACAAGGAGAGTGTCACTGGAGCAACCTGGGTTAAGTGCTCTGCTCAGGGGCACAATATTAATGAGCAATACCAGTCTTTAAACCATCTTAGTCGTGTTAGGAACTGAAGAAGAAACCTTTGAGAAAACAGGCTAGATAAGACTTCCCCAACTTGATAAAGAGAAATTTCAGAAAACTGCAGTTAAAATTAAAAACTATTTAAACAAGGTTGTAAAAACATAAGCTCTATCAGAGCTGTTAAGATCACTTGTACCCCTGACTGGTAATAAAAAATCAAGCCAAATGCAAGACGTCATGTTTCGATCAATGGTCACACTCCTATTTCAGTCCGTCATCGATCTCTCCATTAGCTGAAACTCACTTAGTGCATTTATAGTAGTGTCATTTTTCCCTCAGTTGAATCTCTAGGGACCTAGATGATCTAGAGATCTACAATTTGTATTCTAAAAGAAGCCGCAAACACTTTGCAGTTTGGTGATTGTTTCTTTTTGATTGTTTCAGTCTTTCAATCTCATCCTGGTCACTCAGGCGCTTCCTATAATTGTCCTTGTCATTTAGGTTATCTTTGTACTCCTCTGTATCTGTATTGATTCCACACATTCCCATTCATCTTCCTGTGCTCTTTTAAGGGGGAGTGAGGGTGGTTTGTGAGTACAGCGCTCAGCAGGAGGGAGTGGTGCAAGAAGAACTTACGCTGGTCAATAGGAGCAGAAGGGACAGCAGCGTCCGAGTTCGGTTACAGGCCAGAGTCATGGGTGAGATACACACACCAACTGTTTTCAGATCTCTATCGTTCACAACAGAGCGCCCATGAGGTGAAGTGTGTTGTTTCTGGACCAGTATAACTGTCTCTGCATATTCTGTTTAGTTTATGCAGTTTAACAGAAATGGGAGAAAGTTTCATTCATCCACCCTCATGCTGTCCCAGCTGTATATGACTGTATGTATATGTATATGTATTCTTTTTTCAGATAAACACAAACTGAGAATTTTAGAAGAATAATCTATCTCTGTTAGTCCAAATAATGCAAGTGGATCAATCTCTCAAAGTTGTTCTTCAAAAACCATGCAAAACGAACATGGCTGTTAGCTTACAACTCGATTGGATGAATAATGTCTTCTGAAGCAAAAGAAAAATACTAATTTGGTAAATTATAACCCAAATGTAAAGTTGACAACTTGACCAAACAAACATGGTTTATAAAGTTTCAAAAGTACTAAAACAGTCATGAGGGTCGATTCTTTGCAAGTGAAATTAATAAGCTTACCATCGAAGTATGGTTTGATAGGACTGGACAATATATTTGCCTGAGATACAATTATTTACATATCTGGAGTCTTGAGTATTGAGAAAATTGCCTTTAAAGTTATTCAAATGTACACCTTAGCAATACATATTACTAATCAAAACTGAAGTTTTAACATCTTTATAGTAGGACATTTACAAAATATCTTCATGGAACATGATCTTTACTTAATATCATAGTAATTTTTGGCATAAAAAAAAAATCAATCATTTTGATCCATTCAGTGTTTTGTTGGCTATTGCTACAAATTTACCTGTGCTACTTATGACTGGTTTTTTGGTCCAGGGTCATAAGAAACGAACTATTCTTTTTTACAGATCGCCATCATGGGACACCAATGTTACTCGATGGAGTGCGATGTGTTGGTGAAGAAAAAGCTACAAAATAAAGGCACAGATAAGATGAAGAAATCTGTTTGCTTGTGTAAATGATAAGAATAAACTGAAATAAATGAGTGCACAGTGAATTTGAACAACCCGTCGCACACCCATCCATAGAGGAACACAACTTAATTGTTTCTGCACTAAAGCAAAAATAGAGCCACTATACTAGAGTCTACGTATCACAGGTCTGCTAATGGTTACACAAATTTGAATGGTTACAGATTTGTATTACAGTAAAATAAAAAAAAGCAATTTAAAAAGAAAAGCAAAACTAATGCATCTGGCCTTTTGCACTACCTGAAGCCAGTGCCTGAGGGTAGAATGTATGTATAATCATGTGCATAAAACATATATACATGATTATATACAATAATATGTCATCCTCTTGCTTAAATGCTTTGCAACCATAATCAGTCCTTCCAACCGATGGGATACATTTCTCAAATACAAATATGATGTGATTTGTTAATAAAAACTTAGGCTGCATAAATCACTCGTTGAATGCACAAATCATTTTGGCATATGCATTGCAATGCATTGGCCTTCCCAATAATAACTTGGCAACTGATATTATTATACCAAGAGGGAACGTAGGCAGAAAAATTAAAAAATCATGCAATAAACATGCTAGAATCTTTTTGAGGCAGTAGTTACTTTGCTCTTCTTTTTTAATATTCATCGAGAGCCCAGTGTCTTGGTCTAACATATTTCCTGTATGTTTGACAGGATTTTTACAATTCTTACTGTAAAATTAATCTTCACCAAACAATTGCTTTTGGAACAAGCACAACAGACAAACTTCAAATAAATCAATACGTATAAGAGGGCATATATCAGACCAATAGGCTTCTAAAACCTTTTATGTATATTTTTAATAGCGTTTGTGTTTTTGTTGTGGGCAGTAACACACATACAGACACACACACAGTTATGTAAAAATGATCATCTTGCCTGATCTTGGCTTGCAAAAGCAATCAGCAAAGATAGTACCTTCTAACAAACACTAGATGGTGTGGCTGTCCACAAAAGAAAAAAACGGAAGACGTGCGTTTTCTGTACATTTATGTGAAACCACTTTGAATTATTGGAATTGACCAAAAAGACATTCCTAACTAACTGTAAAAAAAAAAAAAAAAAAGTACTGGCTCAACTGGTCTTTAATCATGTGTTATGAATGTTCAAGAGGAAATGTATAAGGAAGTGGAAGACACATTCATGTCATAAAAAAAACTATGAAATGATTAGAGCATCAGCTAAAGAAAGAAAATTCAAATAAAATATAACAACCTTGTTTTACTGCATTGACTTTTGTTTTTAACAGTGTTTTTGAGGTCAACGTCCTGCTAATTGTAAAATGATTTGAGTGCTGTTTTGTAGTAAAAAAATAAATAAATAAATGGTTTACATCTGGAGGTGGTACAGTTCAGCTTTAGGGTAGCATTTTTGAGGATGTTTCCACATAATTAAACTTATTAGAAGTTCCTTGATGAACCTGTTTATCACTTTTGAGGTTGACTTTGTGAACTACTTTACAGGAAAGAATGCATGCCCTTCTGTTCAACCAGATCAGCTCTAATTTGTCAGCAACTAGGATCATCCTTATTGGCTGTGCTGCTGCTGTTCATGAGGGGTGCATTAGGACATAAAAGTGGATAAACGTGACTGGTAAGGAAGTATCGAGCTGTTGCTTTTCCAGAAGTTATTAGAATATATTTTTCATAGGTGGTTTGAATCATGGATCATAAAAGGGACTGGAGGATAAGATCAAGTGTGAAGTTTTACAATAATAAGACTTTTATTATCAACCCTGTCAATCACATACATATAATTATCTGCCTCATCAACTTATCTAAACAGAAACATTTCATAGTCTTGATAGACTTGTGCATGCCATATCTCAAGAATTAGGTAGATATTGCTTTTCTTAATTTTTATCTTAATTCACTTATTATGATTAATCAATAAAATTATATGATACACTGCCCTCTGAAATCTTGCAAACACCCCTGGGAAAGTGTGGTTTTGGATGGGCATACATCCTTACCATTTTTTTGGTGCAAATACTGTACTTTAAAGTAACTTTACAATTATCATTGAAGACCAGAAATTAAACATTTTCATTTTGATTGCCTAATGAGAGCAATATATACATGTTAAAGTTGAGCTACTACAAGAGAACAACCTTGTTCCCTTTCAGTCAGTCACATCGAGTCACATTGGAAATGACCAACAAAATTGGCATCTCGCTTTGAGAGACCAAAACCCTTTGAGTGTTTTAGAACATGCCGCGGACTGCATCCAGCTGCAGCTGATCACAGCGCAAGTATAAATAAGCAGTACATATTCAGCTTTTTGCTTTGGAGCTGAGTGTTTCAGATGTTCTGCTCACTTTCCTACTTCGAGGAATCAAGAGGCTGGTGTGCGGCATCATCAGCGGTGGTGGTTTCCTGTGTTGAGTGGACTGCCACATCAGATTGCACTACCCCTCCTGTTGTGTGCAAGCAGAGCTTTCTAAAAACATAGCTCATGTGTGTAACGTCTTAATAAAGATGTGTATTTTTCTCTCGTGCCTGGACAGATGTCAACATCTGCATCGGAAGGTTAGTCAGAAGGTTCTGAAAGTGAAATTCCGGCTGGCGTGGCGTTCACTGGATGTTCCACTGTACTAGATACGGATCCAGAACACAATTCCTGCACCTGGAGACACTTACCACGGACCAATCGGTCACGGCTTCCTGCCCCATATAAACCTGCAGCAAGGACCAGAAGTCTGAGAACTATCTCTGATGGTGTGTGAACTTACCTGCTCTCTTAAACGTTCCATTTCAGACTTGCCGTGAACCGATTGGCTCACCACCTTCCTGGATCCATTCACCGGGGTAACTGCACGTCTCTGCACCCACAGTCACTTGGAAGCACAGAAGGAAAAGGATTTACCAAGGAACACCACAGCACCCGTGCCTTTATTTGTTTACTCGCCACTTTCGTCTTGCCACACTACTAATGGTGGATATTTTGAAGAACTGAAAATTAATTATTTTTTTATGTATGTTTTCAATATAAATTCAAGGTAGACTTTATTGTCATTTCACCATATACAGGTACAGGGAGACGAAATGTCGAAAGCTCTGGATCTACAGTGCAGAAATACAATAGTGCAATAGTTCGGACAGAATTTTTAAAATAAATAAAATAGATAAAAAATTTAAGATAGTTAAAATAAAAATAAAACAAAGACAAGACATTGTACATGACAATAACAAGAACAGTGCATTCAGACAGTAGTAATGTAAGTTTGTATGTGCAAATCGTGGTATGCAAGTCTATGGTATATACAACTATTTGGGTTGCAGCATGTTTAATGTTTAGGAAGAAACAGGTAACAGACTGATTAAGGTGGGAAGAGGAAAAACACTCCTTGTGAAAGTGAACTGTGTATTCTTGTACATATTTTCAGTGCTCAAAAACCATGTAACGTTTTATTTTAAATAGAAACAACAATATATTAAGACAAATGCATGTAACATACCTGTCTAAGTGCAAAACTCTTCAAGCTACCCAAGTCCCAAAGTTTGCAAACACACTGCTGATCTGTATTGTGTTTGTTTGACCTAGAAATATATGTTCATTTTAAATTTATTAAAAGAGTTGCATAGAATGTAAGTATAATAAGGCTAAAATATTCTTATTCTGCCTGTAACTCTCATGTCTTAATATCCTTTTATGTTCTAGTATCCCAACTAACTAACTTTTAAGGCCGTATATAGTTCAACCACACAAATATGGAAATCCCATGTGGCTACAAGTCCAGATTTTTACCCATTTTCAATATTCAACAACCAAATGCGGCTTTGGGTTTAACTGTAGTTCAACTATGACTCACATACAAAATATGAAAATAAGAATGCCATTCGTGGGCTTAGGAATGTATAGCGTGGCATTTCAAATGACAAATAACCAGTTTTGAGCAAAAGCAAATATTTTAAATATCCCTGAAACTGATTCAAATATCGAATATTATGAATACACCAGTAAGTGCAAGTTAAAGTGCCTCAATGTATTCTTGGCACTTGGACAGATAGGTTTTGTGCAATGTATTTTTTTTTATATATATATATATATATATATAGAAGGCAGCTGAATGCATTTATACTTTTTAATATTATTTGTTCTTCAGATATTCCATAAATATCAGCTGTACATGCAAGGTGACCAAAATTATGCAACCGTCTACTGTGGGTACAGAAAGTGTACCGACCCGCTTAAATTTGTTATATTGCAGTCATTTGCTAAAATCATTTAAGTTCATTTTATTTTCCTCATTAATGTACACAGAACACCCCATATTGACAGAATATATATATATATATATATATATATATACAGCTGTCTTTTGTGTATAAATACGTTCTGTACCATATGTGTGAAATATAAGTTTATCAAACTAACTGGCAATAAATCAGATTAACTGAAATAAACCTGGCTTATATAGTAAACTTGTTTTATGGAACAGGCCCCTGTTCTTACTTGAATGTCTATAGTATTTATTGTGTTTTTGTGCTCTTTTGTACACAATTTTGTTTATCTGTATATTATTCTTTTTTATTATTTGTATTCTGTCTTGTCACTGTCATTCTGTTGCAGAGCTCTGTCACTTGTGGCAGGAAAGGATCAGCGTCGCCCTGGCAACTATCGGCACCTGGAACTCGTCACCCCGGGCCAATCGTTCATGGCCGGCACAGATATAAATGGAACACGGAAATAGGAAGTAAATGAGCACCAATTCCAAGGCTGATAAATAACTCACCTTTGTCTCCCTTTCAGACGAAACGGCGTGAACGAGCCGCCCGGGGCCTCACAGAGCACTGGAGCAATCACCACCGCGACCTGACCTCTCAGGATTCTAACCTTTTTCCTCAATGAGTTCCAGCAAGTCATGGGAGGGGAATCTTTTGGAGTGGAGCAACGGGAGGATGACCGACTCAAACATTGCTGGGAGCAGATCAAATATGAAAATAAGAATGCCAATCGTGGGTTTAGGAATGTATAGCGTGGCATTTCCAATGACAAATAACCAGTTTTGAGCAAAAGCAAATATTTTAAATATTCCTGAAACTGATTCAAATATCGAATATTATGAATACACCAGTGAGTGCAAGTTAATGTGTAACAGTTACCATTACTCATTACCATTACAATAAAATGTGCCGTTACTATAATTTATTAAAATATTATTATTACTATTATTATTATATTATTATTAGTATTAGTATTCATTTTTCAGTCCATCTCAATGGATGTGCAGTGCAGCTGTATTTAGGGTTGGCACCTTCAAGGAATCAAAATAAGGGACACCCATGCATGAAAAGTCACTAGGTGTCGCTAGATGACATCATACGTCAATTTGCATATTCATGGTCATATAATATAATTTAATGCACCCAAATTCTCAATATAACTGTTTTCACAGATATATTTAATGGTTTCTGTTGTCAGAACAGAATATGAAATAGTGACTAAAATGCACCCCATTATTAAACTAGCTCTGCTTTACAAAATGTTAATCTGGATTAAAATCCTTATTTATAATCGAGCCAGTGTCGGATGAAACCAGGTACACATAAGATATAGACAATGGCTATGCTGTGATTTTGGCTATATTTGCATGTAAAACAGAGTTAGAAGCAACATTTTATCTATTTTAACCGAAAGCTCTGCTCCTCTCACCCACTCGCTGAACAGAACAGACGCAGAGAGAGGTGTGTGTGCGCTGAGAAAACAAGAGCTCGAGCTGGCGCTGCACTACCAGAGGCTCGCTGAGGTTTGTCCAAGAAGTCGCTAGATTTGTCGCTAGTTGCTTTTTTGGAAAAATTCACCAAGGGGATCTTAAAACTTGCTAAGTTGGAAAGGAGGCATCTTCATAAAATACGTTAGGGATGATTTGCATAAGACGCTGCTTTAAAAAATTACAATTTGTTAAAATCGAATTTCAGGAGGACCATGCACGAACGATCACATCTGCTACCAATCTTCTCGTTATTAATGACCCCTCCAAACTCTGTTCCACCGCCTTAAATATCTCTCACTTCCTTTACTCAGTGTCTGCGTTTTTGTCTCTGATCTGTTTCTCCGTGAGCCATGCAGCAGTGCAGTTTTTCACCACCGCTAAACTTCACTTGTGTCCTGCTTCGGCCAAAATGCTTTTGAAGCTTCTAGCTATAATATCTCTTGCAGCCTAGTTCTCGTATCCAGTCACTAATATGTTACCGGCAGCATCTCAGCTTCTTAACGGCACTCAAAGCAGCGGTCTAATTTCTAAGGCATTTCTTTCTCACATTTACGAGGCAGCACTCCCAAAATTAACACAAGCCGCCCTTCCAGGGCTCGGGGATGCATGAGGTTCCGTGATGTATTCATCGAGGCGAAGGTGTCCAGCGATACCAGAAGTTGATCTGTGGTAGGCAATCGTCTCGGTTACGTATTGTAACCCTCGTTCGGTGACGACGAATAGAAATCTCGCTTCGAGATGTCAAAACAACTCTGCGTGTATACAAACATGCCCATGATTTTCATTTGCATACGCTGATT
>JAUCMU010000001.1:19341020-19351504 GCA_032275025.1 Enteromius treurensis
TTATATTACACCAACAGAGTCTACAATGTTACCAGTGACATCAGCATTGTCAGCAACCACATTGGGCACAACCACAACGACAACTGTTAATAATAAACAAGAAACAATCAGTACAACTACAACAGAAGATACAGTGACAACAACTACAGGCGTAGCAGTATCTGATACTACACCTAAAGCTTCTACCTTGGTAACGGTGACATCAGTATTTCCAGCAACTGCATTGGGCACAACCAAAGCAGAAACAACTCACAATGCACTAGAAGCAATCAGTACAACTACAACAGAAGATATAGCTACAAAAACAATGGGCCTGGTAGAATCTGATAATACTACCAAAGCTTCTACCCTGGTACCCGTGACATCAGCATTCCCATCAACTGCGTTGGGCTCAACCAAAACAGCAACTGCTCGCAATGAACCAGAAACAATCAGTACAACTAAAACAGAAGGTGGAATAACTACAGCAATAGCAGATTCTGATACTACACCCAAAGCTTCTACCGTTGTACCAGTGGCATCGGCATTGCCAGCAACCACATTGGGCAAAACCACAGTAGTAAAAATGAGCAAAGAACCCGGACGAATCAGTACAACTACAACAGAAGATACAGTGACAACAACAACAGGCTTAGTAGAATCTTATATTACACCAACAGAGTCTACAATGTTACCAGTGACATCAGCATTGTCAGCAACCACATTGGGCACAACCACAATGGCAACTGATAATAATAAACAAGAAACAATCAGTACAACTACAACAGAAGATACAGCTTCAAAAACAATGGGCCTGGTAGAATTTGATAATACTCCCAAAGCTTCTACCTTGGTACTGGTGACATCAGCATTGCCAGAAACTGCGTTGGGCACAACAAGAACAGCAACTGCTCGCAATGAACCAAAAACAATCAATACAACTACAACAGAAGGTGCAGTTACAACAACAACTGGAATAGCTGAGTCTCATACTACACCCAAAGCTTCTGCCGTTGTACCAGTGACATCAGCATTGCCAGCAACCACAGTAGTAAAAATTAGCAAAGAACCAGGACAAATCAGTACAACTACAACAGAAGATACAGTGACAACAACAACAGGCGTAGCAGAATCTGATACTACACCTAAAGCTTTTACCTTGGTACCGTGGACATCAGCATTGCCAGCAAATGCAACGGGCACAACCAGGACAGCAACTGCTCGCAATGAACCAGGATCAGTCAGAACAACAACAACAGGCCAAGGAGAGTCTGGTACTACACCCAAAGCTTCTACCGTTGTACCAGTGACATCAGCAAATGCATTGGGCACAACCAAAGCAGCAACAACTCACAATGAACTAGAAGCAATCAGTACAACTACAACAGAAGATACAGCTACAAAAACAACAGGCCTGGTAGAATCTGATACTGTACCCAAAGCTTCTACCTTGGTACCGTGGACATCAGCATTGCCAGCAAATGCAACGGGCACAACCAGGACATCAACTGTTCGCAATGAACCTGGATCAATCAGAACAACTACAACAGAAGATACAGTGACAACAACAACAGGCCTAGTAGAATCTGATACTACACCTAATGCTACTACCTTGGTACTGGTGACATCAGCATTGCCAGCAACCTCATTGGACACAACCAGACAAGCAACTGTTCGCAATGAACCAGAAACAATCAGTACAACTATGACAGAAGATACAGTGATGACAACAAAAAGCCTTTTAGAGGCTGTTACTACACCAAAAAGTTCTACCGTTGTACCAGTGACATCATCATTGCCTGCAACCACATTGGGAACAGCCACAGCAGTAAACGTTAGCACAGAACCAGGACAAGATAGTACAACTACAACAGAAGATATGGCTACAAATGCAACAGGCCTAGTTGAATCTGATACTACACCCAAAGCTTCTACCTTGGGACCGGTGACATCAGCATTGCCAGCAACCACATTGGCCACAACCAAAATAGCAACTGTTCGCAATGAACCAGAAACAATCAGTACAACTCCAACAGAAGATACAGTGACAACAACAACAGGCTTAGTAGAATCTGTTACTACAACAAAAGATTCTACTATTATACCAGTGACATCATCATTCCCAGCAACTACATTGGGCACAGCCACAGCAGTAAACGTTAGCGCAGAACCAGGACAAATCAGTACAACTACAACAGAAGGTACAGCTACAGCTACAAAAACAACAGGCTTGGTAGAATCTTATACCACACCCAAAGCTTCTGCCTCTGCACCGGTGGCGTCAGCATTGCCAGGCACAACCAGGACAGCAACTGTTCGAAATGAACCAGGAACATTCAGTACAACTACCACAGAAGATACAATGATAACAACAACAGGCCTATTAGAGTATGATAGTACAACCAAAGATTCTACCTCTGTACTGGTGACATCAGCATTGCCAGCAACCGCATTGGGCCCAACCACAACAGCGACTGTTAGCAATGAAACAAAAACAATCAGAACAACTACAACAGAAAGTACAGTGACAACAACAACAGGCCAAGCTGAGTCTGATACTACACCCAAAGCTTCTACCGTAGTACCAGTAACATCGTTATTGCCAGCAACCACATTGGGAACAACTACAGCAGTAGGCGTTAGCACAGAACCAGGACAAATAAGTACAACTACAACAGAAGATACAGTGACAACAACAACAGGCGTAGCAGTATCTGATACTACACCTAAAGCTTCTACCTTGCTACCGGTGACATCAGTATTTCCAGCAACTGCATTGGGCACAACCAAAGCAGCAACAACTCACAATGAACTAGAAGCAATCAGTACAGCTACAACAGAAGATATAGCTATAAAAACAACAGGCCTGGTAGAATCTGATACTACACCCAAAGTTTCAACCTTGGTACCAGTAACATCAGCATTGCCAGCAACCACATTAGGCACAGCCTCAGCAGTAAATATAAGCGAAGAACCAGAACAAATCAGTACAACTACAACAGAATATACGGCTACAAAAACAACAGGCCTGGTAGAATCTGATACTACACCCAAAGTTTCAACCTTGGTACCAGTAACATCAGCATTGCCAGCAAATGCAACGGGCACAACCAGGACAGCAACTGTTCGCAATGAACCAGGATCAATCAGAACAACTACAACAGAAGATACGGTGATGACAATAACAGACTTGGTAGAGTCTACTACTACACCGAAAGCTTCTACCGAGGGACAAGTGTCATCAGCATTGTCAGCAAACACATTGGGCACAACCACAGGAGTAGCATTTACCAATGAACCAGAAACAATTAGTACAACTACAACAGAAGACACAATGATAACAAAAACAGGCATAGCAGAGTCTTCAAGTAAAACCAAAGATTCTACCTCAGAACTGGTGAAATCAGCATTGCCAGCCACTGTATTGGACACAACCACTGGCAATGCACCAGAAGCAATCAGAAGAACTACAGCAGAAGATACGGTAACAGCAACAATAGGCTTAGTAGAGTCTACTGGTACAACCAAATTTATTACCTCGGTACAAGTGACCACTAAACCAATAGCTTCTACCATTGTACTAGTGACATCAGCATTGCCAGCAACCACACTGGCCACAACCACAGCAGAAACTGTTAGTAATGAACCAGAAAGAGTCAGTACAAATAAAACAGAAGATGCAGTGACAACAACAACAGGCCTAGTAGCATCGGATACCACACCCAAAGCTTCTACCTCTGTACTGGTAACATCAGCATTGCCAGCAACTGCTTTGGGCCCAACCATAACAGCAATTGTTGGCAATAATTTAAGAACAATCATCAAAACCACAAGAGAAGATACGGTGACAACAACAGGCCTAGTACAATCTAATACCAGACCCAAAGCTTCTACATTTGTTCCGGTTATATCAGCATTGCCAGAATTTTCATTGAGCACAACCACATCAGCAACCATTAGCAATGAACCAGTAACAATCAAAATAACTACAACAGAAGATACAATTACAACAACAGGCCTTGTAGAATCTGCTACTACATCCAAAGCGTCCACCTTGGTACCAGTGTCAACTGCACTACCAGCAATTGCATCAAGGACAACTGCGGCAACAACTGTTAGAAATAAACCAGAATCAACCAAGACTATACTACCTAAAGGTTCATCTACTGTATTAAATCCTAGAAGACAATATACAACAACAAAGACGACGACAACAACACAAATGTCAGTAAATGCTGTAAAAGTGGTTCATACCTCATATGTGTCTATAACTGTAGTACCAACCACAGAAGGCACAAATACTGATCCTCCTACCCTTTACGAGGGAAGCATACGCTTAAGATTCATTCTTAATGAAACTTTCCCTGAAACATATTATAACTGCTTCTCCCCGGAATTCATTGCATTGGCAACCCGTGTGGTAACTGTGGTAAGTCTTGTCACATACATTTACAATTATAAATACCATTTAAGTTTAATTTTCTGGTACAAATGCATAATACATTACAGTTTTACTTGGTTACTAACTCACAATCT
This sequence comes from Enteromius treurensis, assembly GCA_032275025.1. Classification (NCBI taxonomy): domain Eukaryota; kingdom Metazoa; phylum Chordata; class Actinopteri; order Cypriniformes; family Cyprinidae; genus Enteromius; species Enteromius treurensis. The sequence goes on from JAUCMU010000001.1 coordinate 19,345,536, forward strand.
ATAAAGTAATTTTATAAACTTCAAGTTTTCAGATCTAAATATTTAAAATTAATAATGTTAGGCAACCCTTCTCAGAATCAGACCCTCAGATGACACACAGACCTGACAAACACAGAAACTGTTCCTTTACGTAGAGAACACTAGAAGTTTTAAAAATATTTATAATATTTTTATTGCCATTTTATCAGAACATTATGAATTTCACTTTCAAAATGATCAACAACCTAAAAGTCCTTCCTATGTGAAAACCCAAACCTTAAACATCCCTACCTTAAACATCCCGACTATTATTGTTATTCTTTGATGTTTTTTGATGCTCAGTATTTTGTGAGTTTGAATCAGAGGAACAAATCAATTAAACCTACAATGTTGGGGCTTTCATAAGATTTCAAGAAAGGTGCTACTGAATTTTTAAGGGAGACTTAAAAGTATACCTTAATTTCACAAATTTAAAGCAAAAAAACAAAAACAAAACCACAGTCTTGTGAGTAGAAGAAGTGGCATACCTCCATTTAAGCAGAATATTCCTTCTAGCTAACAGAGTAGTTGGCTAAAAGCAACCACATGAGCAATAAAACTGAAGTACTGTATCATAAAACGCCAAAACTGCTGTTAATTGATTTAACTAGTTAATTAGTTTAACACTATTTGTTTTTCCAGTGTGTCAAATAATTACGAAAGAGTTAAAGATAAATATGCAACATGGAGAAATGTGTGGTACTTTTTTTTTTTTTTTTTTTTTTTTTAACTGTTTACACACAACATCTTAGTGTAAAGCCAATAATTCTCAGCCTTCAGCCTCAGTTTTCAATTTCACGGAACAATTTTTGCATAACACAATTCTCTAATTAACAAGTCGTAATTTGTTTCTATGCATTAATTAATATTTTGGGAAATGTGTATGCAAATGTTTGCTTTTGACAAGTGTTTGGGATACTCTGAATGAAGTGCTTCATTTTGCAATATATGTGAGGCATTTTTCATATTTGTGTGTGAAATTGTTGGATCTGTGTGTAAAGTTTAAAACAACAACTGCAAAAGCAAACAAGTTGAAATATTACCTTATCATTTACTACAACTCAGCTCCAAAACAGAAAATCACGATCATAATGTTCACTTTATATTTCCAAGTTGGCTATTTATGTTTACTCTGATTCTGATAGCGTGAAGGCAAAATTAACGACAAAGTGTAGAATTAACTGTAAAGGTCATAGCGCCACTAGGTGGCTTCAAAAGCTAAACAATGATACTTGTGGCACATTCAACTATTTTCAAGGCGCTTGGTCTGTGTGCAGAACCTGATTTTATCAAGTGCGACATGTTCCTAGATCGGCATCTTTGTTGACCCTGGAACAACACTGTGATTAACCAATCATATTTAAAGTAGCAGTTTTTAGTTTTTGTGAAGTTTAGGCTTATGATCAGTGTTTGGTGCTTGTACATGAATGTCATTCATCTGTGATTTCCTCAGATTTTTTGGATTACTCGTGGTTAAGGCAAGGTTTAGGTGTAGGAATATGGTCAAAACTATTTAATTATTTATTTATTTATCTTGGATTAAAATGTTGTTTCAGGTACAACAAAATATGTTATTATGTTATGTTAAACATATTATTATTATTATTATTATTATTATTATTATTATTATTTATTTTAGGATTAGGCTGTACTCTATTTAAAGTAATATATTTTTCATCACTTGCAGATAAACAAACTTTACAGTGGAAGCTATCTCATAGGATACAAGCGAAGCAGAGTCGTGTCTTTTGAGTAAGCATGCCAACTGTGGTCTTTGAAATTCATCAGAAAATGCCCATAATATTTGAAATAATAGGATCACATTTTTTATAAGACACTGGGGATTATTATTATATATTTAGTTTTTTTCCCCCCTCATTTCCAGGCGTGGCTCCAATAAAGTTGATATGACTCTTATCTTTGAGAACTCTTCTGTAGTCCCAAGCTCCTATGAGGTAGAGAAAATTCTTAAGGGGACCGCTATAAATGGTACCTTGTCTTTGGACATCATACTTGATACTATCAAAGCAGGTTAGTGTTTGAAGTGCAATTCACATATTTTCAAACCAATGAAATCGTTTCATGTCTGCTGCACATTTTATATTACAGGGGAAGACGTTACTTTTAGTACACCACAGCCTGCCACAATGAAATTGAGTACCACATCAAGTGCCCATGGTATTTATGAACTAACAAATATTGTGTTTCATCGTTAAATAGTATTTTATTTCATACTTTTAAATACATAACATACACTATTTTGAATATATCATGCAGTGTGTTTACTTAACACCCTATGAACTTAATCTATATTCTTTGATATTTTTCTGTACTTACTTTTTCAGAGTACACGAGCACACAGTCTAATGCCTTTCCATGGATGGTTCGCTGTCCACTAATGTCTATATCTCCAGCCATTATGGTGTTATTAGCACAAACTTTGATGTGCTTGTAATTGAACGTGAACTAGAAAAGTATATACTGTATATATACTCTAGTGTAGATAGATATACTGTAGTAGCCTATGTATAAAACTGAACGCTGCTTTTTGTGCCATCCCAAAAAGGCACAAAGTCACTTTCACAGAATTTTAAATAAAATGTTCTTCCCCCCTGGTGGAATGACCTGCCCAACTTTATCCAAGCAACTAAATCTCTTGCTAAAGAGACTAAAACACTAAAACAGATCTCTTGCACCTTTATGTGACCCTCTAACTCTTGCAATCTCTAAATTATGCAATGAAAAAGGTCTCTATAGCTTGCACTATTCTTTTCTATTATATTTATTTTCTTTTTATTCATTAAATGATTGAAAAATGCCTTGCTACTGTATGTGTACTGCTTTACACTAACTGGGACTTATAACACTTGCATATCTTTGCTCTTTTGTTGATATTGATTACTTTCATTGTCCCCATTTGCAAGTCGCCTTGGATAAAAGTGTCTGCTAAATGTAAATGTGTTTTAAAAAAGTGTACAAATAAAGATGTGTCATTTGCGTATTTTTATTAAATGCTAATATGTTATGTTAACATGATTTAGTTTCTTATTGTTGTATCTAGTGAATCCTTTGTTATTTAAATAAATGCATCCTGACATGTACTTTTTCCCCCTCTTGGCTTTCTATAATTAACCCTGGTACCAGTAGTGCATTTCACACACATGTTAGGGTTTACACAATAGTAGGGAAAGGAGAAAATATGAGATATAGCAAAATAGGGATGTTCTAACATGCCCAGTTTATAAATTGGGTACAGCAATGGTACCCAAATAAATACATTGCCAAAAGTATAACCAAACCATCACAACAGCTATCCTATTAAAACATTACAATCAGTTTTGTTTCAAAGTAAAAAATAAAAAATCATCATAAACTAATATGCACCTTATTTTTACAAGCATGCCCATGTACACATAACCGCATGCATATAAAATCTCTTCCTCACCAATGGCCCCTAAAGCAATGCCTCTCAACAAACAAATCTTGAGTATTATGAATTATTCTTACAAATGCATTGTAAAGTTATGCAAAAGTTCCATTACTTATGCGATTCCATGACGGTACAAGTTTTTTGTAGTTTCCTAAAATATGTTTTGTCATGATATATAATGTACAGTTTTTGAAAATATGAAATGGCATGAATATGAATACACATTTCCTGAAAGTGGAAGCAAAACCTTAGTTTTATTTACAAATTCAAAAAAAATTGTTTTTTATTATTATTTTTTTTTGCAGTGTGGGGTGTGTTGTAACAGACTCCTACTTACTCCTGAACTAATGTAATTGGTAGTAGATAAATTATGAAAACAGTCCGAAAAAGTGGTTGAACTATCCCCTACATTATTCATACATTTTATTATATTGCACTTGACAGCTTACATCTCCCTACAATTTTTATGTGATCCAATGTTTTCAGAAAGTAATTTTGAAGATATGGGAACACTGAATGTCAGTTCTTCATCCTCTCACAGATCAAAATGTGGATTAATTTAGATAAAGTCTTTATTTGTAAAGTTTTTGCAGCACTGAATTTACAAATGGAACAGGATCCCCCCCTTCATTTTATTAAACATTAGTACTTCATAAACACAAAACAGAGCATTTTTTAGAACATCTCTCATTTACTTAAAGATTAAATACATAGATTTCACATCTTCAGAATATAACTAATACATTGGTAAACATATTTATTGTTCAATACATTTTCAAAAGAGCAAAGCAATCTCAATTTTACATTTCAACATAATAGCTCTATAGGTATCTTTTACTTGCTGTTCCTGTGGCATAGAGAAATGTTCAGATTTGGTTTTAATAAACCAATCCTCATAATTACTCCAGCCCAGTGTACTTGTGCACAAACAATGTGCTTTTTGTAAATCAGAAACCAAAATACCATAACTCACACATACCATTTGGATCACCAGGTTCTATATGAGGCAAGAAGGACTAGTAAATGCTACAGCTAGATCATAACTTGGCTTGTTTTGCTTTGTGACTTGCTGATTCTTAATTTGACCAAAAGGATCAAAAATGTCATTTTTATGCGTGAAGATGATTCCTAGTGCATCACGGCTGACAACAGAAGTGATGCTAGGGTCATCCAGAAAGCAGTGAGCACACCAGCCAGGACTGGAGACTTGCTAGCTGTAAAAACAAACAAACAAGAAGAATAGAAATGATCATTCCCCTTGAAGACCACAAAGCATCTTAAAACATCATAAAATTACTTTAGAATTCATTAATTAATAGTTAGCTGATTTTAGACACAACAGGGCCTCTTCCTGCCCACATTACTTTCATTCTCATGTTGCTTATATTTCTTTAAGTGTTTAGTTACTGAACCCATCCCAGAGAATATGTATGACTCATTACATGAAAACTTGTGGCAATAAATGTATACTGACCGGCGACTCCTGTCTGTAAGTCTGTAACTAGGATAGTTTTTGGATCAATATTCAGTCTAACTGTTCCATCTCTAACTCCATCAGCAAGGGCTTTAGCTAGATCTGCTGCAGTAGGACTAGTAGCTTTGTCACACTGAATTTCAGCATCTACTATAACGGAGCCATTACTGAAAGGAATTAATGATCAAATAAAGAATGAATTAAAAACTGTAAGTGTAATGCAGACAAATAAAAAAGTAATTAACCAGAATAATATCTGTGATTCTGATTGTGTATAAAATGTATAATTGTATAATTTACCTGTACCGCCTGATCTTTGTTTGCTTGTAGCCCTTAACTTTTTTGAAAACTTTGTCAACCTGCAATAAATGAATAGACAGTTCAGGAGATATTTTCATTTTAAAATAATGAACTAAACAAAAATTCTGATTATTTTAGAGCTGAGGTATTTCCATTCCTCAAAGGACAAAATAATTACCTCGGTAATGATCGTGTTTGACAGAAGTGTGGCTACAACAGTGGACATGTTTGATAGGTCATTTGTGAAGGTGTCCGACATTTTGAATGTTAAATTAAACAGTGTAATGGCTGCTGTGGTTGTTGCAGCTTGAGTCGTAGCCACTGCACCTTTTTAGGTCAGAATTAAAAGAAAAGAAAAAGGGATGTCGTCAACACACAGGTGCATATTGAGTTTACAATCAATCTCAATCACAAAAAATAAATAAATTAGCACAACAAGATGTGTGTGTGTGTGTGTCATCAAACATGAATGTTTATGTCAGAAATGACAATGTAACGGAGAATCTGTGAATCCACACTGACCACTGTTTGTGATATCAGTAACATTGATGGATGAGTTGTCAACTTTAAAGCTGAAATTTCCATTTGTAAGTGCATCTTTAAAGACTCGTAACACGTCTGTCAGATTAGGACTACTGTTGTTGTTTGTGGCATCAAACTCTAAGACAGATTCTGTCACAATGGAGCCCTCACTGTGGGGAACAACCATGTTGAGAAACAGTCAGTCATAATCAACCAACAAACATT
>JAUCMU010000001.1:19408116-19419037 GCA_032275025.1 Enteromius treurensis
TATTGTAGTTTGCCTTTATAGAAGGGGTGCCCAATCCTGAAGATGGACTGTCCTGCAGTTTAGCTCCAACTCTAATCCAACAAGTGTGTTCTTTAGGATCACTTGAAAATTAAAGGCAGGTGAGTGTGATTTAGAGTTGGAGCTGAATTGCAGGACAGTCCACCGCACCCCTCCTTTATTGGCAAGTTAATGTTGTTATTTTTAAAATGGCAGCTGAATCAAAAATGAGATGCCTGCTATAGGTCTCAAAATAGTTAAAAAGGCAGCACGATTACCATGATGTAGCATCTCCTCTTCTTTACAAAACAGTTTGAATACTTCTGGCCATCAAAGTTGAGTTTCTGGAGTTTTGATGTTGGAATTTGGTCCCGATATAGATTTCCAGCTGCTAAAGTGTTAGTGGTCATTTGACATATTTTTAATTTAATGATGCCCCGATTTATAGCCCCAATTAATAGAATCATGCCAATGAGTGATGCAATGCAATTTGAGGGCTCAAAGACCACAAGTTGCAAACAAAGGTCTTTGCCTTGTCTCTTATGCACAGAGAATTCTCCAGTTTCTCTTAATCTTTTGATGTTATGCACTATAGATATTTGCAAAGCCTTTGCAATTTGACATTTCATATTGGAGAGCCTCTGCTCATCTTTACTTCTGAGAGACTCTTTCCCTTTTGTTGCTAATCATGTTACAGGCCTGATGTGAATTAACTTAATTAGTTGAAAAATAAAGCTGGGAAAACATCTAGCAGAGTTTCTTGCTTTTTCAGCCCTTTGTTGCCCCTTTTTTGAGACCCTTTTCTGTGTAAAATTACTCCATTTAAACATTAATGTTCTATTGTGAATAAAATATTGGGTAATGAAAAATCCGTATTGTGCATTCAGTGCTATGTTTAATTTTGGTCTTTATTTTTCAGGATAATCCCAGTGGTCCTGCGTGGTGTTGGTGGCTGTTGGCTGTGCTACCGCTGGAAAACAAAGCCCAGCTGACCATCCTTGCCATGAGCACTCTTAAGGATCGGCTGATTGCCATCCGCAGAGTCCTCATTTTTGTAACTCGCAAGCGTCCTCGATGATAATTGAGATCTTGGTCTAAATGAGATTATCAACATTAACCAATAGTATGATTCAGGAATGTTGTTTCAGGCTGGGGTCACTGTGGTTTCTTCCAGCGGCCATCTTAATTGCAGCACGCAACACTCACCAGTTCCTCAATTGTCACATTGTTCAATGAAAAAAAAGCCTCTAAATATGTTAATTTAAGCTCATCAGTTAGCAGTGCTGAGCTGAATTGTAGTCATGCAATGAAAGAGATCACTAATTGCCTACATTAGGAAGTTCTCATTTAGTTCAGGTGCTGTCAAACCAGTTTACCAGTAGCATCAAACATAAAAACAGTGGGAAGTTTTTTTTTGTTTTTTTTACCTCACGTAATTTTTTTTTTTTTTTTTTTTAAGTATATTCACTCTTTTGAAAATAACACCTCTGTTCTGTGCCTAGATAGTGTGTATGGCTGACCAAATGCTTCCCATATGCTTTCAAATATCAGAACCGGCCTTATTGTGTATTAGTTAAACAAAATCCATGTGCTTCAGTTTGGAAATGAACAGTCACCTTATTTCCATATTGTAAAAGACGATCAAAAGAATAAAATTTTTACATAATTGAATAGTACATGTACTGTAGTCTTGTTTTCCCTATATATTTTTATCATAAACATTTAGAAGTCTGGTTCATTCAGAAACCATAAACTCAAAAATTGTAACATTTTACTGACATACATTTAATTTCCCCCCCATTCCACCATGTTTAAAAGGACACACACTCCTACTTTGAATACAGCCTTAATGATATTTAGTAACAACAACAGTTGTTGGATTTTTTATATATATATATATTTATATATATGTATATTTCAAGAGCGTGATTTTTGTCATGAAGTAAATATTAGTTGGAAAAATGTAAACATTCAGAACTGGAGCCCAATTATGTGAAGTCCTACAATAGATCATGTTCAAACGAGCACCATTTTTATGCGTGACATGTAATATATCTGTTAAGTGCAATGTGTGGGTGGGTGTCTTATGTCTATATAATAATCTTTATAGATTATAAAAGGCCTTTGAGCATTCACTCATTTTATTCATTGTTTTTTTTTCTCTGTGATGTGCAAGTCTTGTGTGTTCATTATCTACATTTTCCTGTGCAAATTACTACTTAAAAACTGCAACATTTATGTAAATTTGTAAATAAATATGAAATAAATCCTGTTTTATATTTTAAAGCAAAATAAATGTTCTCTTTCTATTTGCCACTTCAAAGCCATGAATTAAATGAGTCCGAGAAGACTGGGACATTCATTCCAATGTTCCAACTTTGTTCTATGATGTTACTCATACATGTCCCTGTCAGTTATGTCTTCGTAGATTGAACAAATATTACATGAAATCTTCTGAATTTAAATATTTTTCTTTCGTGTTCATTCTTTTCATCTTTCAGTTCAACTTTGTCATGAACACGATGGACAGACAGATAGGTAAAATTAAAGCAATAGTTCACCCAAAAAATCACTTCAAATGTTGACTACTGTAGCTGTTAATATTCTTTCTTATACTATGGAAGTCAATGATGACATAAAACAGGCTATATCAGAATATCTTCCTTTGTGTTTGGCAGAACAAAGAAATTCATACAGGTCTGGAACTACTTGAGGGTGAGTAAATGACAACATTTATATTTAAATGGCAGGCTAGTTGTCAGCCCCTCATTGAACAATGTCTACCCATTTTCATAATGTTGCTTTTATTCTCAGTGTGTAAAAAATATGCACCTGAGCTTGAAAATATATTGCGTTTGAAAGTATGTACTGGTAGACCCTTGCAAATACTTCAGAACATTAGAACATGGGCATTATTCTTTTTTTTTAAGCTATAGTACAAGCGATATACAGGAGTCAACAATAAAGTGGATCAAAAAGGTTAATAACATTTGTCCTAAGACAAGAACACATTTTGGTCTTAGGTTTTAGGACAACCTTAATACACGTGAACACGTTTACTTCGCCACTTTATTATTACAATATCTTTAGCCACAACACAACACCCCTTTATCCCAGTCTTCAAAATCTGAAAATCTTTTTGGGGGAAGATGATATTTCATGGGGTACCTTCTAGAAAGGGGGTGTCAAACTTTCCTGGAGGGCAACATCCTGTCCCTGGCCAAAAACCGTTGAGTTAGGACGACAAAATATGCAAAACTTTGCAACACAGAATATTTCCTAAAAATGCATTCAGATACTACATGTCTACTATTCTCTGTGGTTGCGAGTAAAGTTGTTACTTTGGCTTTTAGCTGCCTGTAGTTCAATATATACCGGTTGTGATTCAATTGTGATTTGGTTGTGACAGGACGTCCAGCAGGTGACGTTTTTTACACGTGCATTTATAGTCTGTCATCAACCTCTATCAAATCCCTATGAAATATGCAAAAACAATTATGCTTACACCTTTGTTAATACTGCAATAATTAATTTAAGTGCCCCAAGAAGTTTAAGTTTTTGTCAAATTATAATAGATAATTATAAAGAGCCCTGTGTGGTTAAGTGATTATGAAGCCATGCATTTTAATCATTATTCAACAAGTTTTCCATGCATTATGATATATAATTATTATTATTATTAAAATATAAAACGGTCACTATTTGATGTCTGAACTGGATAAATATTATAATTTAACAAATCTCGCGATACGGCAAAATCCCGCGATTTGATTTGTATTTTCTTGCGAGAGCTTGTTAAACGTTATTTGAACGCCTTCCTCTGACGTCTGCAGCTGGATGCCGCCGACAGACACGACTAGTGCGTCACCTGCCTGGGGAGGACTCATGCAGAAGCCACCCTCGCCGGACCGGACTGCATCTACCGTGAGTTGCTGAGCATGGCTACTCTTCGCGCTAGGCTCGCGTCCTTTTCAGCGGCGCTCCGAGATGGGTGACATCACGCCGGCGCAGCCCCCGCGTGACTCACCGCCTCGTGAGAAAGAGTGTTCTCCCATCTTTTACCTATCCGAGGAAGCGCGTCCCTCCGCATCTGCGAGTGACCTGGTCTTCTTCGGGATATCGGACGATGAGCTGCAAGAGGACGTCTCCATTGCAGCTTCGGAGGCAGATGAGCTGTTGGGCTTCGACGACCCCGCATCATCTGCTCTGTCTGAGGCCAGCTCGACGAAGCCTGGGATGGACGCCGAACTCTTCCGCGTTCTGTCTAAGCCTGTTTCCGAGCTGGTACTGGATTGGTCTCCTCCAGAGGAGCCCTCACAGAGTCGGCTTGATGAATGGTACCTGCCGGGGCGCCCACAAGCCCCTCGTCAGCGCTTCACTCCATTCTTCCCGGAGGTCCATGATGAGTAAACCAAGTCATGGAGATCGCCGTACTCCGCCCGGCTAAAGAACAGAGCCGCCGCCGCCTTCGCCTCACTCGACGGTGCGCTGAAAAGGGATACGAGGCGCTGCCGCCACTCAGTCAGCCTATGGCTGCTCACCTGTGCCCCCTGACTTTAGCTGGCTGAAAGGCAAGGCCAGCGCACCCGTCGAAGCCCTGCAGAACGACGTCTTCTCTCGCCGGCCGAGCTTTTTCATCCCCCGGGCAAGCAGCCTTTGCGCTTCGCTCCATGGGGGTTCTCCAGGTCTTCCTAGCGAAGCTTCTCGCTGCCACCGAGGGCCCACCTGTCGAGGAAACCGTGCGACAGATCTGGCGCTGAGAGCGACGAAGGTTACGGCCCAAGTCATCGGCCGTTCCATGGCTAGCCTCGTCGTTCTGGAGAGACATCTGTGGCTCAATCTCACCCAGATAAAGGACACAGACAAGACGCTTTTCCTGGATGCGCCCATGTGTCCGACTGGACTGTTTGGACCCTCTGTCGAAGGGTTCACTGAGCGCTTCACAGAGGCACAGAAGGCGTCCCAGGCGATGCTTGCTTCTAGCACTGGCATCTGTTAAGCGAGTAGGTGACCTGCAAGCGCTATGTATTAATCCCACATGTCTGGAGTTCGAGCATCCTGAAACCAAGGCACGGATATGTACCGAAGGTGCTCACCACACCCTTTAAGGCTCAGGTGGTTTCTCTCGTGGCTTTGCCGCCTTCTGAGGGCCTAGACTTCAACCCCCTCTGCCCAGTTAGGGCATTGAGAGTTTATATCAAGCGCTCAGCTGACTTCAGATGATCTGACCAGCTGTTCATCTGCTTCGGTGTCCGCTCCAAAGGGCTACCGGTCTTGATGCAAAGACTCGCAAAATGGGTTGAGCCTGAGCCTGGCCATTTTTATTGTCACCTCACGTAATTAGGCTGATGCAGCCACCAGTTCATATGAAATCCTACAGGCTTTAGCCTTTTTGTCTAATTGACTTTTGCTGTCCGGGCTGCTCTACCCCGGCCGCGAACTCGCTTTCGCGTGCAAGGTTTCATTCATTGCCTTCGGCAGCGCTTTGATACAGCGCTTAATTCTCTAAACTGATCTCCCTTATAAAGTGAGTTCAACTAAGAGCTTCATTCTTACTATGCTTCTGACTGCCGTTTTCAACCCAGTCACAGCCCAGTTCATAAACAGACATCATGCACAGGCGACAGTTTGAAATGAGCTTGCGGGCTCCCGTTTCTTCGCATGTAACGTTAGATCTGTTTTACTCTCGTGGAAATGATTTACTGCGTGCGCCAGCATCAATGGTGCGCTCGCTTATTAATGCCATAGATTTGCCGCCATAGATATATTGGGTATGTCGTTTAGGCACGGCACCGAAATGAGGCACCGAAATCCGCGTTTTGATTCGGTTCGGTACACACCGGTTACTTAGGTACCGGTGCCATAATGGTACCGGGTTTTGGTACCCAACCCTATAAATAAATAAATACTGACTGAACATTTAGGTGAGCTAATAATAAAATAAGTCAAAAAATGACCCTCCCCCACACACAGTCCCTTCTGATCACCTAAAAGAGGGATTCCCCTCCAGATATAGTCCAATGGCTACATCTAAGTTTTGATATTCAAAATATATTTGATCAAAATATAATAAAAACATAATAAATATAAGTTTTATGCAGTAGCTAGCCAGCAACTCTATATATTTAGTTAGCACTATTTCATTGATAATGTATGAGGTATGTGCTCGTTCGCTTTTGCTAGTTGTGCTAGCCATTGAACTGGCCAAACGTTTGGACACATTACTAATTTTAATGTTTTAAAAAAAAATTAAAACATTTGCTCGTCAAGCATTCATTTATTTGATAATAAATACCGAGCAAAACAGTTCTATTACACTGTATTACAATTTAAAATAATGGTTTTATGTTGTAATATCCATTTTTTCTTGATGTAAAAAGGGGTGCGGCCGTTTGTAAGTTCTATGGGTATAGCTTCCGGTCTCATCTGCGTCCAGCTATTTTTAGCTGTACAAAACAGTTTGTTTTACTGCTTCCTACTGAAAATTGGTGTCTTATCATATTGTTTAACTGTTGTCTTAATTATAAACTCTCGGGTTTGTGGTACAAAGTATTTTATTGTTGTTGTTCTCCTCATTATTTACTTATAGCGTATAATATAATGGAAGCCTCGCCCATAGACTTACTTCCACATTGAACAAAAAAGGTGCATATTTAAAAACATGTATTTCTGCTGAGTTTTGAACATCACTACTCCTATCTTCTGTGCAACATGATTCTTCAGGAATCATTCTAATATGCCTATTTATTAACAATGATGAAATGTATATATGATACAATTTTATAAATTTCCCCAAATTTCTAATTAATTCCCATAAATTCCCCAAAATTCCTGTAAATTCCCATAAATTCCTGGTAAGTTTCAAATTTTGAATGTTTCCATAATTTCCGGAAATTTTCCGCTCCTTTGCAACCCTAGTTAGAGGTAGATGTCTATATTTGGACTACTACATTTTACATTCACATTTATGCTACTGGAAGACTTAGATCTAAAGTTACTTACAGAGCATTCAAAGCAAACATTTGTCAGTATGTGTTTTTCTCAGTATAAACTATTGACTAAGATTTGTGCCTCTGTAAACACATAATTACTGCTTATAAAGGTAGTTGTTAAGTTATTAGGTACAGTTAGGAAAGGTCATGCAGAATGTGTGTAATATGTTAGTAATAGGCCTGCTTAGAATCACCTAGTAAATAATGAGACTAAAGTGTTACCAGGAATGGTGTCACCCCAAAGACTGCATTGGGGTTTTGGGTTGTGGTTTTCGTATGTTTCGAAGCATATTTATACATTTTTGTCTATTTGTTAACACTGCTGTCACATGTGTACCAGTACACATGGAGATTCAAACATCATTCGCTGTGCTATGTACCTGTAGTCTACTGCGCCATCAAGTGGTTTGGATGTGGGCTTGCAGAACGGCAAAAGGATCCAGACACATCACTGCAAATGTGTATTTTACTTGGTTTTCTTCACCAAAACAGGTCTTCTGCAGTGTTAAGATTGAGATTGCAAAATGCAAACAAAAATGTTCGCAAGCATTTTCTAAAGACTTCCCATTGAATATTCTGTTAAAAATGGCAAGGAATTGTTTTGATATGAGTGCTATTGAGAATTAAAAAAAATCAATGTAAAAACCAATGTATTTTCAAAGGTTTGGCAGTTTAATGACATAATTTTAAAAGATAAAATACTTCTTTACTATAGATTTTTTATCTATAGTAAAAAAAGTACTTTTTTATTCTAAAGGAACACATTAATTGAATAAGTGACAGTAAAGACATTTTTAATGTTACCAAAAAATCAAACAGTTTCAATTTTTGTTCTGTATTCCTGTACTCTGAAAACCTATTAAGCAGAACAGCTGTTTTCTAAAGTAATTTTTTTTTTCTTGAGCAGCAAATCGGCATATTAAGATGATTTCTGAAGGACCATGTGACACTGAAGACTAGAGGATTCGCTGTTGTAAAGAAAAATCAACTTTGCCATCACAGAAATAATTTTAAAAGACACATTTTAAATTCTACTAATATTTTACAAATTTACAGTTTTACTGCGTTTTGCCTTCCTGAAAACCCAATTTTTAAGCACTTAGTAGGTTAACAATATACCAAAAGGTCAGTATTTATTCAGCATACAAGCATTTTCTGCTATTCCAGTGGTTTCTGTATAACCGTCGCAGCATTATTGTAGTTTATTTCTGTTCCAAATCCCAACAGGGTTTAACAAGCTCTAAGAAAACACCACATTTGTCTGTCTTGAGTAATTTAGTATTGTGTGTGTGAACGCATGAGTGTTTGTTTGTTTCTTTGTCATCCGCCCATTACTCTATACTCTAAATAAAATGCACATTCCCTCTCTCTTTTTAATGGCTTAGGTTGTGGCTTTGCTGCTCCGTTTGTGTCTGTGGTTTGTTGTAGGATGCACAGATAGCTTGTTGTTGTAATGCAGTAAAAAAGCACTTCCACAGAATCACATATGCTGTATAGTCATTTTTCTTCTTGGTTGAATTCAAACCGCTTTACAGGTTGTTTTTTTTTCAGGTTTGTTTTGCATATCATCCCCCATAGACTGAGATACACCACACAACTTTTGACCAGATTTTTTAAATAGCCTGGACGCATCTGTGCTAGATACCAAAACCACAGTTTATTTTTTAAAGATAAGACAGAAAACTGTGATATGACTTAGTGTGATTATTAGATTTTCACGCTATAGTATTATAAAAAGGAAGAAATTATTGGTTCACATTTTCAGTACCAGACTATATTAAACAGCATTAAAGTTCTCCTCATTATAAACACTGAATCAATTCATTAATCACAGCATCCCATTCTTTTTTTCCAATTAATAATGAAACGCATCAATACATAATCTCACTTCCCTTATTTCAACAGATTAACCCGGTCCTGATATTCACGTCTTCAAGGAGGCCTGTTAACATCCACGGCACCAGGAATCCTGTAGTATCCTTCCAAGTCTCCACGTCCCTGCTTGACTGTTTCTGTCCTGGGTTCCTTCATCATGTCAAGCCCTAGCAGCAGCCCAGAGAGAGAGGGAGGGATGGCAGGTTCTGTTCAGCTGGAGGACCTCAACTCTGACCCTCCCTTAGCTGGAAGCCCAGTACTCAGTCCTGATTCCAGCTCCCATGATGCCGCGTTCTCTGCCCCGGCGGCCTCCCCGGCTGATTCAGAGAACCTCAGTCCAGATGAGCTCGAGCTCCTGGCTAAACTGGAGGAACAGAACAGGTAAAACAATTGCAATGCACTTAAAGAAAACAGTTTGCTGATATTTTTGTTTGAAGATTGCAACCAAAGCTGTTTGGTTGCCATCATTCTTCAAAATACATCCACATCAAACAGGAAACGTTTCAGAATTCGTGATTTCCAATTGCATGCACAAAGGTGCTGATGTGCTGTAGCCTGTATCCTGAAATACACTACTTTACGTGTCGTGGTTAGTTACAGTCATGGCCAAATTTGTTGGCACCCCTGAAGTTTTTCCAGAAAATCAAGTACTTCTCACAGAAAAGTATTGCAGTAACACATGTTTATTCCCTTTGTGTGTATTGGAACAAAACAAAGAAAAAGGAGGAAAAAAAGCTAATTTGACACAATGTCACACAAATCTCTTATCTTAAAAATTATTGGCACCCTTAACTTAATATTTGGTTGCACACCCTTTGGAAAAAAATTACTGAAAGCAGTCGCTTCCTATAAACATTAATAAGCTTCTTACACCTCTCACCCAGAATTTCGAATTACTCTTCCTTTGCAAACTGCTGGACTCCCCAGTGCTTTTTGCCATCCATTTCTGGGTGCTTTTGAAGATTGTTTGGGGTCATTGTCCTGCTGGAAGACCCTGGATCTTGGACGCAAACCCAGCTTTTTAACACTGGGCCCTACACTGCGACCCAAAATCCTTTGGTAATCCTCAGATTTCATGATGTCTTGCACACAGTCAAGGCACCCAGTGCCAGAGGCAGCAAAAGAACACCAAAACATCTTTAAACCTCCACCATATTTGACTTGTAGGTACTTTTATCCTTTTCTTTTTTTCTTTTAATGACTTTCAAAAGAATATAATATCTATAATATATAATATATCCATAATATAATATCTGTAGACTTTTCTTGATGCCCGTATGGTAACCTTTTATAATTTCAGAGATTGATAGACCCAGTTATCAGTTACTTTGGATATATTAAAAAAAGATTGCATTCAAAAAGTGGTTTCAAACCTGTGAGTATTTTAAAAAGGCAACATCAGGGTGAGCAAATGGGTAATTGCCCAGAGCAAATGTCAAAGCAAGTGTCATGCAGACATGCACATAGTCTGTTGCACTTTGATACTCGACATCCCTCTGAACGTAGCAACGCCTCAACAAACTATGCGTGCTTGAGACCGAAAGATACGTGTGTGGTTTATCATTTGACCTGTGAGAGGTAAATTTATAGTAGTTAAGCTTCTCTTCCTGTAACATCTGATATGTAACAAGCTTTCACAATTAATCAGTGGTGGTTTCTTTCAACAACAATAGCAACGGTTACCATGCTGTATGTAGAACTTTAATGGGCCATTTAAGAGGACCGCCGCTGCACTCTTTGAAATTAGTTAAAACATTATCTGTGCTCCTGTGAGACAAAAGCCAAGATTCCTTGAGATTTCACTAAGCATTTATAAACTGATGTATTTTGAATTCAGGCGGTGGTGAAGTCAACAGGCGTGTATAAAGATGTGCTTGTACTGTGTTTTAGTGAAGTTTTTGCAAATAAACTATTTCGAGTAGGAGCGCGGTTGATTAATCAAAGCTGGCACCTCATCATCTGATCAATCTGCTCATTATTCCTGCCCAATCAAATCCCCTTCTACCTACTATAAATAGCCCGTCCTTTTTCCTTCCACACCCAGCCTTTTACGCATC
>JAUCMU010000001.1:19423301-19434246 GCA_032275025.1 Enteromius treurensis
AGATCTTTAAGTCCATCTCATGAAAAATCAGAGCAGAAACAAAGGTGTTGCGTTTATATTTTTGTTGAGTGTATATTTAGTTTGGTTGTGTATTCTGATTGGCTATCAATCTTTTTAGGCACTGACAAGGGAAAAAAAAAAATTATATATACGCAAGGAAAAAAACAAGAGTCATGAAGGAATGTCTTAATGAAATATTTATTATTTTATATAAACATATAAAACAAATTATTTAAATACAGAACATCTGTACACAACATTTGTACACAAGTTTCTGTAGTGCTCAGCATGGGTGCAGATTCAAACCATTCGGTTTCGGTTTCTTGGCTTTAAAACATGGCAGAATGGATCACCTAGAAAAGCACAAAGCAGAGCAGCAAGATGGGGTTTTTCATGCATTAACAGGTCCTAGACTCTCAATCCTCTTCTAATTGGACTAATTTCCTTATCATTCATAACAAACACCAGTCGGTGAACTCTATTCTGCACCAAGCAGGCAGTTAAGACACAGTGTGTATTTAATATTATTCACCATTATTTGTCATTTGTAATGCAACCAAGTAACTATGTGAAGGATTAGGCAAAGAGGAGGAACAGAATCACTGTAGGTTATAATGCAAGTTAACAGCACAGGACAATTTCTGAGGATGCTTTACCATATGAAGAGAGCGAGTTTGTGAGGAAAAGAGCATGTGCATCAAGTCATCTGAAGATGAATAAGGGATATGCCTGGCAACTTTATCCACTGTGCTTCTGATTTAAAACTGTTCCACTGGACTTCCATAAAAAAGTGGGGTTAAATTAAGGGGGAAATCTAAAAGAAAAGAAAAAATATATATATATTTGTGCATAAAATACTCAGCTTTTCTTTGTTTTGCATTTTTTAGGTCTGTGAAGAGCTCAAAGAGGAAAACCAGCTACACTTTTTCAGATTCTGCCACGTTCCTTTCATGGGCCAAGAAACATTTAATTACTTCACCAAGTTCTGGGTTAAGCTGACTTCCAGCACCGTTAATAGTGAAAAAAAGAACACACAAGACAACTTTAGGAGAAAAGGTGAGAGAAAATAGTAATAAAATATGACTTATTCAAACAAAGGTCTCTCAAAAAGGTATGATGTGCAAAAAAAAAAGAAGGTTATTGCCTGAAACGGTGAAGACACACCGTGAAATCATGCCAAGTGGCCAAAAAAATAAAAACCTACCAAGGACAACATTTCTGTCTCCACCAAAAACTAAATGAGTGTTTTCAAATGCCACCTGTCTTGGCTCTGCAAGTCTTTTCCCATGTGTGCGACTACAGCAACAAAAATAACTGCTGACACCATCACCCCCTCTTTTACAGTAAGTGTGCCTGCGAGGGCTGCCATCCATCCTTTACGTAACGAAGACAAGCAAAGCAGCCTGGTGACACCATTACTCTACGGCTCATTAGTCTAGAATGAACTCACAAAAAGACAATGGCTGATTGAAAGCAATCACTTTCTATTTCAAGTCAACTCAGAGATGAAGGCAACTGGAAACGCCTTGTATTCCACGGTGAGGCTGCGTCTAAGATGCCTCTCTGTTCTTGCACAGAGGTGCTCAGGACCTGGCGGAGAGTTGAAGAGCTCTCTCCAGCATCCTCCAGGCCCTCCGGCTCAGCAGTGATTGTTCTAGATGTAGTCATCCTCCACCGGTTCCCCCCGGACGTCACAGTAGTGGATGAAGACGACCACCACACGCTGGAAAACACCTCTACATGTCTGCCGTCGCTCCGAGATCTCCTCACCGATGGTCTCCATGCAGATGTCGGCCGAGAGCTGTCCCTTACGCCGGGGCGCATAGATTGTGGCTGACAAAAAGAACAGCAAGTATTGACAACGGTTGATCAAATATCAATAGTGCTTTCGTTATAATAGTAAGAATATTAATACCTGAACTTTGTAGTTTCATGACAGAGTGTTACTTACTATTTTCATCATCCTCAAAGTCGTATCGGGCGTAACTGTTGGGCTCTGCTGTGCGTAACGAGCGAAGCCATGGGAAATCTGTGATCATCGAATACGGTGCTCCATCTACTACTCCTAAAGCACAGGGAGTGTGGGAAAGATCGAATGCCATTACTCTTTTATTCCTTTAAACCTGAAAGGGGTCTTGTAAACATGTATGGGCAGCTTGGACATTATGGGATTCAGCAACTTTTCTCACCCGTGACGATGATTAAGTTTGTGCAAGGAATCTGGGAAATGTACATGCAACTGTAAATTTCTCTCCCCTCTCTCAAACACATACTAAAACTATCCAGAGGAAGTGAGCTTGAAGTTAGTCTCCAAGGACCCTGATCTGTTTCCTCTCACCCTCTAAAGTGTAGATGTCTCGGCCCCAGGGATAGCTGGGATACTTCTTAACATCCTCTTCCGTCCGTGTGGCCTCCGGAAAGAATTCATACTTGATGAGTTCTCTTGTGAAAGGACAAAAACACAGCTTGTGAGTCTTTAGGTCTACCGTGATAAGAAAACAGTGCCATCTGGTGGACACAGCAGGAGTCAGGAGAGCCATTTGGAAAATCAAAGTGTAATGAGAGAAAATTAGACATTGCAGAATCATAAAGATGATAAGAAAACTAAAACGCTAAACAATGCTTTTATTGTATATCCGAATCTGTTAAAATGGAAATAAACGTAATGCTGATGCAGACCACTCACTGGCTAATGTTGGCGATGGTGTCCATCCAGCTACGTACGCGCACCTTATTCCTGACATTGGGTGGGTTGCTGAACTCATGGATAATAGCAATATGGTATGGATATGGACCACTGAAGAGCTTTTTCTCCAGAGCCAGAGAATCAATCTGGATGTGGAAAAGAACATATTGTGTAGCTGTAACATATATACCTCGAGCACCCTTTAAAAGGAAATATTTACCAATTATAAATGCAAACCATACATCTGCTGGAAAATAGTTACACATGATGCAAAACAAAATCAATGATTTCTTTATTTGAGATGATTACATTACAAACTATTCTAATAAATTCCCTCTCGCAAAACAATATTCAGAATCACACTGACCTGCTGCATGGGCCTCATGTAGATGATGCGGTTTCTCTCTGGTGGCATCCGTAAGATCTGGTCAAGCACCTGCTCCATGTCTAGCTTCTTACATTGTGCGTAATCAAAGCGGTTTACTATGGGGGCACTTTCTACCACCAAGTGTTTCAGCACCCTACAGCGTGTCGCTTGGGAAGAAAAAAAAGAAATGATCAAATTACACATAAGGATCTGATACAGTTTGACTCCTATGTTAGTGACATTGTGTTCTGCTATGAACTCACCGTGGACAAACATCATTTTGGGGCACTCCTTAAGGACCAGGTCTGTGATGCCACAGTTTGTGAGTGTGATTCCCACCAGGTTTTTAGATTTAAGGCTGAGTACCTGTGAAAAACATTTGAAAGAAAGTTTTGTAAGAAACTGCATTAAAGAAACATTTAGTTGAGTGAAGACCATGGACCCACCTGGACATGGTCGTCTTCAGTCACAGGGTCACTGGTGCTGGTGGACTTGTCTGCCATGCGTTTCCTCTTCACTGCAACCCGAGGCTTTGCTTTGGGTAGTTCTGGATGCACCAAAAGGTGGTGAAAAATTAAGAGGAAATCTTAGTGACTCTCATTCTTGATAAACCATCTCTCAAATATTGTGTCATAGCAGTAAAAAAAAAAAAAGTAACGCACCATGGACCTTTAATGTCACAAGATTTCCATGGATCAGTTAATTCATTAAAAACATTTGCTTTAGAAAATGACTCTTTATGCAGCTATGTTTATAAATTGAAAAAACAACAACAACAACACTGAGAGGAATGTCAAGAATCTCAGTGCTCATCAACACGGAGTGCAGTCTGTTTTAGGAGCCTTGTGAACAACTTTTATGGTGCGGTTGATAAATTATAGAATTTAAATTTAAAAAGATTCTGTCAGACATTAATGTTGTTACAGATTTTTTGTTCTTCCAAATAAAGTTTTTTTTTCTCTTTCTATTAATTTAAAAAAATCAAAAAGTGCATCACTGCCCCTAAAAAAAACATTAAGCAGCAAATCTTTTCCTACACTGATAAAAATACTACATGTTTTTTTAACAAAATCATCATATTCAAGTGATTTTTGAAGGATCATGTGACACTCGCGTCTAACAGTAACACAATTCAGCTTTGACATCTCAGAAGTACATTATATATTTTTAAAACAGTGTGTGTGTATGCATATATATATATATATATATATATATATATATATATATAAAGGTTAAGATATTCTTGAAATAAATGGATCAACATTCTACACTATCATTTATGCATTAGGGGTGGAAATCTTCAGGCACTTCACGATCTGATCCGATTCTGGGAGTCACGATTCAATTCCAAAACGATTCTTGATCTACTTTTTTTACATTTTAGTCTGTGACTAGTTTAAGCCTTGTCTGTGAATCCAGGAGAATATCAAATTCTCAATAAATATTACTGCACATGGCTACATTTTAAATCAAATTTATTTTGTGCAAAATTTAATTTTTTTATCATTATATAAACAGGCTACTGTTTTAAAACTATTGCTTATTTTAAAAAGTGCTCTTTGAGTATATGAAAGTTTACAGAAATAGTCTTGAATTGTAAAAGTTGGATTTTTCTTTTTTTTCCTCTGCATTATTGCCGCTTGATTATTACTGATGAGATCATTGACAGTGGCAGCTTTAACAGGCTGTATTCAGACTAATGCACATATCTCTTTATATCAGATGTTTTGTTCTGCTCTGAAAACATAACTGACGGTGTGTTTATCAGTTTTGAATAAAAGCACTTGACACGCAAGTCTATCAGCGAGCAGGTTTTGTGCATCTTATACCAACGCGCTCCAAACGGTATATGAAGATCACGGACGACAGGTGATAAGGATCAAAGCTCACACGCACAGTAGTTTAGAAAACTTGTCCCGTCTGAATAGGGCTACAGTGTAATTCGGCTATACATCCGCGCTAAACTATCAAGGTGAAAGTCACCATATCTTGCGTAGTATAGACACCCAACTTTGTGAATAGATTAACAGCGATATTTTTTTTATCGCGCGATAAGAGTCTTGCGTTAACGCCGATAACGGCCCACCACTAGTTTTTATCTTATGTCTTTCACACTATAGTTTTTTTACTGGTATGTTTGTATCTCTGTGATCAGGAGCAGCTGCCAGAGTTGAACATTCATTTCCGGTCTCAGAGTTTCCATACATCTATGTATGCCTCGTCCTGGTTTCTTACACTCTTCCTCACCTTCTTGCCCCTGCCAATTGCTACACGGATCTTTGACATCTTTGTGTATGAGGTACGGATCCTTTGCAAGAGCCTTTGTGTGTGTTTGCGTGTTGCTGACTTGAATGTATAATCTTGTGCAAAATTGTTTTTGGAAGTTAGCAAAATATGATAAACTCAAAAGAACTAATGGTTGTTTTTATGTTCTAATCAACCTGAATGTGCAAAGAACATATTTTAGTGTACTACAGTGAAAAAGTAAAATGTTGAGGTGTGTGTGTGAGGCTAAAGTAAAAAGATGGAAAGTCCCCTCCATAATTTTTAAGCACTATCAAGTACAGAATTTGTGTGTGCTGTATGTGTTGCATGCAGGTTTTCAGTTGTTTTTTTTTTGTCAAAGGTGTGAATGCATCTAGTTGTTGTAAGAACTTATTTGAGAAATGAATATACTAGGGTGGGAGAATTTGTTTATTTGTTAGTCTGTGATTATATGAATACTGTGTATTATATTCTTAGGGTTTGGAGATCATATTCAGAGTTGGAATAGCGATATTGCAGTACAACCAGACAGACCTCATACAGCTAGACATGGAGGGAATGTCACAGGTTAGAGGGAAATTATCTCTGTTATGTACATCAATATGTTACACGTGCAACAGCTTAAACAACACTTGATGTTTGTGTAACAATCTCACCACAGCACTTTCAGAAGGTGATTCCGCATCAGTTTGATAGCTGCCCTGATAAGCTGGTCCTACGGGCTTATCAAGTCAAATACAACCCTAAAAGAATGAAAAAGTGAGTGATCTGAAAGTTTAAAGAAGTTATCTTTGAGTAAAAAGTAAAGAGAGATTCACAATAAATAAAAGAAAGTTTAGAGCTTCAAAAAGATTCAGTTGTTTTCCTTCCATCCACAGGTTAGAAAAGGAATATACCACTATTAAGAACAAAGAGATGGAGGAACAGATTGAAATTAAGGTCTGTATATGCGTGTTTAGATATAATGGCACATATATTGCTTAAACCTAGGGCTGCCCTTGACTAAAGATTTTTTCTGGTTGTTTATTTTAAGCGTTAGTCGACTAATCAAACATTTAATAATCAATTGAAATCATAATATTGAATCTTTAATCACTTACATAGCCTAAAACCGCTCAAGCACATGCATAAAGTTCGCCTCAGTTCAACAGCAGAAGTTATGAATGTGTCCCGGAAAAACAGCAATAATTTCATATAGACTGTATAATCTGAGAAAAGACTATTTTTGTTTATAATTGGTTCGTTCAAAACAATAGACATTTCTCTTTCTATAGATATGTTTCGCACTAAAAGTCTTTACCGATTAGAAAGATGTATTACTCTTATCTGTGTGACCAAAAATGTAGTGTATTTTAAAATGTGAGTATTTTAGGATCAAGTGACACACCGGCACCTCCATCTGTCCTCCACACAGATACTTGAATAGCACACATATTTCTAGATTAACTTCAGATTGAGCAGCTATGTAAAGTTGCTAATGCCTGCATATTTTAGATGAAAAGCCATATTGAGCCATATGAGCGTTTTGATGTCCTGCTTGATGTAGCCTACTGCATTAACACATCGACTAGCCATTAACAACGACTAAACAACTAGTAAAATTTTGATTGGCGAAGCCTCTTCTGGTCACCCAATGGTTAGTCGACTACTAGAGGGGCAGCCCTACTTAAAGACTTGGTTCAGCTAGTTTGTAAATTTTGTTTGTATGCACACAAGTGGCTTTATCCAATTATATTCCTCCTGAGCTTTGTTTATGATCAAATTTTACTATGATAAATTGCATATACCTTTGCTGTCGTTAAAAACCCCTATTTAGGTTTGATTTATAAATTAATATTATGTAAAAAAAGTAATATTAAAAATGTGGAAAAGTTTGATAAAAACATAATTGAAATTAGTTGCTTTTTATATGAAAACCCTATATTTAAAATATGTTTAACCCCTTTATTTTAACAGAGACTACGTACAGAAAATAGACTACTGAAGCAGAGGATTGAGACACTGGAAAAAGTGAGATGGCTTCTTTGGACCAGCATACATGAACCTAAAATAGAAAACCTTGATTAGTTTGTGTTTGAGTAAACAATGTAAATATCTTTATTATGTGAGTCATGTAAAATTTAAAAACATGTTGGTTTTTAGAGGCTCAGCTGTATTGCCTCCTTCCTAATGGTAACTTTTTTTTAAAATCGTATCTCTTTTGTTTTTATCTGCCTTCCTCTGTTAAAAATGATTTCCTCACATGTCTCATCTCAAACACAATCTCATTCTGTACTTTCATATATTTTTATTCTTTTATCCTTCACCCCTTGATTTCTTTTTTCCTACCCAACTTTTAAAAATGTTCCCTTTTTCTTCTCTTCACATATGTCTGTGGTTTTCCACCTATTTGTTCATCCATTGTGTCCTTTCTTTTCCCCTGTTCTTTCTGCCCATATTTTCAACCTTTTCTTTATTCTCTCTGTCCCTTTCTTTCCTTTTTCTTCCTTTTCTTGCGGTGTTGTAGGAGAGTGCTGCATTAGCAGACAGGTTGATTCAGGTACAGTACTGTCAAGCCATCTGCTCTCTAATCCCTCCTGCCTTTCCCTCTTCCATTACTCAATCATATGCTTCTTGTCTTCAACCTTCCACTATTCCTCCTATAATCCAGTCTTTTCCTGCCCCTGCGATGCCTCCTCCACAAAATTCTGAGAATGGGCCTGTTGCATGAAAGTGGTTCTTTGTTTTTCTGTGTTTCTCATCACTGCCTTGACAGCTCATTTGTCTGTATGGCTGTAACAATGTCTAAGAGGTACTCAGAATGAAAGTCAACCCTGACACTCTCTGCCGGCAGTTTAACCTTGCATGTGGGATGTGGAAGCATAGGTGTGCATCAGGGTTCTGTATTAGGTCTGGTGGCATTTATCATGTAATTCATCAAATTTCAAAATTTAGTGGGAGTCTTTTGATTATTGAATTAATCTAATTTCCTCTTTGGTTTTATGAAGCAGGTTTATCAGTGCATGTAGCCTGTCTCATTAATATGTTTGAAATGGCATACTTCTCTTCTTTTAACCGCAAGTTAAAAGGCAAATCTCCCAAAAAGAAACTTATGCTATTTCTCTTTACTCAGGGTCAGGTCACACGGGCCCAGGAGGCAGAGGAGAACTATGTTATTAAGCGTGAACTGGCTGTAGTTCGGCAACAGTGTAACACGGCCAGTGAGAGTCTGGAGAAGGCGCAGGACACCATACGTGAACTTCAGCAACACAAGGTAACAGCAGATGCACAGCTACAAGTTGGGTTTCAGTGTTGAGACATTTCCATGAAGTCTTATTAAATACAGTCTTTTATGAAACTACATTAAATGACTGGAGTGATCTGCGCACCCACCATTTGAAAAAGATGTCTGCTGCTGGATGTAGAACATTATTTTGTGAAATAATCAATGTAGTAACCCAGTAAGCTCTGAAACTCTGTCAGCGTGAAAGCACTGCAAAGTTGGCCCGTTCTCTCAGTTATGCTTTATCACTGCTTATGTGTACAGTGTAAAACAGACACAACAATCACATCGCAACAATCACATCGCATTTCCAGATGAAAGTCTGTTTGATTTCATACTTTTTAATAAACTACAATTAAACTGAAAAGTAGTACAGCAGCAGGTCATGAGGAAATATTATCTCTTTCATAAAGATGATGCAGTTTGCCAGAAAGTAGTCATGTAAACATGTTTTTATTTTTGAACCATCATTGTGTTCACTGTACACATGGCTGCAGGCTGTTCTTAGTCTAAAAGTCGACTTTCACACAGCAGAATTACCCTAAACCGGGTCACTGACAGGTCAGTGACTATTTTCTGGTTAGATTTATGGAAATGACTATTGGTACCAAGTTGACTGTTTAAAGCTCCTTTATAATTTAAATTAGTTCATCATGCTTACAAGTTAAAAGATTAGATGCCAAAGCATCAATATCTAGCAAATGGGGTATTTTGGAATTTACGTTTTTTCGTTTAGGTGTCAATGGCATGTGTGAGAAGATGTCAGGGTGTGGTGTGTGTCATGTGGAGTGTGAGCTGTGACCCCGCGAGTGTTTCACACTCACAGCAACACTCTCTGGTCATATGCACTTTCTTGTGTTACACTCAGAATTGACGATTGTCCTGTAGCCATGCTGATGTCAACAGAAATACTTGTGTACATAGTGTACTATGTACAGACAACAGCTAACCTTTTTGTGAGCAGTTTTTTCTTAAAATCCAAATTTGTGTGGCTTGTCGTTAGGGGTTCAACGGCTCGTAGTTCATCTCTGATCCATACTGATCCGACCCCACAGTTCAGCATACATGCGATTCATAAATTTGTTTAACCATCGTGAACTGATGCATGTGTTTTTAAGTCTTGCCAGTTTTAACATTGAAGTAACTTTAAACCATTTACAGTGATACTTCATCCCAAAATTGACCTTTTATTTAACCCCCTTGTCATTTCAAACATGTAAAAACATTGTTTGTCTTCAGGAAACCAATTCAGTTTGTTCAGAATGTAACAAAATTGTGTCCCAAAGATAAACAAAGCTTGTATGGGCTTAGAATGGCATGGGGGTAAGTGATTAATGGCAAAGTTTTAAGTGCAAAAAGAGGTAATAGAATTTGGTGCTTGTGCTTATTTCTGTGTGCACGCAGTAAACGCCAGAATGCAGCATTCAGTTCTGTTTCTGTCAGAATAATCTGTCAAAAATCGGCATGTGCTCATCATTAAAATACTCACACATCACTTCTTTTATACCAGTTATTGAAGTATTTTACAGAGTTCTACATTTATTCATTATATTTCCTGTAAAATAACAAAGAAAACACTCTCCAGTATATATCTTGACAGGGATTTAGTATATATATATATATATATATATATATATATATATATATGTGTGAGTGTTTATGCTACTTATTCGACCTAAATCTGATGAATCTGTTTTCATTACCCAGAGCAAAGGGGCTCACTGTGGTTGATATGAAATGTTATTTGTGGTCTGCATTTCACATCCTCTTCTAAAACACACACATATATATATATAAATATAAATGTAAATACTGACCTATACAATTTCATTTTAATTTACTGCTGTTTGCGTTTGGTGAAATGTCATAAGTAGAGTATGGATCTCTGACAGTGCATGTTTTTTCTTGTAAAAGATCAATTCCCGCTTTGCTAACTGGAAAGGAAAGCGTTTGGTCTTTAGCTAAAAGTCCAGTCTTTCTGTCAAGACTTTTCAAGTACACAGAGGCAGAATGAGCGAGAGTCTCTGTGATTGAAACATTTGAGTAATACTGGTATGATGAAGTGACTGGAAAGCATGGAGGGAGGTAAGAAAAACAGAAGTAAAAGTCCGTGGGAACTAGTCTTCACACAAGTCTCCAGGGCAGGCCACAGCCCCCTCTGGTAGGCCACAGTATATGCACACAGAACACAGCAGAAGCACAGTCACATCAACACTGTTGCTTCAGTGATAGATAATGCTAAAATTAACAAAATAAATTTCCAGATGCACGTCTGATGCTATGAGTAGACACTTACAGAATGACTGTTTTTGCAAATGCAAAAGAGGATGAAATTGTTATTTTATGACGTAAGGTCTAAGACCTG
>JAUCMU010000001.1:19450176-19478987 GCA_032275025.1 Enteromius treurensis
CACTTGATTTATATAAGAAGTAGGAAACGATGGTGTTTGAGACTCACAGTATGTTATGTCCATGTACTGAACTGGTATTATTCAACCATGCCAAGGTACATTTAGTTTTCCATTCTATGGCACCTTTAATTATATGGACAAAAAAAAACTTCGAAATATCTTCTTTTGTGTTTTGCATAACTACTTGAGTCCTATAGATGAGGGTAAGTAGATGATAGAATGATAACGGAAAGTTAATTTTGATTAAACTGACCCTTCGAAGCTCTGTGTGGATGTAGCATCATGCAAATAATTGTTTTGGGTTGGAGATTTATCTGATCTTGTGATCTGGTTATGCTTTAATATCTTGTTTCATATTGATTAAAGTAAGTTTCAAGTTCGTCCAAACTTATGAATTTCTTCTCTGGAACACGAAAAAGAAAAACATTCTGAAGAAAGTGGGGAACCAAACACTTGCTGGTATTGACTTCTGTATTTTGCATACTATGAAAGTCAGTGGTGACCAGCAACTGTTTGTTTCCCCACATTGTTCAAAATATTAAAGTTCAAAAGCAGAATAAAACTCATACAGGTTGAGCACACATTTAATGTATGTAAATAATGACAAAAGTTTCACTTTTGGGTGAACTATTTCTTTAATTAGGTCACTTAAGTCACTTTAAGTTGCTTTTTAAAAACCCATTTCTTGCTAAACCAAGAAACCTGCAGCTTTTGACAAGCCAAACTGAGAGTTTTTATTTGTCATCCATGCAACGCAAATGTCTCTCTGGTTGGGCCTAAATGCAAGGACTTGACAGTTATTTAAATGGTTTTAAGGCTCAGGAAAAAGAGCTAAGTCTTGTTGCACCTCGCTCAACCACACTCCCCACGGTTTATCAGTCTTTCTACAGCCTCATCACTTTTCCCTTTTTTTCCTCTCTTCCTCATCTCTCTGCATGGGCTCTGTAACGGTTTGATACCTCCTGGGACAATCTGTGTTAAAATGATGTGTCATTATCACACCTCCAAAACCATATCACACTCCTAGGCCTATCTATGGTTTACATTTGCAATAAATGACTACTGCAGCCACTTCTAAAATGAGAACATAAAATCATCACAGTGTTTTTATTAGTCACTTCCACGGTAGACTAAATAAGTAGCCTAGGCCTACCACTTGAAATGCAGGTCCAACAGAAAAGAATATCTTTTCGATGAGGGCACCCTGATTTATTTAGCTGGTAGTTTTTCTTTGCACTGCAGCAGCAGCAGCTAGGGTTAGTGTAAGTCTGGTTTGTAACAGCGCGAGGAAAGGCAGAGCGCGATGCGGAAACTGACGCGTCTGTGGTCGGCCGGTTTTGTGAGCGCGCGTTACCGAGGTTTCAGTTTTGCTGCGCTTTAAGGAGCGCGCACCTGTCCTCAGTGATTTATTACTGCTGGTGACGGAGAGAGAAACGACATCGTAGCACGGCCTAATCTGCGTGCAATAAATACAGTCAGATAATAAAAGTGAGAAGAAGCATTGCATTTAATGAAGCATTGCATTTTATTATAGAAACACCTCGGCTGGCTCTGGACGCATTTACTGGTGAGTCCCTACAGTTTATTTTTAAAATAAGTTCGTATGGCAGCGAATTGACAAAAATCAGTTTACTGTCATAATTTTTTTTATATATAGTTTTAGGTTTTACCATGCCTTTTTTACAGCTTAAACCACTTGTCCTCACAGCAAAACCTACATTTTATAACTATATAAATGTAGGCTATGTCTATGAAACTGTGTTCTGGAATGAAGGGATTTTAAAATATACTTTTTAATGACTTTCGGTGTCCCTACACACATTTTAAAACATTATGTAATATCGCAGTCTTCATGCTTAAGATCCCCACTTGCTTGCTATTAATAAATTAAAGTTCAAAATTATCATTTGAATTTTTGTTTTTGTAATACCAGAATCACAAAACTGTACAATACACTTATATATATATATATATATATATATATATATATATATATATATAAGCCTATATATTTTTTCAACACAAAGATAAACTAAAAATCCATTTGTAAACAGTTATTCATTGAAGAGTGGGTAAATTTGTTTTTTTTAAATTTAACTATTTTTAAAAAAGTTAAATCTAAAGTTTGACTATTTGTGAGTAAATATTATGAATTTCATATATTAATATTTCATCAGCATCATGATTAATGGATAATCAACATGACCAAGACCTTAAAGATTTACTATAACAATTATGATTATGTTTCACTTAAATAGTACATTGAGCATTTAATGGACTCTTATTTAATAGCAATACATGTTACAAAGACCTTATTATTTTTTATTATGCTGTTAAATATTTATTTTTTGTACATGAGATGCAGCCATTAAAGTTTTTTTTTTTATAAATTTTTTTTATCAATAAGCTATATCAAAGTAATTAATTTATAAAATTACCACAATCTAAATAAATCTTAATAGATTAAACATAGATCTATGTACTACATGACATCAGAAAACAAGAGTAGGTGCTATAGACATTTCTATATTCATATATAAATATAGCTTATATCAATTGAAACTCAAAAAATATATAATTAATTTAATAAACTGATTGTAAACACTGGGAAATAAGTGTTTCAGAAGGAATATGCTGTCATAAATTTGCTCTGATAATCATTTGAGAATCTCTGATTTGATAGATGTTTTTTTGCCTTCACGAAGGCTGATGCTTGCAAAATTCGGAGTCATTGATGCTTAATCAGAGCAAAGCCATGCAGAGAGATATAAATATATATATTACACTTAAGAGAATATGTGCTTCCCCTGACAAAAATAAATAAAACTTTTTATTATTTATTTTTCATTGTAAGCGTAAATCGAAATTACTTACTAGTGCACAACATTAGATCCTAATTTAAATAAATATGTATGCTAAGATGAGATTTAATATGAATCATGTCCCTATATATGTTTATTTATTTTTGTTTTTCCATTTTTAGTCCTGCAGGACAATCTTCTCTGTTACTAGCTCTCTGTTCATTATGCCTCGTTCATTTCTGGTGAAAAAGAGCAGGAAGGGAGGCTTTCGTTCCTCTCTTCCCATCGCTGACGTACCCTACATAGGCCTGGTGGGCTGGTCTGTCCCCATAACAGTGACTACACTCCCAGAGGAGTCAAGCCAAGACATACAACCATATTCTCCAATCATGCAACAAAACAGCACATGCAGTCTTGATAATGACTGGAAAACAGGTACTTTAGATAACAAAAAATGTGGATTCCTTTAAATTTTTTGCAAAAAAAAAAACAATATTCAGATCTTCTCACAGCTTTAACACTCATTCTTCACCGGGTTTCTGCAGATCCAGCAGGTTTCCGGTATGGCCCTCCTCCGTCTCCAATGCACTGGTTACCAGTCAGCTCTAGAGACATACAAGGGCTGAACAACAGAGACAGTTCATTGGACTGTTCTCTGACAAATCTGGGTCAAAGACATTGCAGCTTATGTGGCAAGGTATGCATTTTCGTGTACAAAAAAATTCAAAAAACAGTGTTATATTCTTATGCAACTGAGGCAAATGAAATTCTGAAGCAAACGGTCTTCAGGCATTTTTTAAAGATTTGTTAAAATACAAATTTACTGATTTGACCAACTCACCAAGAAATAAAAGACAAAACGTTTTCCTAAAGTAACACTTTAATTATATTTCACTTTTATTTTGACCTCAAGCCTGTCTATGACAGGGGGAAAGATTTTCACTTCCTGAGTTGTTCTTTTAACAGCTGTTTTTATTTTTGTCCATTAGGTTTTCTCTTCTCTCGCTCGTCTAGAGTCTCACGTCTATAGGTTGCATGGCAGTCATCATGGACGGTCTCTGGTATTCCGTGACAGCAAAGACCCCATGATGCCATGCAGGGTAAAGGTACGACCATTCATTGGCTTTTTTTTCTCCGGATTTATGTCTCCCTCTGATGCCACAAAGTGTAACTGCAGCCTTAGTAAGTGGTTGTGGTCACAGTGTACATTTTACTTTTTTAAATCGCTTGTATGATGGCCTAGATTATGATTTTATCTTTGCCAATTTCAACTCGTATTTATTATGTAGTTTAGCATGAGTTTTTACCTTTTTTGTAAGCAAAAGTAAAAAAATTATTTGCATAAAATTCATTATTATACATATATATACAAACACACACACACAAATGCATACACTGTATAGTATTTTGCTTATAACTTTTTTGGTAAACTATAACATTTTGAATTTCAGGAACGAACATTTGAATGCAAGGAATGTGGGAAGGTATTCAAGCGCTCATCCACTCTGTCCACACACCTCCTGATCCACTCGGACACGCGGCCATATCCCTGCCAATACTGTGGCAAGAGATTCCACCAGAAATCCGACATGAAGAAACACACCTTCATACACACTGGTAAGGCTCACAAATATGTGAATATTACATAGGATGAAATCATTCAGGTCTACATATATCAGAACCTTACAAAACAACAGTAATGTGCTAGCATTGCTATTCTAAAGTATACTGCATTTCATTTACTATACTGAGTGCATGTGTTCTCCTTGTTCCTCATTTAACAAGGTTTATTTTGTGATTTGTTCAGGAGAGAAGCCGCATGTGTGTAAAGTGTGTGGTAAAGCTTTCAGTCAGAGCTCCAACTTGATCACACACAGCAGAAAACACTACAGACCCTTCAGCTGAACATTCCTCTAGCAGGACCCAAACCAAGACCTTCGTGAATGTACATAAGTTAGCTTTAAACACAAAAAGTATTATAAATTATCAAGCGCATATTTTCCACTGTATGTTTTTCTGCCAAGTCATTTTATCACTCAGCAGTGCATACGAGCATTTCGTGTAAGATGTAAACGAAAGTGTCATAATAGCTGTACATCAGTAATAAACGAATGCAAAGAAATAGATAGTGCACAATTAAATGCAATGCTTACTCATATAGATGGATCCGGTGATACAGAAATGAGTCAAGCAGCTGTGCAGCTGATGGCCGCAGCTTCATTTGAATCACTGCAAACAAGTCTGTTTATAGCGGTTCAAACAAGCTGAATTATTACGCATGTAAAAATTATACTTATTATACTTGTATAAATCAACACACAGATATCACAAAGCTTTCAGCTGTTTATTCTAAAGCCCATCGATTTGCATGTCATTTGAAAACGTCATAACAAGAAAATGACTTTCAAAGCTTTATTGTTTGGGAATTGCTATTAAGATGGTACATCTGTCAAACAAAAAAAGAACAAAGGATTTATTAGTTGGGCTTTATCCAGATCTTGAGGCTTCTCCTAGGACTTCACATTAATGGGATCTGGAAAAAGTGCTTTGGGTGAATGAAATGCAACCAGTAAAAATGTACAAGTGATTGTAAAAAACTGTAGTAGACGTATAGATTGAGATTCATAACCGCTGTAATTGCTTACTGTGGGAATGAAGTGCAATGGCCTGACACTCACCTGCAAAGCAGCCCTCAACACATGGACCATCCGAGGGCAGACAAACCTCAGTCGAACACATAAAATAAATCTGACAAATCCAAAAACAACAAAACATCAAGTTACGTGTCAAATTAAATTTGACTAGATGCCATCTATATTTCTACTGTTACCTCTTCGTCTGTCTGCAAATTGGCATCTTCAGACAGGAACTGGAATGTGGTGATTGTGAATCGTCTGACATGATTGATCAGGGCCTCTGCAGGTGTAGCAGGAGGCTTGTGGGTTGGGGTCTGGTCAAGGAAATTTGGGCACCTAAAGTCAGAAAGGTTTAAATTACGATTTTTTATGTTTTGGTTTTGAATACTGAAAACAGTCGAGCTGTGGAAAGCATTATAGCACTGAGGTACGTTTTAAAAATATTCAACAACACACTTAATCAGCAAGGATGCATTAAATGAATTAAAGTGACAGTATCCAAAATGGAAAAAGAAAAAAACAAAAATCTCATACCCGTCATAAATTAGGATCCAGGCAGATTTTGCAGAGCGTGGATATGCAACACAGTAATGCACCAGCAGCGTAGCAGTGGGATCTGGAGGATTTAGCAGAAGCACCTCTAGGTAAAGGGGTTTCCCCAGCAGCATGTGCAGGGGCTGGTGATATTGTGGGTAATAATCCTTGTAGAGTTCATCTGAATGAAAACAGGCTGTAATTGAGCCAAACTACTAGATTTTGTTTTGTTGCAAGTGTCATCAAATGCCTCTTTTCTTAAACATGTTAACATTTGACATTTTCATTGCTTACTTTTTTTTTTTTTTAAATAAATAATGTGAGAAAGATTTGTGAAGAAAACATTTTAAACCTTTTGCAATTCTGAGTTGAACTCCGAACACCCCCTGGGCTTTGATAGAAGGTCCAAGGGAGGGGCTTTTCACCAGATAACCCACACTTACCACAGTTCCGGGTAAATAGCGACACTCAACCAGTAGCCTGGGACAACAAGGAACATGGAGTGTCAGCATGGTGCTTGGCTCTTTGTGCATCAGTGTAACTGTATTTTCACAAGTACCTTACAGGTGACTCTCTAGTGATGGTGCCGTAATTCAGACTAAGGGGCTGCACTGTATTCAGGATCTCCACCATATAGATGACCATTTTACCTACCTCCTAGACACAGTTCAGTTAGCCCCGCACACAAACCTGCTTTCAGATATACACCTATTGCAATGAATCTACTCACAAATCTGTGCACCCCACATTCATCCATAGGGATCTTGAAGAGGGCAATGTCAGCAGTTACTTTTTGGGGTGTGCAGAAGCCACCAGCAGTCACGAGGTTAGCAGGAGACAGGGGCGGATCAGCAGCGGATGAGTGAACCGAGAAAACAAAATGCCGATCCATTGTGCATTCTGATTGGGAAAAAACAAAATACACAGTTTTCTTAATTTTCTTCTTTGATTCTGATTAATGAGCCTTTAAGGCAAACTTTATAAAAACAAAGACAAAGTTGTACAATTAAGCAAATGCAGCCGTTGTATTAGTAATCTGACAACATTTTAATTTAAGGTTTACCATGTGTGGTTTAATGGATCTGCTAAAAATAAATAAATAAACAAAAATAAGTGATAAGGTGTTTTCAAATTATTAACTGAAAAAGGAGGGTTGTACTAGTCTTTCTACTTAATGCAATATATATACATATAAAATTACTTTTATTGTACCTTATAATGAAATTCAATTATTGTATCCATTTCTATAAAACAAAACCTGTTCCAAAGTATGTTAAATAATACAACAAGTAACCAATTTCATATGTAACAATTTTCAAATATAATAATGCATTTTAACTATTTATAAATAACTCTAATTATGCATATGCTTCGGAAACGACCAGATGTGCAAGATTTTTGGAATTTGGTGCTTCATGTCATGTACAAGGTCATCCTGACTAGTTTTCCCTTGTAGTCGGTAGGTACATTTTTTTGTTTACTGTAATTTATTTGCTGTTTGGGGGGGAATTATACTACACACAAATTTGAATTAATGTTTTTTATTTGGTTTGAATTTAATAATTTATCCAGCTTACCGTCCATAGGATAATAACATGATTGGGTTTCTGTAGAATAACAACAGCCTCTGTCATGGCACTCTGATGATGATAACGCCTCTGATCCACAGGCCAACTGCTGATCAGGTGCAACATTGCACTCTGCACAACAAAAATGCAGTGTTGTTGTTTTTTTTTTTTTTGTTAAGTCACAGTGTATGAATTTTTTACAGAGTTAGAAAAATTCATACTACACCTTGACTGACAAAATCCTGACACTCCAACAATGACTCAACTGTGCGCCCTTTTGGTATCTGATATTTTAATACAATTCTGTACAGCCCATCCTGGTTAGCAGAAACGAATATTCATGAAAGTATAGTAGCCATTCAACTTGCATAACAATGCATGACATCACAGACCTTCTGAGTCATGTGACAGGAAGAGTACGGCAGGACGATATTGAGTGTACCATCTTCACCCCTTTTTACAGAGTACCCACAATGACTTGGGGCCTCCAAAACAGGAACAGCTTCGGTTTTTATCCCATCGGAAGGGGCTATAAAAGAACATTCGAATTCAAGTTATTTTTTTTATATAGAGTGTAAGCCTGAACATAAAACGCACCTTGTACAAAGAGGCCAGATGTTGGTCCAGGTGGCAGTTTTATGTTCATATGTTGGCTAGAACATAGCAGCTGAAATTCAGGGGTTAGGCGAGCGGGTGTGGGTTTGATTGCAAGGTGGGGAATGATTTGATGCAAAGGTTTGAATGGAACAGGAGGAACTGCAGGTTGCGCGCCATTTTGTGCCTTGTGGTGACACTGAAGCTGCAGGGTTCGGTATCGCAGTTGAGAGAGATCCCAGAACCTGACTGTTAGAGACATCGCTGTAGAGGACTGAAGAGAGAAAAAGAGTGAGAAAGAGTCATGATACCAATTAAAACACTGGACCAAATGCAGAGAGGATTCATAAGTCATGAAACAAAATGTAATTTAAAATGTTTATAAAGTTCATTTATGATCATTTAAATAATAAACTGACAGCCATATTTTAATTTAATCTCAAATTTATTCCACATTTAATTTTGTAATGTGTTGCAAGGTTCTGAAAAGGTCCCATTACTGATTGCCAGTTACTTATTACAACTATTTAAGTTTTACATACATTATAAACGTATCAGCTGCTTATAAAGATATATATATATATATATATATATATATATATAATCTCAACAACATACACTGATAAATTTACTTGATAATAATTACTTTCATATGACATTTAAAAGCTTAACACTTAAATGGTAAGTTCACAAAAAAAACCAATAATAATTCTGTCAATTACTCATCCTTATCTCAGAGCGCCGTAGAAAATAATGCAACTGCAACTTGGGGAGAATTAATCCTGAATTAATAAATTGTGTTATTGTTTCTTTGAAACAACAAAAATAATTTTACAGTTGAACCCTTGATGTCACATAGACTATTTTACCAATGCTACGTTTCTGGGGTTGGGGAACATTGCAGTTGCATTGTTGTATACGGAGGGTCACAGATCTCACTGATTTATCCAAAAATATATGAATGTGTGTACCAAAGATGAACAAAGGTCTTACGGGTTTGAAGCAAAATGATGGAGAGTAATAATGACCATTTCAATTCCAATTTTGAATTAATATTTATTCTATTTTATTTAATAACCAACTTATTCAATAACATGCTGGAATATGGCTCACCATTTTTTGTGTGTGGCAGGAAGGCAGTGGTGAAGAGAGCAGAACAATGCCACCCCTGGAGTGGATGGTGTAATTACAGGCTGCTGGGACAGATGAAATGGAGATCCAGGTATTTGTCTTCGTATCTTCATAAATCACCAGAGAGATACAAAAAAACAAAAATTGGATATGTATAATGTGTTTAAAGAAACTATATTACAGTTATTAATAATATTATTAGTTATTAATCATATTTTTAAAAATGATCAAAACAATAATATTGTTTTTGGTATATTGTTTATTATTACGACCATAAAAATCCAGAAACATGGTTGGGAAGCACTGATAGCTCACCTTTGACTTTAATGGAGTCTGCTCTTGCTAAGGGCAAAGTTACCAATATCTTATGTCTCATGCATTTAAGAGATGGGGACATCTTGGGGGTTTGAGCAGGAGGAGTGGGAGAAAAGACAGGGAGCAGGGTCGGTTGTGCAACCGGAATGGTCAGAGGATAGTATGTAGGTTGGGAAAACGATGTCCATGGCAGTGGCTGGATGGTTGGTTGCGAAGCAGTGGTCATGGCTGGTGAATATTGTGGAGGGGTTATCATTGGGTATTGGGGTACGGTCTCTTCATGTGTCTGTTTTTTTTGTTCTATAGATAGAGACAGATGTGGTTTAGGAAAATCAAAAGGAGGTGCCAGATGATGAAAGGGATACATGGGATAAATGTGAGCAGGTGGTTTCCGTGGTGCTCCAGGTTGTTGATAAGGAATGTGAGGGATCATAGCAGGTTTGGGTGCTGCAGGTTGCCGAGCGACTTCAGGGAATGCTTCCAAAGCAGGAGCATGTAGGATAAAAGGATGAGAATGAGGGAAAGGAAGAAACTGAGACAGGCGGGGAGGAAATGGACAAGAGAGGGAGAAGTGCTTTCCATCCAAGATGACGAGAATGGTGTTTTCTTCATCCTGCAGAAGGAAACAAGTGATACTTCTCAAAGCAAGCAGTGAATATTTCAAAATTGACCTTTTATGATACTAAGGCCTTGTTACTCTTTAGATTGAATGTGATCAATGAAAAAACCCATGCGTTTGGAGATTAAGATCGATTTTGCATTCATTCGTGGAAATAAATCCAATATATAAATATAGGTTTGCCAGTGGAACACATGTAAACGGGCAGATTGGATTTTCTGAGGCATTGTGTCCTGTATGTCATTAAAACGGAGTTGAATAGCATTATACTCTCAGTAGGGGCATGTGTGGAGGTGAAAGTGTGGTCAAGTCAGTTGTTTTCCTGTAGAACTGGAAACTAAACACTGTTGCCGCTGGTTGTTTTTCATATCACCCTTTTAAAGCAACCCTTAAAACATGATAGTTAGTATGTGTAAAATGTGTAAAAAAAAAAAACATACGTATGTGTAAAATGTGTATTTATTTCCCCCCTGTGATTTTTTTTTTTTTGCCAGGGCACCCTTCTCAAAAATTAGACTGGGTTAATCTTTAAGTAGAAATTGGTTTGGGTTTATTCCAAATTCTGCACTGTAAACAAGGCCTAAATGTTCCTTTAGACATTTCTGTATTTGTTTAAATATGAAAACAAATTTAAGGCAACAACCAAGATATGTGTCGGCTGTAATTAACCATAATATTGTTCCACTATACAGTATTTTATATTCATTATAAGCATATTTATCTAGCCTATATAAATTATATTTTCAAAATGATACCAAGGACAAATAGTAGAGTCACTTTTTTTTTTTTCAAATCATCTAATTTTTTTTTAATATTTCTGGAACTGTATAAGACGGCTTTAGGATAATGTTTACAGCTACAGAAAGTGCATATAAAACAAATAAGAAATTCTCAAAATCCTTGAAATAAACGGTTTTTAATAATGAACTATTATTTCAAACAAAATGGCTTCAGTAGTTAAAGTAACAAAACAAACAATAATAATAATAATATAGGCCTAATGCACTAAAATCAACAAGTACAGCTGAAAAATATGGTCATTTACCCCAAGTGTAGAAGACTAATTACCTTCATTTTAAGTGTCTGTTTCTTACCTTAACAGTCACACATCTTGATCTGAAAACAGTATGAAGTAGTACAACATCAGACGGTGAATGTATGCGATATGCACACGTCTCAGAAAGGAGAGGCAGTATTTTACCATTCACTGTGGATGACAAATAAATTGCATTGAGGACTTATTTTGAATCTCTAAAAAAAAAAATGTGAATAAAGTTTATAGTCAAGCTAAATTAATTTTTACATCATGTTTTAAAGGAGGTTAAAATGGCTAATTTAATGTAACCTACCTTTAACCTTGTGTTTCTCTGCAGCTTCCCGGGCACCTTCTATTGCAATGACCATGCCAAATTGAGAGCACAAGACAGAAGGGGATGGTTGTGAAACCACAGGTGTCACAGGACAGGATATCTTTATGGGACTGCCCCACCACAGCAATGAAAGCACATAACTGCCATCCTGAAAAGTGGAAATCCTGATTAAAATGTTGAATCAGTTATTTATTTTAATTGATTAAACAGCAAGGAAACTTAAATAAAAAAAAATCATGAATTATACATTCTGGACATGCCATATCATCTACAATTGATTGGAATTTGTCAAGTATAAACTTACATACTTTTGTTGCTCCCCTTTACTATTAAATAGAAACTATGGCACAAGACAAAATATTCGTTACCTCTTGTGTAATGTAGCACCCATCATATGGGGCCATGAGAAAAAAATCTTCCCACGTGACCCTGACAGAATAACCACAATATTCAGGAACCTGGAATAAAGGCAGTGGGGCTGCATCCACTGTGAAACACACACACAACAGTTAATTGTTTGCAGGACCATCAAAGGGGGGAAAAAAATAAAATTAACCCTTGACTTTCTCACCTCTTTCCACAAAAATATGTGTGTATTCTTTTCCTGTAGCTGTTAAGGTCATTACTGCTTCTGAACAGTGTACCACGGGTAATGCCAGCCACATTGATATGGACTGGGAGCCAGACCCACTCTGAGGACCATACATTTTCCCAGAGAAAGCTGGTCCCCCAAATGCTATTCATTAATACTCAAACAAACTATAGACTACTTCAAAAACACTATTTATATTTCTTCATGTACAATAAGGGGAACTCACCTGAGGCTTCGCTTTGAAATCCATCTTTAATTCCAAAAGCTCTTTTGTGAAAATTTGTGAGAGCAGTATTTTCAGTTGTAGAAAGTATATTTGCACTATCGTTGGACCGAAATTCATTCATGTATTTAATCGACGGCAGAAGTACTGTTTTATTCTTATTTCGATTGGAAAAATCCGCAAGTTTTGCAGTCGCGCGTCGAAAGCGCTTTACATCCGAATTCGTGGCTTTGAACTCAAGCGGACCGCTTTGGTATTGTCGTGGAAATCCAGTTTTTGGTCCAAGATTGTGCAACACTCTACTGAAATTACTTTCTCCAGAATAAACAATGCCTTCCAGCTCAGGCGTAGCACTAAAAGAACGACAGTTGATATTAAGTGCTATTTCTGATAACATAAACACTGAAATAAATGTTATTAGTTCGAAAGACATCGCCAGTCTCCCGTTTACCTCACGCGCGCACCAATTCCGCACGAAACAACAGCGAGTGTAATCACCAAATTAATCTAGACCACCTGTA
Source organism: Enteromius treurensis (assembly GCA_032275025.1). Lineage (NCBI taxonomy): Eukaryota > Metazoa > Chordata > Actinopteri > Cypriniformes > Cyprinidae > Enteromius > Enteromius treurensis. The sequence goes on from JAUCMU010000001.1 coordinate 19,463,081, forward strand.
TATGGGTCAATGACGTGACGCTCATTTTTCTCTGGATCGGTTACGTTGTCAAAAGTACATTGAAGTGCAATTTAAAGAATAAATGGACGTTTGTATTCTTAATATTACGAATGTGTTGCGACTTGAGGGGTATCAAGTTATTGCGACGCTTCCTGTCGCATTCGGTGTGGACAAACGGCGCGTGACCTGTGATGGGAAAATAAGTCACAATGAGCTGATTTTCTAAAATAAGTTATTTTTATTTCCACATTCTTCATTGAAAGACTTTTAAAATGGCATGTTTCAAGTCCACGAAAAAGTTATTAGAACGTTGCATTAATTCCTCCACTTCCTTTCTTGTTACTTATTAACCACTGTATTTATTAATAATCTCATATAATCCAATTTTTGTTTTATATTTGTTATTTAAAAAAAGCATGTGTAAATATATATATATATGTGTGTGTGTGTGTGTGTGTACGCAAGGATCCAATAGCCTACTGTTACACACCTGGGACCTGTGCCATGATGGTAGGTTCAGAGTTACAGAATTAGGTTTGAGTTTGTTGTTACCATAATGCTGATCATCAATTTCCTTTGATGTTACTAACTCAGGCTTTGATGATGACATCACTGGAGAACAGACAATCACAAGCCTTTATGTGCTTGATACGGTTATCAGCGGCACAAGCAGCAAAAAAAATAAAATCAAATAAAAAGTACATAAATACCCTACTTTTCTCTGAAGTACAAATAAGGATAATTTTAGACATTTCCAGTATTTGATTAATGAACTCATTTTGAAAACATGAAGGTCAACCAAAAATTTACATCTCACTCTTTAATAGCTCAAAATTAACCCAAATAAACTCCACCCATTTTGCCAGAACAGGTCACAAATGTTATTTCAGAATATTTTATTTTATTTTTTTTATACGTTTGACAAACAGTCAGAAAGCACAACATATTTACAAAATATTTATTTTATTAACAGAACACATGGTTTAAAATCGAGCCACTTTCTCACCATATGAATGGATAAAAAAAAAAAAAAACAAAAAAAAAAAAACTAAAGTTCCAAAGAGACTATTAAACCATATTTTCTAGTCAAACACTGTACGTAGTATACGAACACCAACCACATTTTAATTGTGAGTTTCAGAAGCCGGACGCCTGTTAAAATACAGCCCAGTGTGTGATTTTTTTTTTTTTTTTTTGCAGATTGCCCTTATTCCTGTGAGACAGACCTGAAATGTGGGGGAGCAAACATCCTTTGGTATGCTTGGCTATCTGAAGAATTGGTAGTGCGACAGTGTGTCATGCCAAGGCTTGACTTCTTGCTGCACCTGGCCTTCCAGGATGGTCTTGGGGATTCTGCATGTTCCCGACTGAAGGACCCTGACTGTGAGTAACCTGTGCCTCAGCTTTGTCCTGTGAAGGATAGTGCATGGGTATTATAGGACGATTACCTTTATTTGGGCCCTGTGGAAAGAGCACTGAAGATTTGGACCGTGGCTGGAAAAATCCCTTAGGACTAGATCTTGTATTTTCTGCGAAAACATCAGCTGAAGGTTTCTCTGGTCTAAAGGAATATGGAAATGTGGAAGGCTGGCTGGGCATGTATTGTGAAGGACTTGAGATTCCGTTGACTGGGGCACTGAAAACGGACCTCTGATATGGGTCTAGAGACGGTCCTCCACCAGTCTGATACTGGGGATACGCTGGTGTCTGGCTCGAAGCAGGCATAAAAGGTCTTGACTCTTGAGTCAACCCTTTAACAAGAAAGGGACTACTGGACCAAGGTTGTTGGACTGATCCATGATGATAACGACGACTATGCTTCTGATGATATTGGGGCTGAAGGGGTCTAGAATCTTGAAAAGTAGGATATGGCCTGGTTTCGGTTTGCAGATTTATGGGCATAAGCGGAGAAGTAGGTAATAATGGTGTATTGGAACCTTGAGGGCCATAACCACTTGGGTAAAGCTGCTGCTGGTACGGAGAAGTCTGGAAATACTGAGCTGGCTGGTAAAGTGGGGTACCAGAATCATAAGGGCTAAAAGCTACACCACCAGGCACTAGTAGTTGTTGCTGCAAGTACCCTTTCATGGGAGGCACAGGAGGATCAACAGGCGTAAGGGGAGCAACGTCAGGCTTCTGATAACCAGGTTTTTGATATAGCAATGGCTGATTTGGATCGGAAGGCTGTAACATATGTGGGTGGATCGGCGGTTGTTGATCATCATAGGAGCAAAGGAAATAACCGGGTGGAATCAACTCTGCCAAGTTTGCAAGTGCAGGATTTACTTGAAGTGGATTGGGTTTAGGAAGGTTCTGAGGTGACCCATCAGGCCTGTATAGTGAAGCACTAGAGAAAGTCCCTCGTAACACTTGATATTCCTGAGCAGCAGGAGAAGGCTTGGTTTGAGGGGGAGTTGGAGCAGGTCTTTCTAACTTATTAGGATACCGCGGGTATTGATATTCAGATTTAGGGGCCTTCGTGACTGGAACAGCGGTTTCCTCTTGCACCGGCTCATAAGAGACTGGAGGCGGTGGATTTTGAACACTGGAGCTAAACTCAGAGCTCGAGTCAGTAGGATCAGGCGTCAGAGCAAAAGTTGGTTCAGGGCTCAAAGGCACAGGTTTACCTGGCAGATGGTCTCTGTGAGCTTGCCGGTTTGGCATAGGAAGTGAAAACGGGAAGTTTACGGCTAGATTAAAGGAGCCAGGCAAAGATGGTAATTTAGGCATCATAGAATTTCTGCTAAATTGTGAGGGTGTTCTAGCTGCATTTCTTGCCGTTGACTCTACAGGAAATGCTTGCTCCTTTTTCACAACCTGACTGGCCATTGCTTTTGTTGGATATCCAGTTGGTGGATTCTGGTTTAAGTCGGGTTCCCGTTGTGGCAGTGGTTGGTTTGTCACAGAAAGCCCAGAGTCTCCAACTGGAAGCAATGTTTGAGCATATGGACAGGACAGTGTGATCATCTTGTCTTTTAATCTCAAATTCACATTGTAATTACCTTCCTGAAAATCACATTTAAAAACAAAAAACCACCATGTCAGAAAAATATAATACTAATTAAGACACACACACACCACAACTTACCCCTACAGTTACTCCGCAGCTTGTATATGGAACAGAGAATGTGAGAACTCCTTGGTTGGACAGCTCTCTGTGCCAGCATTGATTCGCCACATAAAGCAGAGGTGCCCATTCTTCATTTACTGGGAAAACAAGTGGCATTAACATATCAGCAAGATCAGGCCCCTCAGAAACTCTTCCCCCACCATTATTCAATACTTACATGCAACGGACAGTTTGTCTGCGGTCCCATCAACAACAGTCAATTCCATGGCTTTGTTTTTACAGGTCATTGAGGGAGGGGTCACACTTACAGGACAGGTCAGGTCAAGATCTGTCCCATACCAGCTCAGAGACAGTACACGTTTGGATGACTAGGTGAGAAAAGGGGGGTTTTAAAAGGTCATCTTGCTGGGGGCCATATGTTGCAATTACAATAAAATCAGTTATTGTATGGTTCATGAAATAGGTGTTACTACAGCCACAGATCTCCAATGGACATTCACGTTTTGGATGATAGTAAAACTAGGAGTAGAAAAGCTAAGTAACAGAAACAGCTACAACTCACACGGAGACTTAAGTAAAAACAGACACTTGCCTCTTGTTTCACATAACAGGAATCATAGTTGAATAAAAGGCGAACGTCAGTGTTTGTGGTCTTGATGGAAACACCACAAAATGCTGACAAATGGTTCAAGTGAAGTTTGTCTCCTTGTGCTATCATTAGAGGAAAAATACAGCGCTATAGTTTAAATAGGAAAATGACATGAATCCGATTAAGCTAAAACAACTCAATTCATAACTTCCCGCTGACATGACAAAATAAGCTACTGGTTGATGCGAGTTATGTCAGGACGTTAAGGAGATCATGCCCACACTTACGTCCATAAACTCGGATATTAAAGGAATCCGCATGCTGTAGAACAACGGTTAAGACTCGGTCCCCGCATTCATATTGTGGTTTAGTTGCCTCTGTCTGTTCTGTAGCCTTAAACGGTCCAGTTCCCATAGATCTCACACTTCTCCGCTGCTTCGAGTTTCGCCAAGCTGACTTGAAGAGATCGCCATTTGAAATCTCGTCGGGAAACTGGACGTATTTCCTGCCAAATTCGCTACACAAAACACCCTGAAAAGACTGAAATAAAACACAGAGTACTGGAAGATAACCGCACTTATTCATGTTGAATAGGTCGCTAATAGCTTCTCATCGTTTTTGCGCGAGCCAATGGCACCAGAACGTTTTAAGCTACATAAAACACAAAATCACAAGTCCAGAATCACATCAATAGGTTGTCGCCTACTAACGAAGACAAACGCAGCGAAATGAAGCCTGTGGACGTCCTTATTAAATGGCATGAGCCACAGCTGAAGTTAATTGTCAATCACTGTCAAAAACCGAACCACACTCAAATAATCACTAAATCGGTAGTTTGAGGTGCAACATGCACCTTCCTTTTTTTTGGAAGAAAATAAATGTCAGAAATAAAAATTATATATATATATATAATTATTATTATTTTATTTTTATTTTTAAAGTTTAAATTTCTTTCAAAAAAGAAATATAAAAAATTGTCTGACACCAAACTTTTGAATGGTGTATAGCCTATTGTTAAAATATGTATAGGCTATTTTGAATAAAATTTTAATAGGTTCAACAAAATAAAAAAATTAGGAAGTACAACCATTTTCAGCACTGATAATAAGTCGGCACATTAGAATAATTTATAAAGGATAATGTGACATTGAAGACTGAAGTAGGCCTAATGATGCTGAAAATGCAGCTTTGCGTGACAGGAATAAATTAGATTTTATTGTATATTAAAATAGAAACGCGTTCTTTTACATCGTACTAATATACCACACTGTATTTTGATCAAATAAACACAGCCTTGATGAGAATAAGAAACTTACTGTTCCCAAACTTTTGACCGAACCGTTTAACTGAATCCGCAGTAGGTGTCGCTCCAAACCTACTTTAGATGGCTTATCATCAACCTCTGCAAAGTACCTGCGCATGGTTTTCTGCCTCTGCGCTACTTTATCGTAATTGGACACATGGGTTTTGACTGACTTTGTGGTCGCCCTATTGTTGGGTAGCCATGTGCTGCGTTTGACCTGTTCAGCCACCTTTGTGCGACACCGGCCGAGTGTGGAGTCTGCGGCGCGTCTCTAGAAGAGCTGAGTCAAGGATGCTGCGGCAAGGGGATAGATCGCTGTACAGCGCAGCAAAGCTTTAGGATGACGACGTCGCTAACTCTCGCACAGAATAACTGAGCACTCGACACAAGTTATTTACAGTGCGTTTAAGGAGGCATCTAAACACTGGACTGCCCGGCGTTTGAAAAATAAAATGTTTTGGTGGCTGTTTTTTGACACTGAGAGAAATCAACGTTTGTGTGTCTCTTACTACACCTAGTGTATGAATTTCCAGCGAGCGACAATACAGTTCTAGGATTACACTGGATGTGGGATACGTAAGGACTTAAAAGTAAGTCCTTGGGATGGGTGGGGTCCTCTATGCAGCAAAGAGTGCGGGAGGGGGTCGAGACGACGAACGAGGTGCGGGGAAGTGCGAATATCCTCGGATGGTGGGGCATCAGATAGGCAACGAAAATCGAGAAATAAATTGAGAGCTTAAAATACCCAAGGTAACCTTTCAGTATCTGTGCCATCGCTATAGAATTCTCGCGCCAGGGAGGTTGTGAAGTTGTTTTATGTTTTATACAATTAAGCGTCTTAGAATCGTCATTAAAAACGGAAATATATTTTGAACTGTTATAGAACGTTTAGAATTCATTGAAAACTGGAAGAATATGCTTCCCAACGCATGACGTGACGCGCATTCCGTCTGTGTCGGATTGTAATTCGCTGGAGCTTTCGCATTAGCTTTCTTTGTGTATTTTTCTAATGTATGTAATGTAGGTTTGCTAGAGTTTACCAATACATAAAATTGTGTTTATTCATTTTTGATCGCACCAGGCGTTTTTTTTAAACATCCGATGAATATAAATTATGAAGGCAGAATTGCAGAAGGTCTGTAACTGTTAATCTAGTTTTTAAATATTTTAATGGGATTTAACCGAGTATTTTTTTAATCTTTTTTTTTTATTATCTTAAAACGTTGATTGTATGGACAGCATGCATCAGCATTTTAAATGACATGTCAGTTAACCTACTGTATCTGTGACTTAAAGAAACAGAAGACCGTTGGAGGTTTGTGTATGTTATCTTAGTAGAAACACAGCTTATATCCAAAAAGCAAAGCACATTGTTTTATTACCTAAAGTAATAAAACAATGTGTACTGCATAACATTTATGCAGCTTTAATGTGGTGTTGGCATAGGCCATGACTGCTTTGTTATTAGCATATTGGGAAGTGCAAACACGCATGGTTTAAGTATTACTAGCACACAATTAAAAGCACTGTATGAATGAAAACCATAGATTCATTTTGAATAATGCAAAGGGGACATCTTTGCATTTGCTTGGGACATCTTTAATGTCAAAACATGGCTATTTTCAATAAGTAATTACTGGATGGCTACTGAATTGCACAGTATTTTTTGATGTATAGTATTTTTTAAACATAAGATGTTATGTCATATAATAATTTCCTTACAGCAGGCGATTGTTCCACCCTGTTTTCCCCTCATCCTCTGAATATGTTCAAGGCACTGGCAGGAATCTGTTTGCTTCATCTGACTACAATTTTCTTCCTTTTTTGGGCAACTATAGATGATGTAAGTTAATGTTGTTCTTCTAATAAAATCCATATGTCTTCATCATACATTCAGAGACAAATGTGTATGAAAAATGTATGTGTTGTGATCTGAAGGCAGTCGTATTGTTGTTGTTTTTCCTCAGGCATGGTGGTTTACAGAGAACCTTTATACAGACTTGTGGGGCAGATGGGTGATGGAGAACAATGATAACGTCTGGGTGTACATGGACATACCAACCTCGTACCGGAAGGGTAAGATAAACCATGTTAAAAGTATGCATTATTAAATATTTGTCTATTTACACCGGTCAACCCCTGTGTATACACACCATTTTGGGTTCTTAAAGAACTTTTCAGTGAACAGTTCTTTCAAGGGCCACTTTTACTTAGTCTGAAGAACATTTTAATAATCTAAATAACCATTCATACAATAAAAATATTCCATGGATGTGGCATGCCAGTAAAACTGTCTACAGACTGGGACATTCATGTGTTGCCCCTTTAATTAATCTATCTAGACTATCTGCAAGCGGTCCAGGCCTTTACAGTCCTGTCCTGCCTGTTTGCTGTGTTCTCTCTGTGCATCTTCATATTCCAACTCTTTACTCTGGGTAAAGGAAAGCGGTTCACCATTTCTGGAGTTGCGCAGCTCATCTCCTGTAAGTCCTGTTTCTGGAAATTTGAGGTTAAATTAAAACATACATGTGTGGATCATTGTCTTAAAAGTCCTACAGGACATTGATTTTGTTGTACATTTATGCACTTCTCTTGGGATCTCTAGGTTTCTGCATCATGGTGGCTCTGTCAGTCTATACCGATCACTTTCACAGAGATGAGAAGAATGGCTGGTATGGCTGGTCCTACATCATGGCCTGGTTCGGGTGGCTGCTGACCCTCTTCACTGGAATTATGTACATCATCCTGCGCAAACGAGTGGAATAAACTTTAGACCTCGCTCTCAGTGCTAATGTACAGCCTTAATTATTTCTCTTCAAAGTCTAAGTACAGAACTTGAAAAATAACGAGTTGTCTCAAATGTTACAGGCATTGGTTGAAATTACTAACGCAACAAATCACAGCATCAGCAGTTCACTGAAAGAGTTTTAAATCTGTCAGTGAGAAAGTGTTGATTCAGCATTTGAGGAAAATTGGCCAGAGAAGTTTCTTTAACAAGAAAAGAAGTGTTTTTTGCAGTTTTGTTTAGAGTAATACTATAGTTCAGTTTGATGGGACTTCTTTCCTAGTTTAGCAAAGCACTGAGGGCAGTCAGTCAAAACACACTTTGTTGCAGACGTTTGTGTCTAAAGATGGTAAGGATGCAGTATATACAAGAATGAAATGTAAAAAATGTATTTATAAAATGTATAAAGAGAAAGATAAGTTGTACATATAAAGTACATACAGAAAAATATATGTTATCAAAGAGTAGTTTTAAACATCACTTGCACTTTACGAATTAGGCTTGTCTGAAACATGGGTTTATTTTATTTCAGTTGATTTTGTGTTGTTGATGGCAATAGCACAGGATAGTCTCTAGGTCAAAATAAGGGTCAACTCTTTGTGACTGTGATGCATATGGTGCTTTTCAAATTTGTGATCACTCACTTGATCATGTAGACATCTGAATAACACACAATCCTTTTGTAATTGCATTGTACAGACCCTCTGTCAACATATTTATTTGCCATTTCTGTGGGGACAAAGGCTTTCTTGATAATGAAATGGGCCCTGTTGCTATGCCAGCCATTTTTAATTAGCATGACCTTGATGAGTGATTGTTGATCACCTGTAAAATTCTATAGCACAGAATGTTCCAAAACATTTTTTTTAAATGTCAAAATGTATAGTTTTATGGGAGAAATGATTCAACATCCTCTCAAAAAAAAAAAAAAAAAAAGCTCTTTATGACCATCTAAGCGGTTCTGTGTTTTTTTTTTGCCTACTTTGGTTAAAATTTTAGCTGTTTCTAGATTTTTTTTGTTGTTGCAGTAAATGGAAAGGATGTTATTTTTTTGATGCAAAGCCAAACAGTGTAAACCAGGAACAACATTAATTTTAGTAATCACACAAATAAAAACCTTGCTATAAGAATCGCTTTCGTTATTTTATTATTTACAACATCAATATGTTACAACTTTAAATAAGCTTCAACATAATCATTTACATTTTCAACACAATATCTAACCGCTGTATGAAACCAGAGAATAAAATGTACATTCGAATCACTGAAGCAAGTTTGTACAGGAGACATGAAAGCGTCTGTTATTAGAGAGGTTTTCATTTGTCTATGTACAGCTCTGCTAGGTTCAGTGACCTTCTACAGTCCTCATGCAAAATGCACCAGGCACTGGCATAGGAATCTTCCAATAAGAACTGTTTTGTGGGGGTGTACTGAACTAAATCATATGCCCTGACCGGAGGGTGTAATTCGCTCCTGAACCACTAAGTGGAGGAGATGATTCTGTTCTGCTGAAAGGAGAGGCCTGTTGTGAAAGAAGAGAAAGGTGACAGTTATCTAATTGCAAAGGCTTCAATCTAATAAAGATAAATGCATAGTATGAGTCAGAAAATGCAGAAAGCTCACCATAGTTCGATCTGAAGAGCCTTGAGAGATTCTGTATCCTTTTCCTGGCAGGCCATCTGTAGACAGGCCAGTCAGAGCCTTTAGCCATCAGTTTATAGCATTTTAGACAACACTGTATCCTAAAAGTCAGAGACCACTTCTGAAAGTGTTTTTTTTTTCCACTGTGAAGTATATTATCTATGTAAGAATTTAATTAAAAATGTGAAATTATATTCATTTTGTTTTAATATCCCATATGCTCGCTGAGGCTGCATTTAATTTTAAAAAATTGATTGTTCAGAAATCACTCTGCTCAAGAAACATAAAACATTTAAATGTTAATATTTTTGTGGAAACCATGATACATTATTTTGTAAATTTCAGATACTTTAATAAATAGAAAATGTAATCTTTTGTAACATTACAAATGTCTTTTCTGTGACTTTAAATCAATTTAATGCATGCTTGCTGAATTTATGTATGAATAAATAGAAATACTTAAAAATCTTACACCACACTTTTGGTCTGTAAGATTTTCTTAGTAAAATAAATGTCTTCTTATTTTGTGTTATAATGCTTTATTGTTTGAAATATTTCAAAAACCAAAAACTTGTTTCCAGATTATTTCCAGGTTGAAGTTGGATTTTAAATGTGGTCTTAGACTGAATATTTTTACAAATTGATTTTAAATACTCACCACAACCGACTGCAAGAGGAGGAACACATTTTCTGGAAGGAAGTTTACTACAGGAATGACAGTAATAACAGTTTTTAAATAACAGCAACCAGATAAACACTGTGCCTGCCTGGTTCTCCATGAGCTACAAAGTCTTACCCTGACTATGAGAGTCGAAGGATTCCCAGGCGTATCGCTCTAGTGTTTGAGCGTGCTCAGGTAACAGCTTTTGAGGGGGAGGCTAAAACACAGTAACACAAATATATATGACCCTGGATCACAAAACCTGTCCTAAGTCATTTGGGTATATTTGTAGCAATAGCCAAAAATACATAGTATGGGTTAAAACTATCACATTTTCTTTTATAAAGATATTTTATACATTTCCTATTTTGTAAGTTACCTACAAAGCGTAATTTTTGATTAGTAATATGCATGGCTAAAAACTTCATTTGGACAACTTCAAAGGCGATTTTCTCAGCATTTTTATGTTCTGCATCAGATTCCAGATTTTTTTAAATATTTGTATCTTGGCCTAATATCGTCCTATCCTAACCACCATATATAAATGGAAAGCTTATTCAGCTTTCAGATGATGTATAAAGCTCAATTTCAAAAACTGACCTTCATGTCCAGAGTCACATACAACGTCATGGGCAAAGTAAACATGTTATAGGTTTCTTAACATATTGTCCAAAATGTGAGCTAGACATATATAGACTTTACCTCAAGTAGCATAAGTAGTAATACCCTGGAGATTTCACACTTTGCTATGATATCCAAAAATGCACCTGGAATGAAAAACAGAATTGTAGAACGAATCCATAAGAATCTTAAAGCATATGCTTCATTTCCTCATTAGCAGAAAAGACTGCTGACTCTGTAAATGCAAACAAGTATGAATATAAATCGCAAACATAACAGTAACATAAATAATTTGCAAATGATTGCAGAGTTTGATCAGGAAATCCAAATAAACTGCAAAACCTGGAAATGTCCCTTAATTTACACCACCGAACCTCACATGGCTGATTGTATTGTCTTGTGGAAGTTGTTTATATTCATACCGACAGGGGTGTTTGTCCCGGGTAGCTGTAGTCCTCTTTCCTGACACATATGCTGCATCTCAGAGAGAACAGCAAGAGCGCCATCGTAATCACCTACCAATCAAACATCACATCACCACTCTAAAAACCAATGAATCACTGCAGGAAAGCGCTTCTATCTCTGAACTCACGGGTCAGTATTTTGCATGAGGCCATTTCCCACAGTGACAGCAGGGCCTCAATTGGAGTCTGAATCTGCAGTTCTGCAGCTCTCTGGAAATGAACTACCGCCTCCCCAGGTCTGTTCATCTCCTACACACAAATATACAAACAGGACCACAGCATGAACAAGATGAAGATGTACTTTTAATTCATATATAAACAGAAAGCCGCTCCGTGTATTACAATGATTAATGTCTCACCTTCAGAGCATTGCCAAGCTCCAGTGAGAGACTGGCCGCCATAACAGGCTGATTCATCTCAATATAGACCTAAACAATATATAAGTACATATTTGCAGTATAACAACTATAAAAAAAAACAACAACAACAACACAAAATCTGCATGTGATTGCTAGATTTGAGGCTTTTTACTTCATTAGTTCAAGTTAGTTAGTACTTCAAATCAGATTTTTAGGAGCATTTCAACATGTGAAAGAGCAAATAGCTGCAAGCGTAAATGAGCTAAAAGCGTTTTACTTTGGGGTGAACTATTACTTATATTTAGCTCTGCTTGTAGTAGTTGTTTAACTGTTCATGGTCATCTTCTCTTCTTCTAACTCTAAAAGCAACAGTGAATAAAAGTAAAATTACGCTTTATGATTCTGTCAAGCCATGGTTATTATAATAGACTTGAACCATAAAAAAGTAAGAAAAAACAACACCTTACCCTATAAAAAATCCTGATTCTACTTTAACTTTGATGTACTAAAACAACTAATAATAAAATAATAATTTAATAAAATTATATAGACATGTTTAAAAACAAAAACAACAGTAGATTAGTATCGTAATTATACTAAAGTAACACTGTGTCAGGCTATGAGCAGGAGAACCACCTTATTTTAAACTGAAAATATAAAATTGTCAGAGAATTTTAATTCTATTTCAAGCATTGAAACTGAGCCCAACATTATCCAAAATAACAGCCTGTGTTTATATATGCTTATCGGCTTGAGCGCAAGTATATGGTAAAATATGCGTTTCCGACAAATACCTTTATAGCAAAACTATAGCAGTTCATTGCTGCCTGCATATTCTCATCGAAGCCGGGAGCCCTCAGTGCTCGGGTTTCCTGCTCCGAGGCCAGAAAGAGTCGGGCTGCATCAGTCAGTGCCAAAGCTTCTCCTGGAGCATTGAACAGGGTCTGCTCACAGCTAAGAATACAGAGAAACCATTTCCAAATGTTCCTTAGATCAGAAAGGATGAAGAATTGCTAGGTATGAGAGATGCTGTGTTACCGGGCCATGGCGAGATTACAGAAGGCAGCATACTGAGGACAGTCCTGCTGCTTGAGCTCCTTGGCCAGCTGACCTGAGGACAGATGTCATTTAATGATAAACACAGACTAGCATCACCACACAGAATCACTCTTCTGACACAATACTCACCGAACTGTTCACTAGCTTCGGCGACATTAGGCTTTCGCAGAAAACGTCTGTGGCGAAAGAGAAAATATTAAATGGCCACTAAATTAGTTTCATTTGACAGGTATGGGAAGCCGCTGGATGGAAATTAAACACCTAACGTTGCAAGATGTCAACCTTAGCTGTTCGTGCATAACGTTAAATCTGTACGTTTACAATAATAGCATAATAATAGTATTGAGGTGAACCTCGTTTAGTAACGATAACGTAAGTTACGTCTTGAAATGTAATTAGCAACATGCTAGTGAGGGTTGTGTAGAGCTGTTCACGACCATTTTTGGTTATGTTCAGTATTGTAAACAACATGAATTATCTGCCAATGTTAGCATTGAAAACATTCACGTATTAGTAGTATTGGTAATATATTTTAGCTCTTACTTTTTCAGTTTATTTGACACCGCCCGGTAGCGCGTCAGAAAATCTCCTTCGGCTGCCATTGTTGACACTTCAGAAGGAGGAGCTAACACAGAGGAAGTTCTGAGACAAGAGTTCCCATTGGTTGCACGAAACTGAAGCTGTCTTGTGATAGGTTTATGGAGCGCAAGGGTGGGACTTTCACGGGCTGCAGAAAATGTTGCGCTTTTTATTGCAAGAATGCGTTTAATGAGTTTGGGGGGAAAAACGACACATATTCAGTTTTTTTTTTTAAATCTTTCATTTATCATTCTGGCCCATAAAATATTAAATTATAAAAAATAAAAAAAATCTTTATTTGACACTTAAGTGCATATCAGCAGGTAAATCATTCACAGGTTTTCATACACAGAATCAAATACATCATCTTCTTGTGCTTTGCAGTGCTAAAAGAGAAAAGACAATTGGAAACGGTTGAAACACAATTACGTTTTCGCCAAATATATTTACATAACTTTTTTTTCATCAAGTCATATAATAATCATGAATTAGATTTCTTTTTATTGAATGCTTATTTTTTTTACTGTTGCTTTCTGTTTTAACTGTGTGTCTGAGTAAGTATTAGGCTATATATTTATAATTTGTGTCTTCGCTGCATGATTATATGTTCAGTAAAACAAAACATGCTATAATTATTGTGCATTATAGCCTATATGTTTATATAATTAATACTTCAAGCTGCATATTTAAATTCGACAAGCATATAGTTAGGTCTACATTATAAGTTATACATGTTACACAATTTATGTATTACACAAACCTGTATTAAACAAACCTTTTCTGATTGGCTCTTCTTAGCGTTTTCTACATACGCCGAGTCTGAATGCAATGTATCATAAATAGAGCCTGATCTGCATTGTAGACTCTGTTGGAAAGAAGTATAAGAGGACAGAAATTTATTTGAGACATCCTTTAAAAATCCTAATTAAAAACAACTATTTGCAAATACTGAGACAAAGAAAGAGCAAATGACTACTATCCAAAAGAGTATTTGTAAATCTCACTGTGTAGAGTGATCCAGATGCAGCATCTTCATCCAAAACCACTTCAGAACTCTCCCCTGGTGTCTGCGCCGCTACTTTGTTTGTGTCTTCTCTACCAGAAGGCAGTTTCTAAAAAATAATATAGCAAAACTACAGCTGAAACTAACAGCATCATGTGTTTTTTTTACACTTGTGCCCTTTTCATAACAGCACCAATCTTTCAATCAATGCAATTCTGGACAGTCCATCTGAAGCACGTTGCATAATAACACAAAGACGGTCGTTTCTGGACTGACGATTTACAATCTACTGATCAGCCACCAGCATTACAACCATCTATCTAATATGTATTTCCCCCTACTGCTGCCAAACCTATGAACATGTCCTGTGACACCTGGCTCCAAGACATTGGCGAAAGATGCGGTCTTACAAGGTCAGCCTTCCATGGATCAGATTTATTGCACATGCATATGCTCAGCCGGGAATTTGGAGACAAAGGCAAAACATTTAACTCTTTTTTTTAATGTTCCTGAAATTATTTCTTAAAGCAGGGCTGTTCAAACTTGGTCCAAAGTTTAGCTCCAAGTTGCCTTAACACACATGAATGGAGGATTCTAATATGCGTAGTAAGAGCTTGATTACCTTTAATTAGGGTTGGAGCTAAACTCTGCGGGACAACGGCCCTCGAGGACCTAATTTGGACAGTCCAGTCTTAAAGGGATGATTAACCTCTTTTTTATCTGATTAACCTCAAGGCATTTGAGATGTGGGTGACTTTGTTTCTTCGGCAGAACACAAACAAAGATGTCCTGAGAGCGTTCACAGCAGCCATTGACACTCCTAATTGAGATTGTAGATAGAGTGTCAATGGTCCGTTTAAAAGATAGGTTGTTTTAGAAGAAGAAGATGTGTCACGCACTGCTGTTGTGAATGCACTCAGGCCAGTTGGACATTGTGGTAAATCAGAGGTGAAAAACGATATTAATACTGTTCAGTTTCTTAAACTGACAGATGGTTTTGTGTCTGTACACATCAATCTATCATTACGAGCTGCAGAGTTTCATTTGGTTTTGTCTGAGGTTGTTTTTTCACTCTCAAATTGTGAGTCCCATTGACTTCCATTATACTGTATGACTGACAGACTGCAAGGGTTTGAGTTAAATCTTAATTTGTGTTCAACTGAAGAAACAAAGTCAACTACATCTTGGATGCCCTGGAGGCAAGCTGAAAAACATCAACATTTCTATCCTATTTTTTGTAGAGTACCACAGAACATGAACACAGTTTTCCACCTGATCTAAAAGAAAAAAATATTCTTTACATCAGGCCATGTGCCTCATATGACTCATGTCATGTAATTGCTTTCGGTGGTGGACAGGGGTCATCATGGATCATCACGACCGGTCTGAAATCCTTTTGTCATTGCCAGCATTGTGTTGACCAGCAATTTGAGCCAGCTCTTCTGTGATTAGACCAGACAGGCTAGCCAGAGCAAAGGGAACTTCCTTCAGCCTGACTTTTGGTGTGAAAGGGCCTTTACAATTGCCAAAAATATAAATGAGGAAGGAAGGAGGGTGTTATTAAGCAAAAATAAGGAACTCTAACCTGATTTTACCAAGTGTGACATGTCCCTGGGTTAACATCTTTGTTGACCCTGGGACAAAATTGTAAATAACCAATCAGATTTGAAGAAACAGTTTACAGTTTTTGTAAAGTTTAGTCTTACAATCAGTGTTTGGTGCTTGTACATCAGTGTCAGTCATCTATCATTTCCTCTGATTTTAGGCATTACT
>JAUCMU010000001.1:19479341-19501146 GCA_032275025.1 Enteromius treurensis
TTGATCTTCCATAATAGATAGGAGGAGACACACAACTAGTAAAACTGGATCGCATACTTTTGAGAATCCAACGTTTAGCTGATCTTAATAAATGCTTATTGTCACTCATGTAAACACGTCTGCGCTTTGTTTCCCGGCGGACCGAAAATAAACGCGACACTCGCTCCCCCCGGAAATCCTCTCAAATTCAACCAATAAGATGACGACTTTGACACTACTGAAGTGTTTCCAAAAAAGTGTACCATATGCATAATACGTTCAGCCAACGCTCCGTGGGCGTGACGTCTGAGGCTGAGACTAAAAAACAGTTGGGAAACACCAGCACTGAAGGCACAGTGCAACGCTCAAATATGTCCCTCTAGAAAATGCATAGGTTAATAGCATTAAAATACAATGACGCTTAGGTTGACGCACACGTAAAATTCGAATACGGAGATTTTTTTCTAAATCGACGAATATACGATTTTTTTTAAACAGCCTTATTCCTCACCTCTCATTATATACGAGACTTTTGATATCGCAAATGACAGACATAATTATTACAATCACAGCTGTAGCCCATGGGAAAATGTTAATTAGTCTAAATATACATAAATAACTTATAATAGCCTAAAAATTAGATAGATTTTCATTGAAAGTATGTTTGAAATGCTATTGACTTTAAACGTTGTTTCTTTTGCAGCATTGCTGTTTTTTGAAATAGTTATTTTTACAGAGTAGGCCTATCATTCACCATGACGTAATCTGGTGAAAACTGGTTTATATGTGCGTGTGTGTGTGTTTGTTTGTTTTACAAAACAACCCTTTGGTATGCATAAGCTAGTGTGCCAGTCCGAATTCAGTAGGCTAATAGAATATGAAAACAGTCTACTCTAACCACCAGATGGCAGCAGAAGAGCACACGCATCAAATGACTTGCATCAAATAAAGAGGAGTTCCAAATTCATCAAAAATGAATTACGTAATGATTACATCACTGTCACTGAAATAGGCTACACATAATTAGCGCCAGGGCAGATAAATCCAAAACACCAGAACAGAATCTTTCTTCACTTTTTTCTTAGTTTAGTATGGAATTAAATTAAATATTACGCTGTATATAGAAAAATATTATCTCTGATTTACCATAGATAACAGATAAAATACATTAGTGTTAGCGAAGACATTCAAAAATATAAAAATAAATAAATAGATAAATAACGTTCACATAAGAACAAAATACAGTCATTAATATGGTTTTCACCTATCGCAAATATTTGAAATAGTTCAATATTTGAGCTACAATTTGTATGATATATAGGCTGAGCTAGGGAGATATATAGAGAGTGAGGTGAAGAGAAGAGCAAGGAATTCAGTTAGAGGTGACAAATTGCCTTGTTTAATGAGAAACAGGTGCATGAGTGCCTTGTGACTTCTGAGCTGAAGGAATACTCACATACTTTAATAAGCCTAAGGCAGGCAAAACTGACCTCACATACCACAAAAACAGACCAGGGTGAGAGAGACAGAGAGCTCGTAGAGGCACAACAAATATAACATCTGGATACCAGGCAATAAAAATATTTCCATCCCATAATCTCTTTCATCTTCTTGTTTCTGCAGTCATAATGAGAGTCAAAATCAACACATAAAGAGGCATGATAGTAAAGGACTGTAAAACAACCAAAGCATTCACTGCTTTGTGAGAAAGAAAAACTTTGGAAGAAGATTGAAAGAAGTAGTATAGCAGGTTCCTGGATATAAATTATCATAACATAGATTACACATACAGTAGGTTTAAGTTTTAGTTTTTAGTTTTTCTTAAAAGTTTATTTTTTCTATAAAAGTGATTGCACAATATTTTGAAAGATTATCTTGTATGAACACTTCAGAGAATTTTTTTTATATGAATGAACTATGTTGTCTTCTTGTGTTGAATAAAAATATGGTCAACTCATCATCAAGGCAAAAACATAAAAGTCTGGACACTGTTAATTCAGACATTTATTATAGTGGCTCACAAAAAATTCACCCACTGTAACCATGGAAATAATACTGTGAGACGTGGAGACTGAATTATGAATGCAGTGTTTTTAATAAAGAGCATTCCAACTAAAAGGCACATGCAAGTTTATGCAGTTGTTGCTCAGAGATGTTAAAGAGCCTTTTGATTTAATAAAAGAAGTCATGTGAGGCCTGATTTATATGACTGGCTGCTTTTCTAACCTGCTAGATTCTGTGTGTGTGTGTGTGTGTGTGTGTGTTTGTACGGATTTGGCTATACTTGTGAGAAAACGTTCTCAAGCTTTAACAGTAAAACAGGTCAAAAACTGACCGATGAGGACATTTAAAGTGGTTATCACTATTTGAAACACTCATAATATTTTAGAATGCTTCAAAATGTCAATAGATTTTAGTAAGGCTTTGGTTTAAAGCTAGGGAGGGCATTATAATTGTATTGTGAAAGCCATTATATCTGTGAAAGGTCATCATCTATTAACCATATAAGAGTGTGTGTCACTATAAGAGAAAAGGGCAAATGATTGGAATGAGAAAAACAGCAAATAAATCTAAAGAAAAGGTGCACATCTGGAAAAGAGTGATAGTTTGGGAGGGAGGGAGAAGACGTAGCCCAACAGATGGAGAGAGGGGGAGAAAGAAACAGAGAAAGAACGAATGAAAGAAAAGGAGATGCAAGAGAAAAAAAGAGGGAGAGAAAGAGAAAAAAACTGAATAAAGTACAGAAGGGAGGGGAAGAATAAAACAGAGGAGAGAGAGAGAGAGAGTGAAGTGAATGTACAGCATCATAGTTCTCATGCAGAAGTTTAAGTGTTTGCACACTTACTGTCAACAGACTTCAACACACAAGTGGACAGAACGGCGATATCACAGCAGAGGACAGGAAAAACAAAGTAAGTCTTATGACTTTAAGTAAGTCTTGCACTTTAGTAGAATTTAAACAATTAAAAGTCTACATATATTTTGTATGCATTTCACTAATCTATGCCCTGCTATTTCCCCTCTTTGTGCTGGATAAAGCCTTGTATCTAGCACTGGGATCCGTTTAGATTTCAATTTTACAGCAAGTGTTAGTGGACGTATGCCTTTTGTAATTGCTTGATTGATATTCCTATTGCATGTCAGTTCCTTCTCTCTGCATTTTAAAGCTTGTGTGATTTCCAAAAATGTGTGAAATGGGTAAAAAAACTGACAGAAGTGTCCTGATCAAACATTAATCCTGTGATTTTCGAGTTCCTAAGCACATCCAGATATCTGCTGCGCCACGATATGGAGCCATTTTGAGAAATGCTTCTTTAGTGACTCACTCTAAATAGTCAATTACTATGATCTCCAAGTTCAATATTATGTAAAGCTCTCAGTCCCCTCTGGACTCCTTCTCAGTGTGGAGCCACTCCAGTTTTTCTTTGCTTTCCTGCAGCATTTCTCTCAAATCTGGCTTTTTTAGTCTAACGGTCATGTTTTTAGCAGTTCTGCCTATTTGTAGTAATCTCACCTCAGAGAGCTCTTTGTGGCATTGGCCCTTGTGGCTCCAGCACAAAGGAGATTTTCTTTCAAATAAGCTAATTGAGTTTGCTATCAGTTAGGCCAGTCACAAGACAATCAACCCGTCATCCATCTCCCCTCTGTATTCCTTGAATGAACTCGAGTCATTTTGTGATCTGATCTCAGTCATTTAATAGAGTGGAAATACCCGACACTTGCATGATTGTTCTCGGGAAGTGAAGAGCACGAGGCACTTTCCATGGATACCGAACAAAAGAAGGCATGAAACCCATTAAATAAATTAAAAGGCATTTTTTCTCCTTTTTCAAAAGGCCTGAAAAGAAGGTGCTTAACCTACAGCATTTTTTTATACTATGTTTATACACTGTGATGCACAGACAAAGTAATCAATGGTCTATGGTGTAACAATTTAAATTGTTGTCAGTGTACTAATAATGTTCGGTAAGCAAAACTTTTTAGCGTAATTAATTAAATAAGAGAAAATATAGAAATGATGAAACATAGAGGACATGATCATATAAAAATGCAGGCCTCTGCACTGAAATTTTCCACAATATCATCGGCCCCTAAAACACATCTGGCTGTTTGTCCTGGAAAAAACAAAAGTGCTCTCCCGTGTGCCAGATGTATTGGCAGGGTAAAGGTTTCAATCTCTTGCCTTACATCGCAAGTGTTCTTAGTACTTGTTTAACTTTTTTCCTACCTCTCCTTTAAATCTCAGCCACTTCTTCACCATGACCATTTCCAAGGCAAAAATGCTGGTGCCTTTGATGGTCATGGCGTTTTTGTCTCCTTGTCTTGGGATGAGCAATGAAGTGGATTATGGGAACTGGAACTACAGAGAGGGAGGTAATATTCTAAAACGTTAAAATCTGTAAAATGTGTTAAACTGAGGCGAGACTGCATTCTTATTGCTATCTGAAAGTAATATCGATTATACCTAATATTTCATTCAAACAAGCAAAGCGTGCACAATTTTGCTATAACAGGCTTTTAATATTTGAGTAAATCTGATGCAATTTAAACTGATTCTACGCAGGCCTATACTTAGCTTGTTGAAACTGTTGCATGTCAAGTCCCATTTATTTCTGCAGCGCTTTATCTAGATCACCTCAAAACGGAATCACAGTAATAAACAAATAACAGTATGTATCTAGTAAAGTTATGAAATGAATACAATTTCAGCTCTAAAGCAGCCCTAAAAAACAATACTGTCATTATTCAGCTCAGTGTACTGTAGTTCAATGTTTATTCAGTAGTAGTTCAGCAGCAGTGCGAATGCTGCCAAGTTAATTAATTATAAAGCCAGTTCAACTGTATAAAGCGGCTTTAAAGGCAAAACGGTCATTCTTCAGATCAATTCTGTTCAGTAGTGAACCAAATTATGAAACGAGCGCAAATCAACAAAGCAGCTCCACAGAAGGCTAGCTTAAGTCAATTCAGTGTCGATTCATTCAGTAATACCATCAATAGTTCATTAATATGAAATAAATTTGATTCAGCTATAAAGCAACTGTCACCATACAGATAAATGTAGTTCACGTTTCAGTGCAATCCCTAATATTACTAAATATTATGTGCTTTTTAAACCTCATTCTAAAAACAGCTTTAATCATTGATGTGGTGGTCAAAGTAAAAGAAAAAGGCTGTCAGTCCGGATTGGCTTAACTTTCACACATTCGATCAGACGTGCAGTTTCATGGAGCTAATATTAAAATACAAATCACATTGACTTATGTACACCAACAAACTTATACCCTTACCTGTCAACCCAGCTAAAACACAAACAGACATCTCCTAATTCCACCCTTTAAAGTTAAAGCCCTGTAGTCCGGTGAAAGAAACCTGATTAAGCCTCTTGTCATGTGGTTGCCTGCCTTATTAGAGACTAACCTCATTGTCTTTGCCCTCACGGCAGCAGAGAATGTGAACGTGGCTAACATACGCAGCGTGACTCGAGTGCTGGACGCCTGGGGCAAACGCATATTCAAGGATATCAAGACTCTCTTACACTCACAACCCAATGCCCTTCTGCCAGACTACTCCAGGTAACACGCCGTCTTTCCCAATACCTGTAAAAATGCATTGAAAAGACCTTTTTACTATGGTGTTACAGTACAAAGCAAGTAAAGCAATTAGTGTTAACCAACCACCAATGTTTTTATAACATGCATTTTCACTTCGAGTGTTAAACCAGCCAAATCTCTCTTTGCTATGCTCACTAAAGCTTTCTAGTCTTGCAAAAAATTTTTTTTTTTTTGCACATGAAAGCTGCTTGTTGGACTGTTTTATAGAAACTAGAAAAACGCACCGTCCTTTGGGGGTTTGTTATCCTGAAGTCGGCAGTTTAACAGACTTACATTCTAGCCCTAAGGAGATTGTTTTCATGAAACTACAAGCAATGAAACAGCACTTAAAATCCCAGAAAAGGTTGCATCAGTATCTACATCTGTATGACATTTCTATTATATCAAATTACATTTGATGCATAAATACACAATTAATACCATATAAATATATCCATTATACATAATATATGTTTTAGTTTTTTTTCATACAACTACAATTTTTTTTTGTTATAAAGAGATAAAAATGTATGAATATGTGTCCAGCCTGTAATTACAGTACATGCATTAACTAAGTGAGGGCTTTGCAAAAAATATTATTATAAAAATTATTATATATAAAAAGTAGTGGAGTAATTTTCATTGCTATATATTTTTAGCTACTAATAAACACTTGGCCCACTTGGTCAATGCATATATTGCAGTATATTTAACAAAAAATAGCTTTCTCATATACGGTATGCATTATTTAGTCGTTTGCATTATATTCCTAGTAGGTTATTTTCCAATATATTCATGCATAGTAAAGCGACTTAAGAATTATGTGTATGAATGAAATGGCAAATAGCAATTATGAGATCATATCAGATCAGCTAAAGATCTCAAAGCATGCAAAGCCTAGCCTAAATCACTAAGAACAAACACTGTAAACTTAACTACTTGACTAACAACAAACAACAACAAATGTCCTATGGAGGAAGGTTTAAAAGACATATGTCTTCCGTTTAAACGCTGAAGCTATAGGATCCCTGTATTTGAAACAATGTATTTTTGCATTTAAAAAATTGAACTTCCAGAAGCAGAGGAAGGAAAAAGATCGCAGGGTCTCACGATGCGTTTTAGTTCTTGATTAGAGCTTAATTTAACTTGACGTTGCATTTTAAGGAAGGTCCGATTTACCAAGTCAGCACATTTGAAAAAGTAGTGCAAGGCTTAAATACCATAACCTACATCTATCGCATGTTTACACAGAAAAAAGTAAAAGGCATAGAGCAACTAATAATGCATTACCAGGATGGTAGGATTTCTGGCAATTGCCAGAAGACATTTACAGTTAGTCTAGCCTTGAAAATGTTAGGAACCAGAAGAGTAAATTGTGGAGAAAAGGCTTTGTTTTTCTTTTGTTATTATTTGTGAAGTGGCCGGATCGGACAGTTGTCATAATGTGGTGTACAAAGGACTCGTCATCCTATGGCACAGAGCGTTTTAACACACCTAGAGGCAATGGTGGCGTGACCTTTTGAGTTTTTGTGAGGCAGGTCTTGGCTAGGAGGACCAGAAGCTCAGCCTTGTCATATTAAACTACGTGCTGTTAATGTATGTTTTTTGACTTTCTGACCCCACATTGTAGTACGCTAAAACAAACACCAAATCTCTTTATTCACATTAATAATTCATAATTACCTTTTGGAGCACTGACTTGGTACGATTTTTTTGCAGTGTCCAGTGTGTAAAGGCTGTTCCAAACCCTCACAAAAGAAACAGAGAAATTATTAGCCACTCTTTTCTCTCTCGTAGGCCTACAGCTGTTTAATCACATGCATACACACTTTAAGCCTCGTCTATCTCGGCCCATTTCACACTCTCTTCTTCCTCGCAGGGTTCGTCCTCTCTCAGAGTCCCTAAATGATCTTTTCAGAGAAGTCTCCCACTTACAGAGGCGCATCACAGATCTTAACAATCGCCTAGCAACCCTGGAACCCTTCCTCCGTCATCATGGTTACCGTGAGGAGGGAGAGGAAGAAGGGGATGGCAAGGAACCGGCTCCTCAGAGTATGGGACAGAATCAAGCGAAGTATCCACGGCGCTACGTGGTTCGAGTGGTCCGTCCTGCGAACAGGGTGTTGAAAAGAGTCAAAGTGATCAAAAGTGAAAATGGAAGGGTTAAAGTGAGCGAGAGTGAGAGGTAGAGCAATAGACGAAAGATTTGCAAATATTACAATCAGATGAATTCATGTTATGGAGGAAATATCCTTTATATTGGGGATTAAATATAATTTACGTATTAAAAATGCTGGTGTAATATACAAGTGTGCATTCATTTTCTTTTGTGTGTATTCCTTCACGTTTGGGTCTCAAAGGTGCGATTAAAGTTCTCTGGCAGAAAAGCAAATGCTGGGAATGTTGATTGTGGAAAATTTTCCCAGCAGGATAATACCAAATGAAAAAAAAAAAAAAACCTTGAGAGTAAAAACAGACACTCCATCTCTTTCCAAACAAAGCTTAACAAGGATAAAGCCATATACACTGATTGTTTTCTGTGGAGAATCTTAATTAAGGTATTGGTATCCAGAGACGTTTGACAGGAATAAAATCATGTGAATTAATTAAAATATTTTAAAATATAATTCTGTCAATGTGTGTGTTTTATCATGGCTACTAATTTTTTAATTGTATTAAAATATTAAACAGAAGGGGCTGGTTGACAATATTAATTCTTTGTTGAATATCTCTGATAGAGCATATTAAGATGACCTTATTACAAATAAAATCCTTAGTTCTGGGTTAAAAAAATTGATTAATTATGTTCCGTTATGTTATGCAGTGCCTAATGTGAAATAAATATACAGAAAAATGTAAAATCTCCATTTTATGACTAAAGACCGCTAAAACCACTTCATGATTAATATGGCTCTTTTTTTAGTAAATTATTAATTTGAACAAGTTTTACTATGTTTTATATATATATTTTTTTTACTTCTCTGGTAGCCTTTTTTAAATTTATCTAGGCAGTTTTTCATTTGTGTGTCTGTATGTATGTAAAGGCAAGCATGTGGTTATGTTCTGCATTATTAAATTATTGTCCTATTACACTCTATGCACACCAACCCTCACATGCTTTTCATAAATGATTTCAGCGGGGTGGCATAATTTCTCTCAGGCTTCCAAATCTTATATTAAAATATGTTTCTCATCTCTGTGCAGGCCTATATGTGAGCATAAAGGCTGCATATAAAACTACTAAATATCACTCACATATGCACTTTCACCCTCTCTAATAGACAACAGCAGAATGCTGCTCACTAATGGGCGAGTCACTAATGGCATTAATTCCCTCAAATAATACTGAACACTAATTACGAACATCTGCATTGAGTAACACAATTGCTTATCCTGTGCTAAAACAGACTATGGACGTTTTTGTCCTCTTATGTATCAGTCAAAATCATAGTGGTGTAGTTTTAGCAGCTGAAAATACAAACCATAGCACTCACTACTAGCCCTTAAGATGTGAGCGAGATGACTCTGGAGCGTTATGTAACTCCGGCCGCATGGCGGCAGTGTTGCGTCGGTTAGATCACCGCGCGTTCTTTTGACAGGAGTCAAAAGTGCTTTCAGGTCTGTGGGCCAGTGTTTTTGGTCAACACAAGACTTAAAGACGACCACCAACATAACTTCATATTTCAAGTTCGCTGGTAAGGAAATGTGACGAAATACTGGTACGTATGAACAAGTAGGTCTGCCTCACGTAAACGAGCGTTCGTCATTCGTTATCATTTCTTTAAAGCAACGTGAAAGGTGCTAGTCGCTTTAGTTTTTAAATTAATTACTTTCTATATATTTCCATTCACGACTCCCTCTACCTGTCACTCCTTCCTTTTAATTAACTTTCCTTGCTTGCGTTTAGCTCTCTTCATCTTTTTTTTTTTTGTCCCTCTCTGACGCCATGGACACGTGTGGGTGTTGCGTATCATCTGTACTTGCTGTTTCTGTTTAATATGTTGTAGCACCAAACCAAGACACAGTGCACTACACAAATCTTTCTTTTTCTCTCTCTATCTTCCCTCCTCCGTCACTCTCTCTCAGTTTCTTTCTTTCTCTAAAGGTCCAGTTGCTAGGTAACAGTTAATTGTCAAGAAATAGTTACATGTGTTGCAATGTATTCTGTGATTGGCTGCTTTAAGGAAGCGTGTGAGAGAAAGAGAGAGAGAGAGAAAGGGGAATGAAAAAGAGAGTGGGGGAGTGAGACAGGAATAGAAAGAGTAGGTTAGTGAAATATTGAATTGCAAATGGTTTTAAAATAAACAGCTATTACTTTAAAAATAAACGGCATGTACGACATCCTCATGATTAGAAACCGCACTTTCATACAGGAATCAATAATCAGAATATGTCTGACATGAATCAATAGATACAGAAATGAGAGATGAATTCAGTGACATCAGCATTTGCTTGCAGTTTGTTCATGATGCAGTGAACCAGACGTATCCAAGGCAACACCAGTGGCTAAGAAGCTCTCGTTCACGTTCCATGTACATTATGTCACGAAGCAAACCTAAGCTTGTGTTAAATAGTCAGTGTGATTATCAAATAATACATAAGAAACACATTTCACAATTTCCATATTAGCAGTGTGAAAAGCAAGTGAGATTCACATAATGACACAGAAAAAAAAGGAGCGTCACCATTTCCCCTCAGAATCCCACTGCTGGAGAAAAACACAGAAGGACTATGAGGCTTGAGATATCTCCCTTTTATTTTGTTTTTAGTCAACACTGTTTTGTACAAAGAGACAGAAGAATATATCTTAGCACTTATTTTCACACTGTGTCTGTATTCTCAATAGCTTTAAGTATTGTGAAATGTCTCATTAAATTATTGTAGTCTTAACACATGTAATCTCTCTCTATACAAAAACAGAAAAAAGAAACCATTTTTGTCATATTTACAGAATCTGTACAGTTCTGATCCATAAGTAACATTTAAAATAAGTGGTTAAAATACA
Organism: Enteromius treurensis; assembly: GCA_032275025.1. NCBI lineage: Eukaryota > Metazoa > Chordata > Actinopteri > Cypriniformes > Cyprinidae > Enteromius > Enteromius treurensis. The sequence goes on from JAUCMU010000001.1 coordinate 19,489,917, forward strand.
AGAAGGACAGAATTGAAGACAACAGAGGTGTCAATTTTGTCTTAAATTCTGGTTCTCGGCTGCTATTAGAATGGCACTGTGCTTCTTGTCCAGTGGTCTAATAACTTTTCCCATGTGGCTATAAAAAATCTTCCAGACAAAAATGTATCTCAAATTTCATTATTTTAAATATTTGTCTCCATATATTAAAAGGGTATGGAAAGGGGACATAATTATTTACAGCAGACATAATAGATAACCATTGCACTGTGCTCTGTTTCCTTTTCACACACACACACACACACACACACACACACACACATACACGTGCACAGACAAATGTGCACACACAAACACCTGCGCGCACACATGCCCACTCACATACAGAGGTAATCAAGCATATGATTTCAGATACATGTACAATCATATGTGACGTACCTTACTGGGGAGGGCATTAAAATGACATAAATAGTAAAATAGAGTCAAACTACTGTAGTCTTATCCTACCAGTCGTAAAGAAAGAGATTAGTTCACATGAGAATGAATGAAAAGGGAAATAAAACACTGAAATAACACAGAACACTGGCTACTATCCTTCCGTCCTTGTCCGCCCGTTTTATCGGCCCACCTCCCTTGTAACTTCTGCTGCAAATGTCGTCTCACACTTAACCTGTGTTTATCAAATGTTATATTAGCATGCTTTTACAAGGCCACATCTTTAAAGTGAGAATTAGAACTGGAAAGCTTTTCAGGAAGAGCAAAGGCATCTGTCCCTGACACTCACACCCAATCACACAATACTACTTCCACATAGTACTACTACTAAAAACTGTAGGCTTGACTCTGCGGTACAAACACAGAGATTGACAGGAAATGCAGTGGTCAAAGTCTGTTACCACACTTAAAGCAATGCCACACTGTTATGGGATATCTTATGAGATATCTTTAAAGGATTTACTAAATAAAACTAAAATGAGAAAAACAGACCAAGCATAAAAAATATTAAGGGTATTGTAGAAATATGGTACCATGCAAAGAAAGGTATAGTGAAAAAAAAAAAAAAATCAAAATTAGCTTGGATGGTCTTCAAAAATTATGCTTAACTAATGGCAGTAATTCCTGACGAAATCTAGCAATATCACCCGAACTTGGGATTGCTGGTTAATTTCCATAACAAGTTATTATTCCATACATATCCGTTTTTCGATGATCTTACCAATCCATTGGAAACACCACATCTATTGTACAACCCGAACCTGTATGATGCACAGTTTATCAACATATTGCACCCACAAAGAGCAGACATGATATCTAAATAGACATAAATGTATGAAACGCTAAAGATATGGCAATAAATAAGTAAAAGACATGCATGCTCATCTTAAACACACAAAGACAACTGAGTCAAAAAAGAATGTGGCAGAAAGTTAAGATAAAAATTCACAAATCGATAGCTATACATCAATTATAAACTGAATATTATAAATATTGTGCTTAAAGTGGAGATCTGTTTGGCTAACAGTTCATTCACAAAGAAAATGTAGAAAGAAAATCTGCAATAAACACAACAAATTTCAAGTAAAGGATTTTATCTAAGATGTGGGCCAAAAGTCTTTTAACTGCCCTGCCATGAGTTCTTGTGGTTTCGAAAACGATGGGGGAAATTGTAATGAAATGTACTTGTACTGAACCTCACATGGCTCTAATTTATCCAATTAAATGAGTTCACTGGTTTATTTTTTTAGGTAATTAGGCAAATTAGCTAAATTATATTAAAAGATTTTTGCCTTTGCCCATCCAAAATTCCTGAGAAATACCTCTACTTCATATAAGTGGGTATTAAAACTGCAAATTAACATCAAATGTATAGGGGAAATAACTGGAGTCATTATCATTTCGTACGTTGTTTAAAAAAAGCACTCTGACTGGCCTAAACTACAAATATCTACAAAATTTCACTTTTCCTGTACAGGTGGAGTAAAGGATTGTATTAGCCTGAAGGGGGACAGCAGGGAGGACATAGAAAAATTCTTAATGTTTGGTCATTCCTTGATTTTTAACTGATACATTTTGCACCTAAGTTGGATTGTTAACCTTTAATGTAATTCCTAAAATATAATCTAACCAATATGGTAAAACATAGATCTGTAGAGTTACATCCTTTCTGTCTATTCACTGTACAGAATGAAAAAAAAATTACATTTACATAACAAAATGCAAGTATTTGCTGAGTATCTTGCAAAACCCTACAAACTGTGTACCAGCATCTCCCTAAGGAAAGTATAGATAAGCATATCCAATACTAACTGCATTCTAGGAAGAAACAAATCCATGACACAGTTGTTATTTTGCTGCTTGATCAAAGACTCCCTCAGAATTGGGGGATGGTGGAGAAAAAAATAATTAATTAATTAGTGGATTTTTGTTTCTATATGGTAGATAACACCATACAAATGTAACGCCCTACGTCTCGACTATCAGGGAGGATACTGTGTACTGTACAAAGTTGTGCAAACCGCAAATATCCTATGTTCCTATTATTAAAAGCTATTCGAATGATAATTGATCTGGTTTTCGAGATTAATACTGTAAACACATTTAGCGTACTTTATGTCTCCTCAATGCTGCATATTCCATGTCAGTGCTTATACCATTAAAAGGAAGGTTCCAGAATAATATAAATCATCCAATGACAAGTCTGTGTGCAGTGACCAGAAAGTTACCATGGCAATATGACCTGTAAACCAGGTATTCTGTAAGTCTTGGTAAGGCACATAACGTGCTGTGTATTAAACCAATATTGTTCTAACAAACGAAACACTGTAAAAATAAGGTGATAATACATTTCCTTCACAATGATATCTCAAGTACAACTGAAGTACTTTGCAAATCATGCCTTGTACACACATTTTACAGCACTCCATACTGGTAAAATAAACTTGAATAATCAATAATAAAGAACCTTATGGAATCCAAGTTTGTCTACAACTCAATTAACAATCAAATAAGCTCAGTTGACAAATCAAAAAAGCCTCCCGCAAAGTGGTTTGGTAACTAAGAACTGAAACTACAGTACAAATATAGAACAGCATAAAACATCCAGAAACCAAGCCCAAATGGAACATCATAAACATTGTAATAATATATAATAATATTATTGTCAGGAACATTACCAATACAATTATTGTAAGTTTTACCCTGTTGCTTAAAAAAAAGTAACTGATTTCCATCCACAATTGTACAAAGAATTGTACACGGTTGTCTCCATCTGGATTGGCCGCTATTTTGATGTTGGGAGCAGGGAAATAGTGGGATATACAAAATAAAAGAGAGGAATAAACAGATTTTTCCCCCTAATCTCAACTTTTTGACAGTGGGCAGGTCCCCTCTCTCTATTTACATACGTATGCTTGGCAGCTCGTGATCCGCATACCTTAAAGAAAGCATGAGTCAATTTCCTCTTCTTTTTGTGAGCATGAAGGAACTAATTACATGCTGCCTTTTCAGTTTTCTCTCAGTCATCATTCCGCATGTCCATTGGCTTCTTTTCTGCCTTTTTATCTGTTTCTGACTCCCTTCTTCAGACATCAGACTCTATACTGGAAAGCTTCTCATAAACATGTCCATTGCTCGAGCCATTAAACGGTCTCTGTCCTTGACCCATTCCTAACCCATCCCTTGCTGACAGCAGCTTGTTGTTGCTAGGTCCTCCACCATGGTGGTTGCCAAGAGGCCCGCCCAGACATAGCTCCTTTGGGAACCGAGGGGCCACATTGGACAGCACCCCAGAAGTTGCGGAGGCAGGCAAATAGGAAGTCACCCCCATGGAGCCCCGGAAGTCAGCCCGACTGTTGTTGAGGAGCTGTTGCTGCTGCTGCTGTTGTGGCATCTGTTGCTGCTGCGGCTGTGCCTGCTGCTTTTTGATGTAGTATGATTTGGCGCCGTGTAATAGACACTGGTCATCGCCGAAGGTTGGGATGAATGGGTTCTGGTTCACCTTATCTGGGTAGAGAGATTTAGACAAGGAGTAAGTCCCGACCCCTCGGGTACCGCCCACACCTCCTCCCATCATGCCTCTATCCCTGTCCCTCATGTCTCTCTCACCCAGGGAGCGACGGTGCAACCCACCTTCACCCCCACGGAATAAGCTAAATGATGAACCCCCTCCCTTCCCTCTGTCCCCAAAATATGATGTCTCCCCCTCCCCTCCCGCATACTGCTCAAACATCTGGGTGTAGGGGCTCGTGCCATCCATGTAGCGGTCTTTGTCTTTTAGGCTCACGCTTCGGGGTGGAGGAAGCATTGATGCTCCACCACTGCCTCCAAACCCACCCATCCTGCCTGCCCCCTCCTTCTGCAGCTCTACAAATGTATCATAAGAGTGCTGCCTGCGCAAAACCTTACCACCTGGGCCAAATTTCCGCCTCTGTACCTGGGTTTGGGCCCCTGTGCCTCCCCCTCCCTTTCCGCTCTCCAGAGGGTGCTTGCCCCCAGTTTGATCCAAGAGGAGGTGGTTGTCCTCACTGATGTCATACAAGTTGCCCGGTTTCTTGCACGAATCGCACCGCTTGCAGGTGGCTGAACTAGGGCGGCTTGAGATTTGTCCACTCCCTCCACTGGTTCCCCCTACTCCCCCAGCAGCTGGATAGCCCCCAGCCCCGCCTCCCCCATGCATGCAAACTGGCTTGCTTCCTCCACTTCCAACCCCTCCACTGTGGCAATTGCGACATTCCCAATCCCCTCCAGCCAACCCTCCCACCCCTCCGATGCCCTTTTCCCAGCATGCATGGCCCTGTTGCCCAGGCGATCCTCCTCCCATTCCACCCTTACATTCTGTCTTCTTGGATTTACCTTTCAGGAAATCTTCCATGGGAACCAAACTAGTGCACGCTCCCCCAGCACCACCGCTACTAACTACTCCACTGCAACTGCCTCCACCCAGTCCCACTCCTCCACCCATTCCTGGAGCATCACTTAAATCCAAATGCTCCCATGGGGATGCCCCTTCCTTGGCTCGAAACTGGTCCACATAGAAGTCCCTCAAATTCTCTTTGTCTCTGAATAAATAGGAGGTGCTGTTACCACCTCTCAGGCTCTTGCGCTCCACGGGTGGGGTGGCTGAGCGGTGTGCTTGTGTTGCTGGATGATGGGGGTGATGATGGTGATGGATTGTGTGGTGGGGACGTCTCCTGAAGCCAAGTTCAATCTCATCCTGCTCACGGCGAGACTTGGCAGAAGCGGGTCTCTTTTTTAGACTGTCCCTGTACTGCTTGCGCCGTTTGCCATGCCCCTCGAGGTTCCCATAGGTCACGGTGTGAGTGGAAATATCGGACACGTCGGATCGAATGTTTCCGTCGTCCCCTCCTGATCCCACCCCACCTCCCCCGCAGTACCTGTCGTGTCCTGCAATAAACCCTGAACTGGATGCCCCACCCTTGAAGGAGAACTTTCCGTAAAGATCTGGCAGGCCGGACTTGAAGCTTGACTGGGTTGGGTGGCCCGCAATCAGGTCAAACTTTTCCCTGTTCCGATGTGTCAGCGACTGCCTTGGCTGGGTGGTGAAGATGGGCGCTACCCCTCCCCCTAAGCTGTCACAATCGTACCCCCCCTCCAATGAACTGGCACTCCCTAAGCTACGAGGTCGGTTAGGCAGGGGACCCGACATACCGAGAGCCAGTTCGGATCCCGTGCCCCCATGGTGGTGTAGGTAATGATCCTGGTACAGGTTGCTATCCTTCAGGTGCAAATTCCCAAAAGTCCTCTCCACCTCGCTTACATAGTCGCTGAACATGTTGTCCTCTGGCAGGTACGGTGGAGGCTTGCAGTCTGTGTGGCCTACTAGGCTCCGCCGGTGTTCACTGATGTCATAAACAGCTGACTCACGATGGCTGTAGTCCAATGCGCTGCGAGGTGAACCATTGACCCCAGGCACAGAGGTCATGTTTTTGGCAGTACGCAACAAACGGAGAATGTTGGAGTGGGTGTTGTTCATGTTCATGTTCATAGTGGCTGATGGTGAGTTAAGGGCTGATTTGTTCTCTTCAATTTGAACACCATGGATGCAACTGTAGATGCCCTGTTGGACAGAAAAAATAAAGGAAAGCAAAAACAAAGGAGAGGAGAAAGAACAAATGTGGGATTAGATTGTTGTTTAATGAATTTTAATTAGCAGCAAGCATTTTCACAAATTAATGCAAAATAAACGTTAAGTGTCAGGACTAGTCAATTCTCCTAATTTCTATAGTACTATGTTTTTGTATTTACTGTTCTGACAGTCTTCTACAGTATAGGCTACAGTTTAATTTAGACTATAAAAAAACTTTAATTTCCTGTTTATCACGTGTAAAAAATCAAGTTTATTCATCATTACTTTTAACCTTTTGACATTGTGTAAAAGAGCAGAGTAAGAAAAATGAGGAAGAATGAAAGGAAAGGAAAAAAATAACAAAATATGTTCAAGAAACGGCAGAGGCAGAAGCGATAGAGATTCTGATTAATGATGACATGGTGACAGGGTTGCAGTAACTCTGTGGTTTTGACTGCCAATCAAAGTCTTCAATCAATGTGATTAACATTCAGCTGATACCACTGTGTCTACTCCTCTGTCTTTCCTTCATCACTGCCATGACAAATTAATTACACAATATTCTAATAAAGCTCTCCAGCTCATTCACCAGTGATGCAGATTTACTGCATTTTAATCCATTTATCTGTGTAGTTTTGGCTGTATTTTATCACACTTGTTTCTTGATGGCAAATGTGTTATTATAAAACTAGATTTTAGTCAATATATGTCATCATTATCTTTTAAACTGCTGAGTGCCTCTATTTATATAAATGATGTAATGCACTATAGTGGAATGTGTTTTGTTTTTAAAATTGTTTTAATATGCAAACCATGAAACCCATTTCATAATAAACAATACATGAAACATGTGGAACAAATAGACTCTCATCAAAACATTTCAAAGGGTAAAGGTTATTTTTCTACTGGCGATCCATCCCTCTAGTGAGGCAACATGTCAGAAATGTTTCCTGTCTCACTCTTAGTCACGCTTAGTATCTGTTCACTTGTGTGCATTTTTTCTCTTCTTCTCTTTATGTTCCTCTTATCTTCTCTGCCTTCTGTCTTTTTTAACTCAGGCCATCCTTCCCACTGTGACTCTTATTCTCATTCATCTCCTGACCCTTCAATCCGATTGGGTTAGAACATATTCTTCATTCAGTGTTATCTCATTTTTCTTTCTTTTTGCTTCTTTCTCTAAAGAGGCGTCTTTCTCTTCCATATTGTGTCGCTCCAACCCCACCCTATTCATTTTAGACTCTTCTTATCCCACCAAAGCAACACTGCTTTAGCTAGTGTTCAAACACAAATCTACATCTCAAAGAGAAATATATCTAGTAAGAAAATCGCTTTCCTATGTCTATACTTGGTCATACAGATTGCACTTGTGGCTAACAGACTAATATAGCAATTTTTTATCCGTTTAGCCTCGGCCAATTGTGAACTCCGGTAAACCCAGGTTTATGTTTGAGTCACTTGCCAGTTTGGTCACATAAACTGATATTTACATTCTCCGTGTTCATCCCCACCATTATGTGGGTCATGGCACCATTCCAAATCACCTGATGCATGATTTCATGTCCGAATGTCTGGAATGAGAGGCTGTTGCTTTGCCCTGTTAGCTCAAGATCAGAGGTCTGATTTATAATGTTGCATATGTGCAAAGTGGGAATTGAAAACTATCTACACTCTTTCTCATTAAAGGATTAATCAAAATGAAATCGTAATCAAAAGTGAATGTGCCACTCACCCTGCTAATGGAGAAGGTGAAGCCAGGCTTGCCCGAGCACACACCCATGAAGCAGAATCGCAGTTGCCAGTAGAAGAGGTGCTCTGCAATGAATGTGATAAGGGACAGGGCCATTGCAGCTCCCAGCATGTAGAACACACCTGCCATGTTGTCTACATCCAGCTGACTGCTCATCACCTCATTTTTCTCATTGTGGCAAATGCCAGTCAGCCACAGGGCCTCGAGTTCCTCCATCTCACCTACAAAAAAAAAAAAAAAAGGTTGCACTTTCTAGCAGTTGAATGCGGTTTAGAAAGAGAGTCTTTGTTTTTGCATCTTTTTCTTTCTGCCTCTCCAGCTCTGTGTTTTGCGTGTCTGTGGGCTTTGAGTGCTCTCGAGCTTTACTGTTAGCAGACGTGTCTGTTCATGTTTGTCTATCTGTGACGATTTCGATGCGTTTCAGCACTGCATTTATTAAGAGCCCCCACAAAACTGTGCACAGTAAACAAATTGCAGCCCCTGTGAAGTGTAACATTTGTTATAATGGATTAATCCAACTGACATGCACACACACTGAGCTCTCTTCACATTAATGATTGCTTATGGGAGTCACTTGAGATTTGGTTCCCAGCTCTAATAAGGGCCCTGAGGGGCCTGACAGCCCGCGTAGAAAGGACAGGATCAAACTCTGAAATGCCATTCAATGTTCTGCAGGTCGGTCTTTAGGGACAAATGCAGATACACACATACACATATACTTTTTCACACTAAAAAAGAAAAACCTCACATGCAAAAGGATCCATCCATTCAGTGCCTGCAGTTCTGTGCCACACTGGGAACTGTAGTCAGGGTTTCCAGCCTTCAAATCCGTCAAAAACCCAACACCTATGTGTGGGTGAATGTGCGCACGGGTGTTCACATGCTGTGCCGGTGCATTCATGTGTACCTACATGTATATGTCACACAGTCGATGCCTTCCCAGTGTACTTTTGAGATAACACAAGCGCCCCCTTGACACCTGCAAAAAGGACTTAATTCATGCTCCTGGATCATATGCTGGCTTATATAATAACATGTGATACACCCAACTGTACCTTTTTGATTCCATACTGCTGTCAGTGTGCCAAACTAAGGTGTGCTGCTTGCTTGTCAATATGCATATGAACACTCACCTTGCCACTAATCTAATCTTAACAGGTCCCGCTTGCTTGACACAACCATGCATGCATGAGGATTTATTAAGTTCTCCGCTAGAATTTTTTATGACTGCGATCTATAAGATCTCTTTACAGAATGTGTCTAAAATTGTTAACACTGTTTATGAGTGTGTGGGGTGCATAGGGCATGTTCTGCATGTGTCTTTGGATGTGTTCCAAACAGCTTGTCATCTCAGATGCTGTTTGGGGGAAAGATGATGATTTCTAGAAATGGCCACTGGATCTGGATCTCTAGGAAAGCGCTCAAACCAAATTGATTTAACACTATACATCTATTGATGGTACAGTACAACTATTATAGTTACTTAGTACACTAAATTTGTATGCTGTATACCAGTTAGTAATACAAATGTACTAATATTAATTGCAAAATGTAACTGATTCCTGTGAAGGTAAAACTGAAAAATGAAATCAGCATCCATTACTTCAGTTTTCTTTGTCACTTGATTCTTCAGAAAATAAAATGCAGATTTGCTGCTTAAAAATATTTCTTGTTATTATCAGTTGCTCAATATTTTTGTGGAAAGTGTGTTCATTTTTCTTTGATGCATAGAATGGTTCAAATAAAAGCATTTCTTTGAAATAGAAATCTTTTGTAACATTATAAATCTTTAATGTGAGGTCTGATCAATTTAACACATCCCTGCTGAATAAAAGTATTAACAAAAAAAGAAAGGCAACTTATATTTGTACATTGCAAATTTCCACATTTTCCCCTCCGTATTTATCGCAACTATACTGTATTTTATATAATAATCATAAGCACCCACTTTTGCAGACTAATATGAAATTAAACCTTAAACACCTCTAGCTTTAGCTTTGCATCACCTGTGCAAACTATAGTGATTTATATCACTACAGAGCCCATTATGAGATGAATCCTTGATCTGATAAGAAGGTTAATTCGATATTAGCTTTATTATGCTTTCACAGAATGTGAATTTCACACAAAGGAAGCTTTGAAAAATAGGATGCCATATTTTCACACATCTAATACCATTTTGTGTGGCATACTTGTTGGCGTTCTAAAAGACAGTGTAGGCACTTGTCATCTCTTGCCAGGTATTCTTCATAACTGTTTGCCTTGAGGGCACATTGAGAATCATTTAAAGAAGAAGTGAATGAAGTAAATATCTCAAGCTGTGAATTTGCTACACATTCGCGCCACTTTTGTGAACAGCATTTCATCGCGAAAACCTGCCTTATTCACTAACCACCCACAAACCATTTTAACCAGGCACTGTCTATCATTTATAGCTTTGCATCGCGCAATCCACTCAGCTGAATTTTGCAGTGTCTGTGGTGACCAATTGTTTTAGTGAATCAGATGCTTAAAGAATGCAGACAATGTGGATTCAGGATTGTTTCATCAATCCTCAAATGAAATAATAATTCGAAAAAACATAATAAATCTGTCTTTACCATCTCCGAAAAGCTGCAGAATGGCAAGATCCACTGCTCTCTTCCAGCCTGAGTCTTTCTGAATGGCAATGCCATACCCTGTAGTGGCAAAGATATAACCACTGCCGATGGTCACCAGTTTACAGCCTTCATCACGTCCGGCCATGTAGTTCAAGACCGCTGCATCGTAGATGAAGGCATCCAATTTACTACAGAGGGAGAGGAATAATACGTTAGAAAGGTAAAATCTTGTCAAACATTAAACTTTGGCAAACTGGTGTTATTTTAAGATCATTAACATACAAATATTCAAAAAATGTTATCGTTTTAATTTTTAATATTTGCTGTTTCGTTTAAATTTGAAAGTTTAAGTAATGTAGCTTTTTGTTACTGTTATTTTTTTTTGTCTATGTAGTTTTTATTAAGTTTTAGTTATTTTAGTATTTCATTCATTTGAAAATGTATTTGAAAATAATGGCATTTTTCTGTTTTTTTTAAAAAATGATTTCCTGAGCATTGTGTGTTGGATATGAGATGTAACTTCTGGTCACTGACATAGCTAAATTTAATTTGAGTTAGCATTACACACTATTTATATTATTTAATAATTATGCATCTTTTATGAGCTTATCTTGCATGAAAGAGTACATAAAATTTGTAAAAGACCATTAAAAACCATCATCACAACCCAAATCTATTTAAAAATTTTGAAAAATGTAATATAAATTATATAAGTATTAACTAAGAAATACATTTGTTACAGTATTTTAAAGGTGCCATAGAATGAAAAACTGAATTTACTTTGGCATGGTTGAATAATAACAGTTCAGTACATGTACA
>JAUCMU010000001.1:19504405-19514828 GCA_032275025.1 Enteromius treurensis
CGGTATATGAAGATCACGGACGACAGGTGATAAGAATCGAAGCTCACACGTACAGTAGTTTAGAAAACTAGTCCCGTATGAATAAGGCTACAGTGTAATTCGGCTATACATCCGCGCTAAAGGTGAAAGTCACCATAGCTTGTCGTATAGACTCCAACCCAACTTTGTAAATAGATTAACGGGGATATTTTTTTATCATTTTACACTACTAGAACATGTATAAATAAATATAAAAAACAGACATAAATATTATTCTGTAAAGATGTATCTATTTTTATAAAGATTTATACGAAACAAAATATATAAAGCACCTTATGCAACATAAATACACAGTTTATATATATATATATATATATATATATATATAGTAATCATCAAAAAATTATATTATAAATAAATGCAATAAATGTAAGAATGTACATTTTAAGTTTTTAAATGGTTATAAAATGGAAACGTAAACATAACATACTAAATGTATATTGGTGTTCTGCATAAAGGCTATTGATTTGTGTGTGTGTTTATATAAGTGTGTGTACACACCTCGTCCATCTGCCAAGCAGCGATTATAGCCAACAGGACTGAAGTACTCAAAAATGAAAACAGCCACGGCTGAAACTATCAACAGCATAACGAACATCATCACCCAGACATCAGCGCTAAAGGGCTCTGAGAGCGGAAAAAAAGAAGGGAAAAGAAATTACTAATGAAGAGAGCACTTGAATTTAGATTTATATCTTCCATTACAGTGTGTGTATATACCACTAACCTAAAAAGGCAGAAGGCGACACTGTGCCATTGCTACGAGAGACCATGACACTAATCCCAGTCTCTATGAAGGGCACAGAGAAGTCAATGACTTCTGACCTCTCTTCATTAATGGTCAGGGACCCCACTGCCATGTGGGCATTCTTTAACACCACCTAGACATGAGGAAAAGAGGTGGTTACACCGAACCTGGACTAGTCTAGGCATGCCACAACAGATGGAGGAAAAAAACGACAGTGTGAGAGGATAAAGGTGAAAGAACTAGTGAATGAGAAAACCATGAAAAAACAAACAAACAAGACTTCTGAGAGATCTGAGAGATCAAGAAAAGCAGAAATCAGGTTACTTCGTACAGTGGGTCATGGTAGCTTTTAATAGCCATTTCTCCTTTTTTCAACCTTTCCCTAATCACCACTTCCCTAAACCCATCACTTTTCCTGGTATATTTAGAATTACATATAAGGGGCCTCCTGTGATACAGGAAAATGGGACATAACTGTTAATAAGGTGAATTTATGCTACAGGAAGGCTTTGTCTTCATCAGGGCTACTCAAACGGCCACAAAAACGGATTTCTTTAGCCTCAAGGGCCACACTTCAAATTTTTTTATAGCACCTATGTTATATTAATAAGGCTACTGAGTGTTGAACACTTACACAGCCATGTATCTAACTAAATCGCTCCTGTTGTAATCAATGAAGCTGTACTGTAAGCGCTCATCTGTGGAACAGTTTGCAGAGTGGACTATAGATTTGTGCTTGGCGTCGGATTTTTTAAATTGCACTGTGCATTTACCATGGTATATAGCCGAATGTCCAAAAACATGCAGGCCACGAGAATGCCCTGTGGGCTGCATGTTGAGTAGTGCTATTCTATATCCTGTTTTCTTTCTCCGTCTTTTCAAAATATGAGACTGTTTTTGCCTTTTTGCTAGAGTGTGTGTTGCGTTACAGCATCTATCACTGAACACGAGCATGTCTTGGAGCATCAGATCTAGTAAAGACATTAAGTAAACATAAAGAAAGCTACTAAGAGTCTGCATCTCCAAATGTGATGCAGTTCTCTGAGTATTCAGATGACTAGAACCGAAAGGGAACTGCATAACATTCATTCCAACTGTGGATTTACATATGATCCGGTAACTCATATTATTTCTCATCTGAATTAATGCACCAGCTGTATTTTCCCTTGGGCTTGTGCAAACTCACTTGCTCACATTTTCTCTCTCTTTCATCTGTTCTTGTCAAGAGAGATACTTTTCAGATTTTCATTTTTTGGAAATAATATATAATCAGAAATCCACAGACGCTCCGGAACTTTGTCCTAGTGGTTTTTACAGTTGACTAAAAGCATGAAAAAAAATGTCTCCTTACTTGAAATAAACATTAACTGAAATAAAAATCAAATCAAATATAAAACTACGTGTTTTTTAAAGTTAATTAATCTGTATAGACATTTAAACTTCACATTACAACAAAATTATTAAACCTTTAAATATAATCAAAATGAAAACATATGATATACAAATAAATATAGTAGTATATGAATGAGACAGTGGCATTCACACAATGTGAGTTTGATTGTGGCTCGCAAACATTTCCTGATCCAATTTCCCCCTTTTAATCATGAAATGTATTTATCATTGCTGTACTAGAAAAAAAAAAAATATATATACACTATCCCAAAATGAGTCCCCACAAATTAGTGCAGAAATATACATTTTAAATGTAACAAAAAGTGTTGTGAGCATGTACTGTAATAATCATTATACCTACAGTGTGGAAAAACTAACAAACGAAGCATACAGTTGAATATGCTCCTCTTATCCATCATACGCCAAGGAATGGTAGGACATGAAGAACAAAAATGTATGATCCAGAAAGATGAGAAACAGCATATTCAGCTCAAACCCTGTGGTGTTTGATGAGTTTTTTTCTTGCTAAAAGCATTTTGAAACTAACCTCTCCAACCATGCCATTCCATGTGCCGTTGATCTTTTTCCCATGCTTCCCATTGGTCACCAGGTAGAGATCGTAGGTAAACTTTACGGACTTGGCGATCTTTTTGAGGATGTCTATACAGAAGCCCTTGCAACAGCGTTTAATGTAGATCCCTGAATCTCCTGTCTGATTTCTGGAGGAAGGAAAAACAGTAAAGAAAAAGTTGAGAAGATTAATGTTACCACAGGAAGTTATTTTTCTAAATAGAGAAGACGGGGTTTGACAAATTTCGCCTTAGCCGTTCATCAATCCTTAATCAAAATACCATTTCAGAATAAATCTGCGTCTGAAGAAATCAATCAGTGAGTCAACATAACATCAAAATGACTAATGACCACTGCACTGACTATTGCATTGACTTCATTGAAAAAAGGTGACTTAAATTTGTCAACTTTCACATTAATCTCGGATCATGAGTGTTTTAGCAGTAAAATGGTAAATGAATTTAACACTAATTTAACACAGATATTTTTTATCAATATAAGATTGAATTTAATTCATAATAAATGAATCAGTGTTTTACATTAACAGTGCATTATTGTATACACCACACTTCCTTACTATATGATATAATCTAGTCCTGGCAGAGACAGAGCACCTTACATTTAAAAACGAAATGGAGGAACTGTGCTGTCATGAGAAAAATCTAAACTTTGGCAGTCAAGATTAATGACTGATCTCATACAATGACTGATTTTATAAAGCAGCTTTAGGACATTTTAGAGAAAAATAAAGTGTGGTATGCCTGAGAGCATTTAAGTTATTTTTCATTACACATGAAAAATAACTTAAACATTTTGATTATACATGAATTAATTAGAAATTATGAGGATTATAATTCAAGTGAAATATTTACGTAGTATTTGGTCTCTTAGTATTTCTTGAAAACCTTTAACCTTTATTTTTATTCTCAGTTTAAACATTTTCATTGTCCAGTTTTTTGGAGTTTTATAACATTTTTCAGTCTGCCACAATCTGAGATGAATCTAAATGTTGAACCAAACGGTAGCACATTATTCTAGATATCTGTACTGTTTCCATTGCATTCTCACTGGAGTTTGAGCTGTTTTCTGCACGGCACTGTATTCCTCATGCAGGTGCCACTGAGGGGGTCAACATCCTCCACAATAACAAATGGAGCCTCCTCCAGCGTAACAATGGACAGGTGGTCGTCCTCCCGCTCCTCAGCATCCGAATAGATCTCGAACCGAGGCCACACGTGGTACTTCATTGCCAGAGACCCGTTCTCCCATTTACCGACCTGTGAAAGTCCAAAGAGGGCAAGATGAGAGCAGAAGATGAGAGAAGGATAACGAGTGATATAATGAGAGGGTGTTGAGGTTGAAGTGGCTGTGATTGGATTGGATTAGTGCGGGCTAAATTTGAGGACGGCTGAAATCTTGAATTAAGATAAAGAGAGATAAAGAGTAAATGAAGGATGATAATTACATCGGGGAACTGCGCAGTCATGAGTTAAGAGAAATCAAGAGACAAAAGAGAGAAATTAGTAGATATACTCACCCTTTCGTACTGCCTCTCCTTATTTAACAGTATAATAACCAACTTTGGGTGCATCTGAAAACCGTTCTCACTGAAGGAGAGGTTGCGCCCTTCAAATGTCACATTCATGAGGTACCTGAGGAGAAAACGGAGTGAATATTTCAGACCAAACACATTTGGTGGTTATTAACACAAAGGCACCTTCTTCACTTAGCACAAATATTTTCAGAACAAATCGAAGCAATTTACAGGATCCCTCAATGTCAGCAGTTTACATGGCTTTCCAGTGTACCTAGTGTATGGGTTTCTGCACATCATCCACATATGTCGACACTCACATTTATAATGCAGGAAAGCAGGTTTGTTGCTAGAGGCTATAGCAAATTATATTCACAATGGCAAATGTGAATCTGGCAGGCTCTTGGTCACAACACCTCACGATAGTGACTTTTAAATCCACCCAGACTGAGAGTTTTCAGCTTAAAATACAATAATCTTTAAACCAATCAAATATAATAGTCCAGGGGAAAATATTTATGACTTAGATAAATGATATTACATATTAGATCTAGAAAAATGATTAGCCTTTAATCAGTCATCCCAGAAAACATTAACAGCAGCTTTTTACCTGAAAGCACATTTCAATATTATAAAACAGTTGGTTCCATCCAAATGTCAAGTTTCTCCGAAAACAGCATGCTTGACCCGCATCACTTAGGAATTGTCACGCAACCTTGAGAACCAGAGCCTCTTGACTACACTAACTAGGATAGGTTTTGAAATGGTCAGCCACAAACTGCTCATTTCAGTAAGGACAGAGTTAACTAATTTACTGGATTATTTGCTACTAGAACATATCCCATAAAGTATAAAAAAGCCTCATTTATTGGCTCTTAACCCTGGAATCCCTCATGGCTCGGTATTTGGTCCTTTAATTTTCCCATCTACATCAGATCACCCTGCATTGCCATCTAATCACAGTGTAAATGTGATTCCTCCTCACTGGCCCACCAGATTTTCTCAAATAACCCCTTCAAGTTCAAACAAAATGCTTTCGGTCGAGTTGTAATTAACCTCTGTTGTAATTAACCTCTTCCATGTCACTAACCTACTCACAGACAAATTTGGGCAGTACTTAATGGACTGTCTGAGTCTAGTAACTGACCTTTACTGACCTCATCTAGCACTTTAGACATCTGAACTGCATCGACAATGTTTTAGCATTCTTATATTGTGTTGTTCTTCTTGTTGCCCTTGAGATCTAAGTTGACTTCTTAGTATTCTGAGGCACAGTTCCAGCATTTGGCACTTACGCGATATGTAGAGTATATGATCATTATAAGATAAAAAACTAATTAACCCTTCAGTAACATTATACAGTTATGACAAAGTCATATATATATATATATATATATATATATATATATACATACACACACACTTCTAAATATTTTACAGTGAATTATATTTTCATTGATCAGTTCAACTATAAACCAATGACAACAATTTTTATGTAAATGTTGTACATTAATACAAATAATTAATTGATTTTGGCCAAACTTTTGGTATTTTTGCACATTACATTTTATACTTTTTGTGAATTGTTATTTTAGAATATATTTTGTGTTAAATTAACTGTATTTGTGTTATTTTTATCTGGCAATGACTGTGGAAATGTTCAAAAATGTTTCTGTAGCCAAGATGATTTTCAGAATGATTTTCATAAAAATAAATGTACCCTGACCAATATTACAGTATGTATGACAAACAGCCCCAATGTTCCCCATAGATAAAAAGGGAAAGGTTCTTAGATGGATACACTTTTCCACCAATACACCCTACTGTGTCAAATGCAGAACATAAATTTCCCCTCAGTAATAAAAGACATCAGCAGTAAAACATCATGAAACAGAATCACACAGACAAGACGTTCCCCCTTTCTTTTATCTGGGTGTAAAATTTATGACGTAGAAGAACTGACCCTATTTAGACAGTGACAGTAAATCAGTCTGTAGTCAGGTGCGTGTGTGTGTTTGTGCCCTTGAGCGCTGATACGCGTGCAGATTTTCATCACAGCGTGAGTATCATGTATGTGTGTCAACAAGTTTTGTGTCAGAGCCAGTGAAAACTCTCTGCTGCTCTCTTGCCTCCATCTGTGGGCTGTTGTCGCCATGACAACAATCGGCCTCATGAAAACTCAACACACAAGAAATAAATATCTGCTCTAAACAAGAGAGAATGAAAGAGAAATATGCAAACAGGGAGAGGCTAGAGAGCAGAATGACCAAACAAATAGTGATTATGTCTCATGCATGTACAATACAATGGAGTAAGCAATGTTGTACATCTATACATACAGAGGCTAACATCAAAACTGGGCTTGTGGGAGGAGGTCTGTAACATCTGGAGAAATTTAAACCTTAAAGCATATCTATGGCAGTCGCTCGTCTGGCACAGAAGGCTCCAAAAGTATAATATGTGACTTGAAATCTGATATCTTCGCTTGAGAGCTACATGAAAATGACAACACTGAGCCCTTTAAATGAAATACTTGCACTTTAGACTATATTCAGTCAAAAAACGGCTACTTTTAAATAGCTTATACATTTTCTGGTCTATTTTCTAATTGAACAGATCATTGGACAAAACATAATTTCAGAGTTAATTTCGTTGATGAAAATTTTTTTTTTTTTAGGAAATGACAAAAACGGGACGATAACAAACTACAACTCGATTTACAGTAAATGACTAAATCTGTGGACAACGGGATGAAAATGGCAAGAGATTGGTTCAGAATTAATCTTATGTGTGGTTTTGAGGAGAGATGTGTACATTTGAACTGTATCACAGCCTGTTGATCTATCCTGCAGGACATAAGCTAACATACACTTGTAGACACTGAAGCATTCGATTTTAAAAGGGATAGCAGCCTAATTTAGTTGCTATTGTCCAAGTCATTGATGTTAATCAAGAAACAAAATAAAGACAAAAACACTTACTACTCTTGACTGAATTACTTTATTAGCTCTAAAGATTAGATCAGTAATAAGGAGATTGGTGGCAGCTGTGATCGTTTGTGCGTGCTCCTCCTGAAACTCGATTAATTGCTTAATCGTCATCAAGAAACAAAAGAAAGACAAAAACACTTACTACTCTTGCCTGAATTACTTTATTAGCTCTAAAGATTAGATTAGATGTGTGCAGGTGTTTTTATGTCACTGTATTAAGTTTTCCTGGAGGAAACTCTTCAGGAAATTTTGGATCTCATTTCATTTCATCTTGCATGATAAGTCTGGATTCTTTCATTAACCTTTATTCATTTTGCAGACACTTTTATTCTTTCATGTTGCAGACCACAATATAGAAATTGATTTACAGTTTAGACGCAAGAACAGAAGTATAAAATTATTATTACTTATTATATTTAAATGACACAACCCTGTTTAGGCTACATTTTCGCTTCTCTGTGTCCACATACTGTATTTTCATGCAGCTAAATTCTCAATAAATCTGTTTTCGTTAATACTGTTTCTGTTGTCATAAAACGGGATGAATATGAAATAGTGACTAAATACTAACTTATTAAAACTACATAACCAGCTCTCCCTTCCAAGATGTTATTCCGCACAAAGAATCGTCTGATAAATTGAAACAGGCCACCCATAACATAATGACAATAGCTGTGCTTGCATGTTTACACCGGTGCGTTTTCGTTTTGAAACGGCGTTTTAGAATAAAAACGATCCTCGTGTACAATGGTGTTAAACCAACCCCAACGTTTTCAAACTAAAACAGGTTCTGCAGCGTTTTCAAAAGTGTTCATTTTCGAGGTTAGAAAATGTTGGATTAGTGTAAATGATAGGCGTAACCATAGCAAAAGTTATGCGTTTTAAAACGAAATCCCACTAGTTTAAACAGGGCCTCAGTTAAGCAACACATCTTTGAACTGAAAGCGCAGCAGACGCAGAGCTCGCGCTCCTGCTGTGGTCAGCTTTAGATGCATAATATTTTCGATTGCTACAAGCAGGATACACAAGAAGCACATTTTACTTGGACATGAAGATGGGTTTCGTGGTAATAAACACAGTAAATAGCAACTGTTTGCGTGTAATGTCACTTAATGCGCATCTCAAAGCATTTTGGGGGCCCAAGGCAGTCGCTTACCTTTGCCTAATGGGTAAGTCCCACCTGCGAATACCGCAGAAGTAACAGGCAGAAGATTCAAAAATGTAACGCGATTCTTACGCGAGTCGATTCTTTCTTTTGAGAGACATTAACAACTTTGCAGGCTGTTTACATTGAAGGACAGCTTCATTACAAACTGTAAATAAGATATTTTTCAAAATCCCATGTGACCTGCTCTTTAATATCAAACCTATATAGTAAGTTTTAGAGAAAGATTAATAAAGTGCTGGTTTATGTACTACTTGAACAGATTATACAAAGTTAGCAAAATAACAAAATTTTCTGCCTCTCAATCCAGGAGTACCCCATGACTCAATGTTTGGTCCTTCAATATTTTTCCATATACTTCTGATCAGTCTGTAGTGCAATCTAATCATAGCTACCTTTGAATAGGTGTTAAAGGAAAAATACATTGTATGCCCACTAGCTAAGGCACCAGCAGGGGCTGACAGAATCATGCTTCATTTGTTTGATTTGTTAAAATGGCACTTACAACAGTTAATACATATATTATTCATGATATATTTGGTAGCATGGTATATATCAGAGGTATCGTGGGACTGCTATAGTACTTTGTTGTTACATTAACACTACTAAAGAAACACATATACAAACTGCAGTGGTTACTGCAACACTTACGCACACAACCGCTCCGATTAACCTACAGTCTCATACAAACTTGCACCCCAATATTTCTTAAATTGGTGTGTTAGGGCAGTCTGTGCTGATTCCTGACACAAGAAGGTACATACAAACCCAAACTGCCAACAGATAGAATGAAGAGAGAGGATGTGTGTGAAAGAGAGAGGGAGACCCACCAGCATATAAAATGCGTTACCATGGTGCCCACAACCATAGCAATCTCCAAGCAATCTGCTGTGTTGCCATGGGAACAGTAATCTCACCAGAGAGAGTGAGGGAGGAAGAGACACGGAGAGAGAGGTAGCATCTTTTGTACTTACAGCGAGACGCATGATGCAGCAGAGACCCATTTATCTGTCGCTATAAATACAAACTGATCGATATTGGACATGACAGCCAACCAGATTTATCGTATCCAGCGTTTTTCAGTTCAAGCATTGATCTGACATTAGAAAACTCATCTTCAGATTTACCGTACACCCATTTAAAAGCACAACCATTCAAGGAGCTGTGAATTACTGATCTCACATTCAAGGGTTTTCCTCTTATGTTTAATTTTGGACCTGACATAACATCTTCTGGCTTGACACCATGCCATTTTATGATACTTGTCAAGACTGTGTAATAGCCTCTCAGGTCAACAGGTTTAACAACCGTCAAAAACTTGAGGGAGTATGAGGACCGAATATGATTTAATTTAATGTAGAAAATGTTCTTAAATGCACAGTGTTGGCGTTGTTAACTAAAACTATCAAAAATGATTCTGCTTTATTGAAATTAAGCTGAAATTTAACAAAAACCCTAATAAAATATGTAAAAAACTTCACACTAAAAATAAATGTTGCTTTGGCAACTACTGTAACTGAAATTAAAAAAATCAAGCTAAATAGACATATAAAGGGGTCACCAACTGCCTTATTTCTTGTAACTGACAACCGACGCTCGTTCACCGATTATTAACCGACAACATTATTTTAAATTAGAATTTAATTGAATTCAGTTTTGTATAACAGCATTAGAGAATGCAAGTGCATTTAGCCGCAGCCGCGATCAGAAGCTTCAGGATAAACAAACACAACGCGCACATGACGCGCAAGTCTGTCAGCACGCCGATTTCATGCAACTAATACCAATGCGTTCCCAACGGTATATGAAGATCACGGACGACAGGTGATAAGAATCGAAGCTCACACGTACAGTAGTTTAGAAAACTAGTACCGTCCGAATAAGTCTACAGTGTAATTCGGCTATACATCCGCGCTAAAGGTGAAAGTCACCATAACTTGTAGTATTGACTCCAACCCAACTTTGAGAATAGATTAACGGCGATA
>JAUCMU010000001.1:19526748-19556896 GCA_032275025.1 Enteromius treurensis
GGCGAGTTCCCATATGTAACGTCTCCGTTCCCTCCTTCAGGGAACGTGGGTTACAATAGTAACCTAGACGTTTTTTATCCGCACATGTTGAAATTAAAGTTTAATTCCTCCAGTTTAACTTGTGGTTAAGCATTTTTAAGCCACAGGATGGCGCCAGTTTTTTTATAATTAGCTATAAAAACGTCAAGATGTTTCGTTGTACTCGGATGAACCTGTGTTATTAGTTTTACCGGGTGTTATCTGGGAATAACAAACCTTGGAATGTGGCGACTGACCAATCAGAATCAAGCTCAAAAAATTCTGTCATTAATTACTCATCCCTTACGTCGATGAAGATGAATGGTGATGGTCTTACGGGTTTGGAACGACAAGGGGGTGAGTAATTAATGACAGAATTTTCATTTTTGGGTGAAAAAAACCCTTAGGTATATTTTTTTCTTTTCTTGATTTCACAGTAACATATTACTGTGATCAGGAGAAAGAGGGTAGAGAATTGTGAACCGCAGTTCGCCAGATCTAACATCTGCTGCATCAAAGCCAGTGAACGAGACACACTTTGCTCCCTTAACATCTATATGACCACTTTGCTCCTGAAACAAATCCCAGGCAGCTCAAATGTCAAAACGAAATGTCTACAGCACATCGCTGATGAATGATTTCAAATGTTTATAATAAGCACGTTAATGAACTCTGATACACTGTGTGTGCGTTTGTGTAAGCAGTCAGTAACAAATCAGCCAAAGCGTTTTAAACTATGCACACATGTATGACAGCACACACTGATGCATGCGTCTGTACATGTCTGTAAATGATTGTTCTGTGTGTGCACTCATGTGTGAAGTCGGTCGTGGGCGTTTGCCATGTTAGTCATGCTGCATGGCGAAATCTCACAGTCTCTCTGTCTCTCTCTTTTAGGTCTCCATGCTCTACTCAACATCAAAGCCACTCCCCTGGGGTCCGAGATGGACTGATCCGTTACCTTGATTCGGCTTTAATGAGGTAACAACACTGATGGGGCTGCGGGGAGGGGGGCTAAGCTTGTTAATCTAACAGCTGTGGTATAATGTTTTACGTATGTGTTTATATATTCTTGTTTTGTGGATTTTCACTAAATGTTTAATGTGTGCCTGATTTGCAAGTGTGTGTGTGTGCCTCTTTCATTTTCTGACTTCTATTCATTTACAGTACGTGCCCCCAATATTAATTTCCTGTCTTAATTCTTCCTTTTCACTTTTGGAGTTGATCCCATCAGGAGAGGTGGGACTCCAGTCATGGGGTCAGTAAGATTTCTTTTTCCAAAAAGAAATTAGCTCTTACTCAGCAAGCAAGAACTAAAGTGATCCAATATGACAGAAAAATATATATATATATATTTTTCAGATAGATGCTGTTCTTTCTATTCATTAAAGAAACCTGTAAAAATGTCTATCATGGTTTTCATAACAAGTTTCAGCAACACAACCTGAAGAAAAAGAAGTGTTTCTTGGTCAGTTTTACTATCACAGGAATGAATTTAATATTAAATGTAGAAAACCATTGTTTGTTTGTTTTATTCAAAGTTTGACATGACAGGATATTGCAGCACAAAACCCTGAAATGTGTTTAACATACACAAACTCTAGAAACAGTCATTACTTGGTAAAAATAAATAATAATAATTAAAAAAACATAGCTAAAATAAAAGGAAATCTTTGTATAAAAAAAGCATTCCTGTAAAATACTGTATAACATAATTATTGCTAATCATGGGTAATCAAAAATAAAGGGTTTGCTTACATAATATATGTATGTGTGTTGTGTACATTTATTATGTACATATAAATACACATGCATGTATATTTTCAAGACATTTTTATATTAAATATATTTATATCATTAAAATGATGTAAAAAATTATATAAATATAAACATGTAAATGCAAATTTTTAAACTATATATACACATTATTTATTTCATACATTAGAAATATACACAGTACACACACACATATTACGTGAACAAAAACTTTTATTTTGGATTATTAAAATTAATAGTTTGACAACACTAAATATATTTTCCATTAGTGTAGTCAATTTAACATGCTAATTGATTAGTTATTAAAAATGCATTATTAATTTGATAGGACTAGAATTTCATTAAAAAATGTTGTATTTCCTTTTTTTTTTTTTTTTTTAACAAAAAAACACTTTATTAACCTTTTAAAACTTTAAAATTTATTTAAAACCATTATTTATAAAATTACAATTGCAGTGTAAATGCATTCATGCCACCTCAGAGTTGCAATAAGCTGTATCGATCTATATCTAAATATCTCAAAGTTTATGTTGAATCAAATAAACATTTAGCTAAAGCTATTTTCTGATGCTTTATTCATTTAACACTCGACTAACAGTTTTTTTTTTGTTGACATGATATGATGTGCAAATAATTTGTAATTAAACTAAAAAAATAAAGAAAGAAATAAAAACGTTTGCAAAAATATACCAGCCTTAAAGCATTACAGTTGTTTTCTGGGAAGCACCTTGTATTTTCAGGACATTGAGCAACTCTTGTAATGTCAAAATAGACTGTACAAACACAATATAATAAAATATTAATAATGCAATTTATAATTCCACTTAATCCCAAACAGGAAAGAAATCCATCAAGGTTGACCATACATGCTTATTTTCCTGACTTTTTATTTTCAGGATAATTGTTGAGTCGACCCATTACAGAGTCTCCTTACAGCACCATCAACAGCAGCTTACGCTTCAGATACACCACTGTGATGAACATGTGAAATGAAACACATGGCCTCCCATTTCAACTTTACATTTAACACACACACACACACACATAGTATATAGGATACCATGTGTCAGATTCGTTTTCCGGATCATTCCTCTTTAATCCGTCGTTCTACACTTCTGCTCCTCACCCCCTCCCTGTCATCAATCTCCCTCGCTCCGCTCCTCCTCTTCATCCATTCTGAGTCTATTCATCTCAAAATGAGCAATCACAGACACATGCACTCCGCATACAAGACTCCCGTTCCTCTATCGCCCGTTTAGCACAATAGAGAGGCCAACCTAGTCATCCACTACCCAATACATCCCGGCACGAGCAGCAGGGAGCTAATCCAGACCTTACATTACTATCGTCTCACTACTTTCCTCCTTTCCTCTTCAATAATGGAGACTAGTGTCCTGCAGAGGCAGTTTATAAGCAAAGTATCTTCAATATTCGCACGAGAGGCAGAAGCATAAAATAAGTTTCCCACTAACTCTTGACTGCTGGGAGGGGATAACAGCTGAGCTCCTGCAATCAACGATACAGGGCCAGAACAGCATGTCATTAAGAGAGGAAGGGGAGAGATTGAGATCCGTTGTGGAGAGAATGCATCTACATTCAAGTGAGTCATCATCTGCTCCGACACGATGGATCAAGTATTTGATTGATTGGAAAAAAGAGGCACTTAGCAGCCAGAAAGATGTCCCTGTGTTGCTTCAAGAGCAATCATATTTGTTGTGTTTTCTTTTTTTCTTTTCCATTCACTTATTTGTAATAATTAAACATTTTATTCTTCCATTCGTAATAATTATTTGCCCCTTTCATTGATTCATTCATTGATCTGTGATTATATATTACATTATACTCTTAAATGTTTATATTCGTTTTTAGATAGGTAATTCTGGTGCAGGAGGTTAGGTCCAATATTCTTAATGTGGAGACTCAACCTTTATTATCTTAAGATTATTCGTCAGGATGTCAGCATAAACTAATATCTTGGAGTAGTCAGCAGGATGTTGGCATGAGCTAACATGCCCTGAGAAAAACCAGTTCTTAAAGGGATAGTTCACTCAAAAATGAAAATTCTGTTATAATTACTCACCCTTATGTTGTTTCAAACCTATAAGACCTTGGTTCATTTTTGGAACACAAATTAAGTTATTTTTGATGACATCAGAGAGCACACAAGATGCCATCAGAAATATCCAAGATAAACAATTGTCTGGTACACAAAATCAGACCCAGAACAGTTATTTTTGTTTTCTTAGCATACAAAAAGTAACTTCATAAAATTACAGCTGAACCACTGATGTCAAATAGACTATTTTTATGATGTCCTTACTACCTTTCTGGGCTTTAAACATCAGTTTCATTTTCTACTATGGAGGGTCGGAAAGCTCTCAGATTTCATTGACATTATCTTAATTTATGTTCTGAAGAAGAACGAAGGTCTGATAGGTTTAGGAACGATATGAGAGTGAGTAATTAATTTTTGTGTAAATAGTCCCTTTAAAAATCCCCTATTTTCATATTTGTTTCCGATTACTCAATGGTTCAAATACTTAAAAATACTAAGGAATACATATTTGGACAAAAAATGCAATTCCATTGCCAAATGAGGAGATAAACTTTGATGTTTAAACAGACTAGTACAATGAACTTATTCTTAAACTTATATTTAAAGAAACAAAAAATGTGGTAATATGTATTTTTATAAAATGTCACTTACAACTACAGTGCATGTTGTCAGAAGAACAACCAGTCAGAAACCCCAGTTAGTTTTAAGTTACTCACCAAAATAAATAAACTTATTCAAATAATTTGTTTGGGAATCAGACTACGATGACTGCACTGTATGTTTTTAATTCACTAAAAATAACTAGCTCATAAAGTTGAGAATTTGTTTTGTAAAAGTAAGGTCAACATTCATAATATTCACTTTATTCACTTTAACTGATAAATACAATTATTCTGATGTGGAATACGTTAGGGTACACCTGGAGTCTATTCATAGCCTGACACGTTGCAATTAAGGTTCTTTTCCAGAAATGAATTAAATTAAAATAAAGGCTTCTTAAGGTATGTATCAGAAGCAGTATCTCGGACAATCGTTTTTTCTATATTGAAACTATATTGAAACCAGAGAGCACCTTCTGTGATTTTTTTACAACAAAAGAAAGAGGCCCTTCCAGCAAGTAGTGCTCCAAAATCTATTTCTTAACACACACTCAGAGATAGGTTGGGATAATAAAAATTAGATGAGAAAAAGAACAGACACAAAGGGAGAAAGTAGAAATAGAGAAATGAAAAGAAGGAGAAAGAGAGAGCGAGATAAAAATAAGAATCAAGAGTCCAGAATTCTTAATTTGACTTCACAGTATCTTCTGGGTAAAGTTGATGTACCATTACCTCCGTCGCTAAAGACAGCTTCTCTCCTCTACAACTGTGTTGACAAGATAGTTTAGATTCAACTCCTCAGAACACCAGTGGCATTAGCACAACCAAACGGAGCTCGTGCTGAGCCGCAGAGAGAGAGAGACAGAGACTTGCTCTCCAGAAGGTCACTCGCAGCATTAACAGCCTCGACTGCTGCTGGCTTGTTAAGCCTGGCAACTATCACGGAGCTGTCCGACGTATAACAGAGAGAAAGAGCACAACCTTGATCGCAGAAGATAAAACATTTATCAAAATTAAAACGCGCAGATACACTTACGGTAAGATCAAAGAGAGAGAAAAAAAATGTGGAAGAATAAAAACAATTGAGTAGAATAATTGAAAAGAGACGTCTGAATTATATAGAAACCCCTCAACAAAATAAAATGACTGTACACTAAAAGTAAAAGCCTTATATATAATAGATGGACACTTAATGTTACAGATACAAAGATAAAATGGTATAATCTTAAATATACCGAAAGAAAAGTAAAGAACTATACAATTATACAATGATGGATGGATGGATGGATGGATGGATGGATGGATGGATAGATGGATAGATAGACAGAACGATAGAACAATAGAAAGATAGATAAAAAAAGAACTATACAATTATACAAAGATAGATAGATAGATAGATAGATAGATAGATAGATAGATAGATAGATAGATAGATAGATAGATAGATAGACTGACTGACAGAACGACAGATAGATGCTGTAGATTACAGTAATACACTGTACTACAGTAATACCGAGCAGAGCTAGGGCTGCACTGTAGAAAGGGATGTGATGACTCATAAGTCACGCAAGGGGTTTCAGAGAAAGAACGGAAAGAGGAGAACGAAGGAGAGAGAGAAAGAGAGAGATAGAGAAATGACAATAAAAAGAGAGTCTTGTTCATAACCCGAGCCATCAAAGGATTAGAGTGAGGTGGGCCGTACCCATTCATCCGCTCAATCTTCTGCTTTTGTTGTGAGTGTTTCACATAATGAGGCTGATGTTTTAATAGACTTTGTGAATTATGGTGGATCTGTAAAATCAACTGAGCATCTTACTTTAATATCGGTCTGAAAAGCAGCTGAGTGGCTCTACAATGATATTTGATGTTTTTGATCTGAATGAGTGTCAGAAAAGCATTCTCTCTAAACATTGGGTCAGGAGAACACACATCTTTAACTACAGAGCCTTTGCTCAATAGCACAGATCACTGAAACACACATACAGTCCATTCTGTTGCAGAAGTAACAGCATTCTTACTCTTTCTGTATCTTATTTCTTATTTAAAAACACCTTATTTCCCCAGGCGATATGCACTATAAACAATCAATAGGCTCCACTGCATGTCCAGCTGTTCATTTAGTTCCTGTGCTGCTATAGCTCCAACACAAATACACATCATACTGTGTTATATTCTGTGCTGGGTTTGTATTCTGCTCTTGCTTTAGTGTTATACAAAAAAACAATACTTGTTTTTCTGCTTTTACACTTCCATGGGCACACTGTTGATGTTTTATGGTCCTGTACCCCACAGTCTCACCCAGAGCCTATGGCATCTCTCTGCCTCCGTCTTTCTGCAGCACAGGTGCCATCTGTGTCCCTCAGGTACAGTTATGTGGGGAATATAGTCTAAGCAATGAATAGTGGATCCTGGTGTTTAGTATGTGGCAATACCTACTTGTTAATCACATATAAATAAAGTCTGGATACTAAACAATGCGAACAATTTCTGAGTAAAAACTTCACTTAAAACAAATTATCTCAGTATTTTATTTTTAATTTATAAATAGAGAATTATATGGTATTACATTCATGTTATTATATTCATATAACTTCATTATATGTAAAGATATCAAATATAATACATACATTTTGTGAGATTTTTTTAAAATTATTTTTTTTTTTTATCTCCTACATTTAGATTCAGGAATTTTTTACCTTCAATTAAAATTAAAGTTTATTTGGATCCATATATATATATATATATATATATATATATAAAACATTTGATTGTATTTTTATATAATAAATATATATAGTACACATACAGTGCATAAATTATGTAAGCAAAAACTTTTGAATGCAATTAATCACACACACCAAAAAAACAAAACAAAAAAACATAGAACACAGAACAGTCAAGTTAGGTTGAATTTTTTGAACGCAAAAGCTTTAAGTTTTAAGCAAAAGTTTTACAGAATCACCCGATCTTTCTTGCCTCATTAAGTCTCTCTGTTTCTCCTCTAATCTTCACAGAAATATTTAATTTTCATGTTATTCTAGACCATCAACATATTGTGCTTGATCATCATATCTCACTTAAGGGCCTCCCCCCTCAATCTCTAATCAAACACACACTGAATTAATTACATAGTCACATATGACGCATAATTAACGTGAAACAACCTTAATTCCCATTATACGGCCCCCTCCCATCGGCGCTCTTAAATCTAATTTTTTAAAAAGCTTGTCTTTGATTGAAACGCAGGCTATTTCCGTCCAGCAGAGATAATTCCTATTTTTCTCTCTGTGCATCTCCTCTCCCCTTTTCTTTTACTCTCTTCTCTCCTCCTGAAGCCCCGTATTTCCTGAGGCCCCGTATTTCGAGGATAAAGCGAGAACGAATTCAGCCATAGGTGTGAGTGACGTCTAGACACCTTGTCTCAGTAGTCCCATGAGCCCGAGGTGCAGATCTGCATTAATCAACATCATGGAGGTAAACAGTAACGTAAAAGCACTAAAACTCCCCTCGCATTTATTTCTATTACAGCCAGAGTGGATATTGATAATGCACTAATGCGTGTGGCATGACGCCGCTACGTCTCTCTCCTGAGCGGAGTCCTGGAGCCCGCATACAAGATGAATCATTGCATAAGCTGTTGAATGTAAAGCCTTTTGATGGAGATTACACTCTGTCAAAGCGAATAGTAAATAGTACCACAGTACCACAGTAAAAAGTCGTTTAAAAAGCTTATCACGTACTGTACCTGATATGTATGGAACTAGGGCTGAAACAAGTTATTGGCAAAATCAATATTTCTAGAGAATCCACAGAAAACCTTGTTCAGTGACGCCACTTACCGAAAGGAAAAAAAGCAACTATGAAATAGTGGAGAAACAGTAAATGATGCATGATATAATAACTCCGAATTGGGTTACGGATGGGTTATTGTAGTTAACTAAAAGTAAAACAAAAAAATATATATTACAATAAAAATAAAAAAAAATAACAAAATAAACCTAATTCGAGAAATTAAATAATAACAGCAATGATAATATTGAAATAATATTCAAATTTATTTGTATAGTGATTTTCATGATACATATCATTGCAAAGCAGCAATGTAATAATAATAGTATAATAATGTAAATGTTGTTTTTCTATTCAACTTCTATTTAACTTTTATTTATATATCTATTCAACACTGGAAATATGCATGTTCATGTACTGTTTTTACATTTAGATTACTCTAGCCAAACATGCACTTAAAGTTCATCTTGACTATTAATTTAATAATCCTCTTAAATGCAGCCTTTAGCAAATCAAGATGAATATGCATTTTTTTAAATGTACAATATTTAGACTGTCATATTGTTGTGTCGACTGCATTCATTTGTAGCATTTAACAGATTTAGTTTAGTTTTGTTTTATTTAGAGAAAATTGCATAACAATCTAATAAAAAAATAAATAAAAATACATTTATGTTTGTCCAACTGATGCAATTAATAAAAAAGATAAACTGAATAACTGCATACCTATAAACACATTCATTAGCACAAGTCTCTGTATCAGCATAATAACATAAACGACACTCAGGAATGCAAACTGTTGTCTAGTTAATAACTTGGTACGATAACGCCCATGTATTAGCCATGGGCAATGGCCTAAGTTTCTATGTCAGAAACACAATGACCTCATTTTCTTTCCCCTTTTTGCTCTTTTTCAAGTTTTTCCTGCCTCAAGGCCCCTCTAAGGGAAACGAGAGCAAAGACTTTCACCCCCTCCTCACTTCTCTGATCCCTCATTCTTGCTGTTTTTCTTCCAGAGAAAATGAGATGTGCTACCAGGCTCATTAATTGTTGAAACTTTCTCTTCCATTATCAGTCTTGGCTGCATCATGTCTTATTCGTCTTGTCACCAGTGCTGTCAGCCCGTCTCCCTGTTGTCTATTACCTCCTCCCTCTGTCTTTCAACCTGGACTTTATCTTCTCTTTCCTCTCTTTTGCTTCACTCCTTTATGTCTCTTTCTTCAGGAAAGTCAATAACACGAAAGTTCCTCCCTCACATCTCTACCTCCTTCAAAACCCCTCATCATTTCGTTCTCTCCCCGAACAAAACCAATTGTTCCCTGCTCTCCGTGTCTGAGAGGAAGGGAGGAACAGTTGAAACCGGTTCCACGAATGAAGCAAACAGTGCCATTTACACCGGCTACTACGTCTACTACAATTCCTGCGCCCACATACTGTATACAGTACATATGTGGTTATTATCATGCCATGCATTTTTGGGTGATGCTACTATATCAGTCATGAGAACTAGGTATAATAAAACGCATGCTTATGGTATTGTACCAGAGTTTGTGACGTCAGTTGATGATGATTTTTGTGCAGGTAGCAATAATGAAGACAAATATCAGGATTTGGCTAATTAAATTAATGATAATAATGACGATGGGGTTAATTATCGCAGTGAAAGCAATGAAACATCGGATATGTCGCACAGTTAGTGTCTGAGACTGACAAACATATTTGTTAACAAGTAAAACTCGAAAAGTGTTATGTTCATTCAATATCTCAAGGAGCAGAACAAATAATGCATATATTAACAATTAGCAAAAGTCAGCCACCATTAGTTTTTTCACTTGTAACCATAGCGACAGTCAGAATTCGTGACATCAGAAATAGTGCTTTTCAGAATTCTTGCACAAATGACAAAACATTAAGATGTTTCTTACGTAATGTTGTCAATAGTGGTTAAAAGTCACCATCCATCATATTTACTTTACTTAGAGGTGCGAATTGATCCATTTCATTCGTCGCTTTCCGTTTGCTAATTTTATGTACAATGTTTTCCTGATATTTCAGTGGAATTCATATTTTCATTCAGCAAGGGCGCACTGAATTGATCAAAAGTAAGAGTAA
Source organism: Enteromius treurensis (assembly GCA_032275025.1). Taxonomy (NCBI): domain Eukaryota; kingdom Metazoa; phylum Chordata; class Actinopteri; order Cypriniformes; family Cyprinidae; genus Enteromius; species Enteromius treurensis. The sequence continues at coordinate 19,537,099 of JAUCMU010000001.1, forward strand.
AAACATTACAAATGATTCTGTTTGAAATAAATACTGTTCTTTAGAACTTTCTGTTCAAAGGTTCACCGTTTTCAACATACTATAATAATAATAAATGTTTCTTGAGCAGGAAATCAGCATCTAAAGCATCATGTGACACTTATGATGCTGAAAATTCTGCTTTGTCATCACAGTAATAAATTAATCAAATAAAACTTAATCAATTTTAAAATATATTTAAAAAGGTAGTTGTATTTTGATTAAATAAATGCAGCATTGGTGAGCGTAAGAGCCTTTATTTATTAAGGTATTAAACTTTTAACATGACTTTATATGTAATAATAACTACAGGCCTTTGGTAAAAGGCCTTTGGATTAGCTCCAAAAGAACAAGAACCAGTCCGAAGACAAAACTAGTGTGCTACAAAACAAACTCAGTCGAATAACAAGACATAAGAAAGAACTCTCTTGATATCAGACATTTGCTGCACGTTCTGTCCTCCGTCGCTTTAATAGCACCTCCCAAAATAACACAGTGACGTTTACATAGTTTAACATCTATAGTTTTAAAAGCCGGTTGCCCTCCGTGTCTAAATGAAGTGTAAGGTCTCAGCCCCGTTTGCTGAGAGCATCTGCAGCGGACCAAGAGGAGTCACTCCTGCTGAATTTAATGAGACTTCCTGCATCTCATAAAGAAGGAGCAGTTATGCTTCTCTTGGCTCACTAAGTAGGCTTGGCATGGCGCAAAAAGAGAATACATTGCCTTTCCTTCATTAAAAAATCCCTATCTCTCTAATTCTCTCTCCCCATGGCCAATTTTCAACTATTTAATCTTTTACTCTGAATTCATGTGTAATATTCCTAAATTGCCACCCATTTATTTCCGTATTAAAAACCCAAGACTTTGTTGTCCGTTATAATTATCGGTCGCGCTAATAACTCAAGCGCGATAATGAACTCCCAATATTTGCGCAACTAACAATTCTAATATGCCAAGGCCTTTTCAAGCCCTTAGTTTCGCTATTAATGTGGGCAGCAGGAAATGAAGTATGAATAATTGAAACCCAAATCTCTTCATTCATGTCGGTAACACTAATATACGAATAAATCCCACACTGCCCGGCTCCAATAAAGACGCTATTACTGATCTGCGTGCGGTTTTGCTGAGAAATCCCGGTTTGGAAGCAACGGGTTCATCGCAAAGCAAAACAATTTGATGGTTTGTATAAAGTGATAATACTCTTGAATTCCCATGGCGCTTTTCTCCTCAGGTGATGACTGATTTAATCAAAGCATTGTCTTTCTTTGCATTTCATCTGTGGAAACAGAACAAAACAAGCTCAACGGCCATGAGGATCTGTTATCACCAGCTTACACTGAATCCAAGCGCACACTCCCAGCGGTACCGCTAGCCGCGCTAAAGCAACCCTTAGGCTACTGTTCCTGACCTCTGCCTTTGAACACATGCAAGCGTGGTTATGCAAATCGCTACGGTTATTCAAGCTCCTCCACAAGCAAAGCGTGTCTCGGCAATGTTCGGTGCCATGTCCTCACGAAAGATGCATGACACATTTGCATAAAGCAGCCAAACATTACGGACCGGCACATAAACACATTTAAGAAGCGCATTCATACTTCTGTTCAACAAAGCACAGCTTCCTAGACGTATAAATAAATGCAGGGTGTCATTTTGGATCCACTAACAGCACGGAAACCTACAGTCACTCCTAGACACACTAACACAAAGACATTCGTAACCAGAAGGAACAAACTCACACACACACACAATAAAAATGAAAACAGACATGACTCACCTCATCAGAAAAACACTCACCCCATACACATGCAAACACACACACACACACACACACACACACACACACACAGTTTTGCTCTCTCTCACTGTGACATAGATGTATGAGGCTCAGTCAGACTGAAATAGACTGTAATAACAGGGGGGACTAAAAACACTTCATCTTCCAAAGACACGCGCAAACACACACTTCGACTCAAAACACTTCATCATCCTAAGACACACACCACATGCTCTAAGCACTTCATATTAAAAAGACCTGCGGAAAAACGCAAACTCGCACAACAGCGCAAAGAACCACTTTATCTTCCAGAGAAACGGCCGGCATCGCTTAACATCCGAACACTTGCATAATGAATGTCACGAACACGCGTGTGCGGTCTGAGCTTTAAACACCATTATCAGCGTATGTGATAGCAGCCGTTTTCAACAAGGATGAGGAGAAAGAAAAAAAAAGCCCAATTTCACATTCCTTTTTTCCCTCTCTTCGATTCACTACTGTTTTTTTCATGTTCTCTCTTTTTGTCTTTTATACTCTTTTCATCCAATCAATTCGTAATCAAAACTGATCAATCCTCGCTCTCTAAAATTAGGCTTAACCTGTATTCTAATCACAAAGAGCTCTTTACACATCTCCAGCATACTCGAGCTGCTCAAATCAATGTTCTCGCTTGGATTTTCTTCAAGCCAGCATGAATTGCCATTCACAGCCTGTTTTATTTCCATAATCGGATGTACAAGTGAGTAAAACTCAATGAAATTTTGAAAAAGTGGGCATGTACCAAAAAATGCTGGACCAAATGGAGGTGAATGATTAAAGACTACATTCTAAAAAAGAATGTGTTGGGTAAAAACACAACAACAGTTTGCATCAATTGTTTTGACAGCTTCTACTGACATTATGTTCAACCAACAAACTACACTGAGTTAGTGGAAACTAAGAATTTGTAAAACACATACTTAAAATTAAGTTGCTCCAACTGGATTTGTGGGCCTTGAACCAATTTATATAACCTTTTCTTCAGTTCAAATCCACAGCTATCAATGAACACTAAATGTAATTTATTTATCATCTATATTTAATGAAAAAGTAAGATGTTGCTTGTCACAAGTGCTGTAATTGCTAATAGAGTTGATACACAATATAATAGAAATTCAACTAAATCTCAAACAAAGTAGCACTAAACAGTATCAGGTCACATACAACATTTGCTCTACTCATAGTCCTGAATAGAATTCTGAGAACTAGAATTTCTAGTTAAAAGTTAACAAGACAATTTTACAGAGATGGGGACAAGTCACATATGGTCAAGTGCAAGCAAGTCTCAAGACTTTACCATCAAGTCTCGAGTCAAGTCTCAAGTCACAGTTTAAACAAATCAAGCAAGTCAAGTCAAGTCACGGGTTCACCCCAAGCAAGTCAAGTCGAGTACTGATAAGTTTCAAGCCAAGTCAAGTTGCGCTACTAAAATAAATGTATATATTTTGCATCCATAATGGACAGAAAGTGAATGAAGAGCTTGTTGTCAGTGATAGACAGGGGCATGTTGCAATTAATGATTAGATCAGATATTGTTGCTTCTATAATGGCTTTTTGTTGAGGGTTGTTGACTGGATATTTAGTAGTCTGGGGCACAATAAACTGCGACATGGAAGCCTGCTGTATAAAGCAGTGTATCTTTGAAATATTCATCATATCTGCCTGGATTAAAAAAAAAAAACAATCATGGAAATCTGTAAACATTAAAGCTAAATTATTTTTCCTATGCACAAAAATATATTATTTTATAAATAATGTATGGAAAATAAATTTGAAGTGATGATCACTTGTATGGGCTTTTACTTACAGATTTTCATTTTTACACACACAGAAATGTAAATACTGACAGAATGTAAGACTTTATACAGGATATAAACCTTATAAACTAAGTATTGTGACTGATGCTTTAATACTTACACAGTAGGGAATGTATCCACTCTTTTTCATCTAGTGATGGGAATCTCGTTCATCAAAATGAACGGATCTTTTTCATTTCAGCAGAATATAAATATAATGTATGTTAATATAGCCCAGTGATGAAGTTATGACGCTTAATCGTCATCTCCACGGTGGACGCGCAATATACACGTTTCATGTGTAAAATAATCTGATGTATTTGTTTTCTATTTAAACTAGTTTCATTGGTATACAGCACACAATTGTTACACAAGCTGCCATTCTACTAACACACACACACAGTCAGTCCATACAAACACTTGAAAATGTGCACATTTAATATAGACATTAACGCCATAGCTTACATGTAATATCGAGAAGCCACATTAAAATTCGGGCTGCGCCACTGGTAGGCTATAGCGTTTTACTTACGTAACGTTAGATGATCATCACATTTCTGATAAAAACATGCAACCAAGGCCAAATTATAACAAACAGAAACAATTAATTCATTACATTTGGAAAATCTTTTTTTATTGGTACGGTCCGGTTCAAAGTCCTTATAGCCAAACGTGACTATTTGTGGAGATCGACTATTGTCTGCCATGTTTGGCGCGGTTTGAGTTGTGCAGCGTTAAGGGCACAGGCGCCAATTATGGTTCTGCTGAGTTTATTAAGTTACTACAACTGTAGTCTCACGTAGCCAGACCTGCAGACTGATGGCTGAAGGTTTGGAATTCACAGCCACTTTCTTTGGCAAGGCCCGCCCATAAGGCCGTTTAACTGACATGTCAAACAATCAATCACAGTTCGTTACATTCAGCGTCACGTTTTGGGGCGTGGAAATGTCCCCACAACAACAAAACGGCATGCAACAAGTCAGTCAGATAGAAAATCCAGATGAGACGCTTGCGGTAAACATCTGTTTGAAACATATCTTTCCACTTTTTTAACACCCACGAGCAATTCTGGTAAACTGAACACATTACTGAATCGGCCGGCTGCGATGTCAGCGTCTGTTGTTTCATGTTTGCCAGCGAACGCGGATGATTCCCTTCTGAGTTAGGTACTTCACTTGATCTTCCATAATAGATAGGAGGAGACACACAACTAGTAAAATTGGATTGCATACTTTTGAGAATCCAACGTTTAACTGATCTTAATAAACACTTATTGTCACTCATGTAAACACAACAGGGTTTTTTTCCGCAATCACACGTCTGCGCTTAGTTTCCCGGTGGACCGAAAATAAACGAGACACTCGCGCCCCCCGGAAATCCGCTCAAATTCAACCAATCAGATGACGACTTCGACACTGCTGAAGTATTTCCAGAAAAGTGTAACATATGCATCAGACGTTCAGCCAACGCTCCGTGGGCGTGACGTCTGAGACTAACCCGCAACAGACCCCCATAAGTAAACTTTTCATGGATTTCCATGATTCAAGTCACATTATTGCAGACCTGCACCAGCCAAAAAGAAAAAAGAAATGGCAAATTTGTCAACAGCATCAGATTTTGTGCTCTAATGATGACCAAAAAGGTGAGCGTGAATTCACCAAGTACAAGATGTTCCTGGAACAACATTCCAATCAACCAATCAGAATTATTTTATTTCTATTTATTTTTTTTAGGCTTATAATCATGGTTAGGTGCTTCTACACCCTTGTTAATCAGCTGTCATTTCCCACTGCTTTTAGGCATGAATGTTGGATACGGGTAGGTTTAAGGGTAAGAATTGGGATAAGTTTATATTTTTGGACAGTAATGTCTTACTTGGCAAAATCACAGTGACCATATAAAAATGCTTAAATGTGACTCTTGGATAAAAGCTTTAGAAACAATTCACATATTCACTTTTGTTGGTGTATGTATTTGACAGTTTTCATCAGATGTTTCATCTCTGTCATTTGAAATTATAATACACAGTCCAAGGTAAAAAGCACATTTGGTTAAAAAAGAGAAAAGTTGGGAGGTTGAAGCATAGCATAGTTCAGTAGCTTAGTACATATATGAATCATAAATGAAGTTTCTTTTTGTCTGAGAACAAGGTTTTAATTTTCAATTGTGTAACGTATTGTCCCACTTCTCGAGAACAACATATAAACTACATCACACTATAAACACAATATTACGCTCATAGCTGGGCCGATATACGGACATATGGCAGTGCTGCTTGTGTGATATTGCACATACATGCATATTTAACAGAACAATAAAAATCTACTACACACACACATTCAGGTAGCACAAAGTTCATGAGTGGATCTCTCACTTCTGTCACACTTCAACCAGGAGTGACCTCTGACCTGATTAGGAAATGCAACATTCCATCAGGTGCGTCGTGCACAATCAGGTACCAAAAATGGGTCAAGAACTTTTTTTGTTCTCTAGGTTAAGGAGAGAACAGTTAGAAGAGGTTGTGTGTTGCTCATTTTAAAAAAAAAATGCTTTACATACACTTCACTTATAGCACCAAGGATGAAAACTTCACATTTTAAGAATCATTTAATGTAAAATAATAGGGGTGCCCACAACAATATAGTGAGAACGACACAAAGGAACAATATTGTTGGAGTCAGAACTTTTTTTTTCTTTTTTGCAGCTGATGACCTGATTATGAATCCATAGACTCTGACTTTCTGCCTCAAACTTTTATATCTTGCAGTTTGGAGACTTTTCTTAAAACAAATAATGTCACACTTTTTTAAGGCTCAATTACCAGTTATGTGCAGTGAATTCTAAAAGATATTTATTAACCAAATACTCGAACTTTACAGATAATGTAACACTTTTCCTGTTCTGTCTGTCGAGTTAATCATTTTGCACTCTTCAGGCCCTTAAACTGTCTCTAGCTGCTATAAATGGCAATACAAGTTACTATAAATGATTCATTCGCAGCAGGCAGAGGGAAAGTTACCTTCACTGATTATTTTACGAGGCCAAGTGTGTCAAAAATAATGCTTCATCACTGTATTGCACAGGTGTTTCAGTCTAGATCAGATCCGACCAAAGGTAATTAAACACTGTGCAACACATTTCTATATCATCTCTGTACTGCAGTATATCAAAACATTAGTGGTTCATGTTGAGGGTTCATATGATGAACTCCACCTGTGGTAAAAAAAAAATAAAAAATAAAAAACACAGCTGATTTAAAGAAATGAGGCAAAAATGATGAATTTGTGACCGAGAAAAAAATTTTATGTTTTGAAACACAAAGTTCACGCATTTATAAATGAGTTGAATACCTTTTGTTGCCGATGTAGTGAAATAAACATTGACATCTGTCCTCCTCTCCCTTGGCAGAGCCTTCACCTGTCTGAGGATGATTAGCTTTTATTGGCAAATGATGAGGGGTTGACAAGAACACAGAGTTCCTAACATGTTGTTGTTTTGATTTATAAGGCACAAGCCTTTATGGGGCCCCTCAGTGCCACCAATATGACTGGTCAAAGCTGGATTATTCCCACACTATAAATGATCAGTTTTGTTTGTTGTAAATGTGTTGCTTACATCATAATATTGTCTTCCTTGCATGATTTTACATTTCTCAATATATTTCAAATATAAAATAATAATATAATAAAAATTTCAATAAAATTTAACACAATTTTTTTTTTTGTATAATTGAAGCTATTTTGTGTAAAGTCATCGTCATGTTTTAATTCCTTCTCATGAGTGCTAACAGGTCTTGAGAACACAAAAGCTCAAGATAAATATTGGCATTTTTTTGTTTGTTTGTTTGTTTGTTTTTTTAACTCGTACACACTCCGAGAAAAAAAAAATGACACACACACAACTGGGCTGGCCTAGACGAGATTTCACCTGGTGCCCCTTGCCTCACAGCCCACTCTATTTATAGGGTTTTTCGACACCTATTAAACTGGGAAGGATACATCTTTGAAGCCGATTTTATATAAAATCTTAATAAGCTGCCCCAAATACTACACAACTAACATTATCAAAATGTTATCATGTTAGATGAAAAAATGGCCGGATTACAAAATCGTAACGTTAGATCTCTGGAACTCCAGACATTTTAACATTTTGAACAAGGCTTTCTAGACTAGGCCAACACAAAGTTTGTACCTCATCTAGTTTAATATTATCATCATCATTCATTACATATATATTTATTACACGGCTTTGTGGAATACTCGATTCTGATTGGTCAGTCGCCACATTCCAGGTTTGTTATTCCCAGATAACAAACGGTCAAACTAATAACACAAGCTCATCGGGGTCCTACGCATCTTCTTGACCGTTAGTTATTATATCGCTCTGCTGTCGCTGACAGTTTGGCCATCCTGTGGCTTAAAAAAAATTTCAAAATGTACTGAAAAAGCAAAAGCAGTGGATAGAAAATGACTCCCCGGTTAAAATATTATTTATTATAGTATTATATGACTAATTTAATGTTTCATTATTTACTTTTGGGGCAAGAAGCTGTGTAATAAGCAGGATAATGTCCAGCTAGCAGGTTGTCATCGCAGAATAAAGCCCGACAGGCTTATCGGCAGCCCGACGTGATCCCTTGCTAAGGACAGCAAAATAACCAAATCCCACAACGACAGTGGCCAAACTAATATCCATATTTTGCCAAAAATTACGTTTTATTACGGAAAGCACATACTCTTTATCTCCCTCAGTCTTATCTAACCTACGTGCTAATGTTCTTGATCATATATATACACACACTGACTTTAATAATTGTATTTTCATACTTTATTAATGATCCATATCATTTCCAAACTCAGTCATCAATTATTCCTTACATAACTCACAGATGCGAGTAAACATGATCTATATGAAAAGAACAGAAACGACTACAGAACACAATTTCTTTGCACACGGCAGATTTAATAAAAAAAGAAATTGCAATACATTTCTCACAAGGTTAATTTAGTGATACAGTACACAAGATTACAATGTAAATTCCCTTTTTTGCATTACGGTATACATTTTAAATCAACATTGTCACCATCGACATTCCCCAGTTTGCCTTCTCGATTCTCAAAATGCAACATTTCAAACAAGCAGTTCAGACACGACAGCCAGAGCACTGTGCACAACAGACCAATCAACGACAAAAACGTAGAAAAGAAACAATTGAAGCCCTGTTTATCGACAGTACGTCAGTGTTTTTCGATAGAGCCTGTGTTTTCTTCCTTCACCACGAAAGTACATTCAGTCAACGTGGACGGAAACGTGGTCAAAGTGATGTCAGTAAGAGAAGCCATGCCGCTATCGTTTCAGTTTTCATGACGATGTGGAATCAACAAAGACGCGCTGATGTGAATGACTGGGAGGAAATCTAGCAGAAATGCTTAGCAGCATGACCTGAGCCTCGTCAGCTTGAATTACAAGGTCGTAAAACATTCAATGCAAAACATGTAGCTGGAATTTTAAACCCTCCTGGCCTGCGATACGTCGTGTTTCTGTGTGCTCTCTTATGGATTTTGTGAAGTCGCATGAATTGGTCCACATCAGTAGTGCAAGATAACATAACAAAAAAACTAAAGCTTGTGGTCTTTTGCTCCGTGACAGAATCACACAAGCTGACATTTAGTGTATCTAAAAGAAACATTCAGTTTGATTCGCAGTAAAAAAAACAAAAAGTGCAGTGTACGTCCTCTAGTGGTCATCTGTGGAATTACATAATAATCCTCACAATCTGGAGGGGGGAAGGTCACGCTGGTAAAAATCAAACTGGAAATGTGGAGGGAAAAGCTTTCAGACATCTGTGGTCTCATTGAAAAGAACTGAGGTATGTTTAGGGGATTCGTCAGCGAAAAAAATAAATAAACGTGACTTTTATTCTGACATACGTCAAGAATTGCATTACTTTGAAATATTTGCTTTTTTTGGAAGATAGCTAGAAACAAATAGCTATAGATAAAGCTAATAAATCGATTGTATAAATTCTATAAATGACCTTAATCGCTACTCTATCAAAACTCTAGCTACTTTTCGTGTATGTTTATATACTACAGCATTGCAAATCCCAAAAAAGAGGCTTTTCTATTGCGTGTTTGGAAATCGCATTTTCCTATATTTCTGGCCTTATTTGCATATGTTATCAGGAAAGGGGGCGAAGCGCATGTACCTTCAGTATTGAGACCACAGTGGAAAACAGGTGAGGAGAAACGTAGTTTATAAATAACACAGCAATCGTACACAAGTGCACACACAAGACGGCAAGTCTGTCGCACTCACAAATAATGAACAAACGTCTTTTCCTTTCGGTGCGGAGACCCACCGATTAAAAATTCAAAGACTGTTTCCGATAGTGTGACGGACGTCCCGTTGAAACTGAAGCTGCTCTCAAAAGCACCCCCCCCCCCCTACTGGCGGAGTCCTGGGGTTAGTGGTCCTGTCTCCGCGCGACGCAGCGTTTGAAAGTCTGAAAGTGTGTGTCACGTATGATCATGTCAGAAATGTGTATGAGAAGAGTCCAGTGAGCACCTGAGCAATGTCCAGTGGTCTGACGGAGAGTCAGTCGACCCAGGCTGTTCTGTACCTCTTACTCTTCAGGTGAAGGTCAGATCGAGGAGCTCCGCCCCTGTAGTGCTTGCGCGTGTCATTTCCTGCAGGCTTCGGCGCAGTGCTGGAACTGAGCGAAGCTGAGGAACACCTGCTCCAGTGAGATCTGGCTGACGCAGTAGTCCTCGATGCTGTACTTCTCTTTGGCCGTTTCCAGAACACCAAACACCTGAGACAGAAAGACACAGAGATGTGTTCGAAGTGCACTGACTTTCCATCAACTGCATTTAAAGATGAATTAAAATGCTTGCTTGGGTTGTTCAAATACGAAAGTGAAAACAGAACGTGTGACCTGTTGTCATTTTAGGTGTAAATAATGTCTGTGACAAATTCAATACATTTTTAGATTTAAAAAAAAAAAAAAAAAAAACTCTGTCGATCAAAATCAAGTCAAAAAAAGTTTGTATAAATATTGGTTTTGTATAGTGTTTACTGGTTAAAAAAAAGCTTATGGAACAGTATGTAACAAATAAATAAATATATAGATTACAGCATACTGCATACATTATATTATGACCAATATTAGATCAAATAAACAAGGAACTATACATTTAAGCTCAATGGTGTCCATTTATTTATTTATTATTTTAATAATTGATGGTGCATTTATTATTTTACTATGCGTTTACCCAAAATATTTCTAAAACTGTTTTAAACAATATTATTAAATGCAATTAAAAGCATCTGAGAAACTCACCGTTTGGTCAAGCTGGGTATATTATAGAGCTTTCGCATACTGTACTTACTGCACAAATAGTAGTATGCTAATGTTTTGACTGCATGTGTCTGAGACATACCTGTGCCCAGGTGAGGGTTTTGTCAGTCAGGTGATAGTGGACCATCCCCTGGTGTTCATCCTTCAGTAAACTTCCTGCGAGAAGCAACAGGTGAAAATGATAAAAACTGTCAAACTGTCTGGCGGAAATACAAAGCAGGTGGTGTCAATACCTGGGAAGGTGCTTTCAATGAAGTCTTTGAAGAGCTGAAGGTCCATCTCGTCTAACTCCGTCTCCACGCGGACTTTCGCCAGCAGCGTGTATCCGCTGCCAAACTTGCTCTTCAGGTGCTGAGGGCTGCCCAGACACTTGAACTGACCGTTCACCATCACAGCCAGCCGGGTGCACAGCGCCTCACACTCCTCCATGCTGCGGAGAGAGGAGGAGAGACGGTTTGTTTCTGTTCACTTCCAGGGTACTGTACATCTGTGTTGGTCAGGTAAAGTGAGGCTCACCTGTGTGAGGTTATGATGATGGCTTTGCCAGACTCTCTGGTGCGTGTAATTGCGTCCCACAGCAGCCGTCTGGCCACAGGGTCCATGCCAGTGGACGGCTCGTCCAGGAAGATCACCGGCGGCCCACCGATCAGAGCCATGCCTGCACTCAACTTCCTCTTATTGCCGCCGCTGTGTGGAAGCCAATAGACAACTTATTAAACACGCTAACAGCACATAACAAACCAATGAGAGAACCTCTGACATTCAAAACAATAGACTAGACCATCATATTTGAAGATTATGTCAAATATCTGTCTTTGTTACCATCAGCTAACCATGAAACCTAACCATTTATCGATCATGACTGCTTATAAATCATGTCTAACCATCCACAAATCATATCTAACATCCATGTCATGTTTTACCATCCATTCATTATCATATCTTACCATCTATAGATATTTTACCATTCATGCATCATATCTAACCACCTACAAAGCATATCTAACTGCCTATTATATATAAAAACACCCATAAGCATTATCATCTAAACTGAATCTATTCATCATCTAAACCTATTAATCTAATCCTAATCTATCCATTATGTAGTATCTGTTTATAAATCATATCCAAGTACCCATGAATTATATCTAATCATCCATAGATTACAATTTACCCTAACCTACGAATAATAACTAACCACCAATTAATCATATATAACCACTCATGAATCATATCTATCCAGCCAATCATATCTAACCAATTGTATATCATATTTTACCACCCATTATTCATCATATGTAAGCACACAAATCATATCTAACCAACATTAAGCATATCTCACACCTAATCATATCAAACCATCTATCATATCTAAATCTAATTTAAACTGACCGTGATTAATCACACCTAAAATAAGTTTTTGTTTACTTAATCTGTAGGTATTGTGTATATTTATTATGTTTCTATAAATACGAGACATGCATGTATATATATTTATATTTTAATGTATATTTATTTATATGTTAATATATATATATTTATATTTATATTTATACATACATACATACATACATATACACACATTGTTCATGCATACAGTATATTATGTAAAGATTAATACTTTTTTAGATAATTTCTAAGCACCCATCAATACCTGTAGCTGCGGACAAGTTTGTCAGCGTGAGGTTCGAGCAGCAGCGAACGCAGGACGTTTTCTACACAGGCTGTGACATATTTCTCTGGGATGCCCCTCAGTCTGGCATACATGCTCAGGGTTTCCCGCCCTGTCATGTGATCTAGCACCGCGTCAAACTGGGGACAGTAGCCAATTCTCTGCTGTACCTGAAGCCAAGTCATATTCAATACTGTTAAATTGTTCACTTATACCTACTGTGATTGAAAAAAATCTAAATGTCTCATCTCTAAACATCAATTTCCAGTTAAGGAATCGCTTTATATGAAATGAGAATATGAGATGATAAAATGCCCAACCTTTTTCACATCCCGGAGGATGCTGTAGCCATCAATAAAGGCATCTCCTGAAGTTATGCTTTCATCCCCCGTCAGCATTTTGAATGTTGTAGTCTTCCCTGCTCCGTTGAATCCCAGCAAACCAAAGCACTCGCCCTTTCCAATGGCCAAAGACAGACGGTCCACCGCTAACAGCGCCTGCCCGCCTGAATATACCTAGTGCAGGTTATAGGAAAAAGGGACAAAAAATTAATCATTGAGCCATTACATCATACATGATATAACACATTGAAAGTGTTTTTTTGACCTTGCATGCATGTCAACAAGTTGTTGGAGACTCCAAGAACCAAAATCTGAACCATTGATTACCCATAACTATTATCTGATATTATGAATGTTTTATGCACTTTGGCCAATAGGTGGCGCCATCCAACTGGTTTCTGTACACTCAGAGTCTGTTGGCATGGATACAGTGGAACTGTGGTGTCAATTCAGTACAGCACATTCTCACAGCATGTACTGAAGATGATCTGATAATCTTATAGAGAACTCAAAATTCTAGAAAACGTTAAGTAGAAGTTGCATCCTTGAGGTAAACACATTAGCACACTGTGGTTTGGCGCCAAATAACGGAACGTGAATGGTGTACCTTGCTGAGCTCTTGTAGGATAAGCGGGCTGCCCACCATTGACTCAACCACCGGCTGGCACTCCAAAACCCTCTTCCTCTCCTCCGCAACATCCCTGTCCTCGGGCTGGAGGGCTTCTTCTGCCAACAGCAAAACCTGACAAACACACACACCCACAGCCGTGATTGTAAGCATTCAAACCAATAAAAAAAAGAGCACTACATCCAGTGTTTTCATTCCTCTCCCACCTTCTTGCGTCTCCTGCAGAGGTTGAGCAGTATGTGGATGCACCGGAGCTCGATGAGGAAAACCAAGGCGATGAAGACGACACCTTGCAGGGACATGGCCACCAGGAAGCGGCCCACTCCGGGCTCATCCATGGAAAAGTAGTTCACTTGATACGTGATGTCTGCAGATGACCAGCCAAAATGACTATAAGAAGGACTACGCTTTAAGTGTGCCACATGAGGCTAATAATTAGTTCGTGCGCTGCTAACAGCTTTTTAGCGAAATCAGTCATAATAACATGATTGAGATTTCTTTAATGGCATGTAATATTCAAAAGATTTAGCAGCAAGAGGTGCTAGACCATAAACACCACGTGGATTATCTGATTAGCAATTCTGCTTTGATTTGAAAAGCTACAGCATGAGCTCATGATTTTTTAAGGTCAGGTGGTTTTTAATCAGACACTCACTGTAGTACTTGCAAATGAACTCGGCAAAGGGGCTGGAGGTGCAGAAGGTGATGGTCTCGTAGTTCTGGTAGAACTCGCTGAAGGACATGCCCAAGCAGTAATTTGGGAAGATCAGGAAGATCTTATCCAGGAGATGAGACATGTCTACCAGCTTCAGCTCTGAGAGAAGGCATCCACAAAAAGCGTGTGAAACAGACATTCTGGGGAGAACAGAAACGCAAGTGTGGACGCGCGCGACCCACCAGGTATGGTCATGATGGTGACAGCGAGGAAGGTGGCCGTGCCGCTGAGGATGTTGAAGATGGTGAGGCGCGTGTAGGCAGCAGCGGCCGTGGAAAACAGGAAGCTGAGCAGGTACATGAGGGGAATCACCGCCCAGCCATACAGAAGCAGCAAAAGCAGAACGTCTACCAGGTGATTCTCAGCCACAAACGCTTTTACTGAAAACACTCGGAAGACCACCTAGAAATCAGGAAGAGAGGGGGGCAGGGTTAGCGAAGCTCATTAGCATTTAAAGAGACATGCACTGAAACGGAGCAGTCTTTGACAGGGTAAAAAGGGTGTTGCTTTGCATAACCAAAGTATTTTATACTTTTTATTAAGACCCTGAGGAATCATATCATCTTGTGGACAAATGGGCATCCGATGACCCCTTAAAACATTTTAAGCCACCTTGAAACTGTGATGGGGCCTCCAGATTAAGAACCACGGACAGAACCTAGACAGTGCATTCATACTGACCAGCATGAGGAGGCAGGGCAACAGGAAGTTGATGAGGTCCCACAGCAGGGCAGAGAACCAGAAGTTGGAGAGGTAGACCCCGCTGACCTGCTGCACATGTTTGGACTTCATCGATCGCTCAGAGACGAGGAGCAGGGCGAAGGTGCTGGCTAATGATGCCATGCCGTACATGAGGTTTATGGCGATGGCGAAGCCTGTCTGACTCCTGCAGAGACAAAAACGATGATGAGAGAACAACTAAATGGCTAGGTGTCCCATGTTAACTACACGTAGGGTTCTGGGTTTGTACTGACTCCTCAGGCAGATTCATGTGATGCGGAAACACTGACAGAATCATGGATAGCACACAAAGTCTGTTTATGTCGATCATCTATGACACAGCACATGTGATGTTTGTGGTGATTTTATCATCCGCCATCTCACTATATGACAAAGAGAGTCTACAATTTATCCATTGCATTTGAGAAAACTATCATCAGATACACACAGAAACTCAAAAGGTCTTCACTACAGCCTGTCAAAATAAAAGTCTGGTTTGACTTAAAGAAATGATGACATAAATATGTTACCATTACAATAATAAAAACATTACACTAAAACATTACAAATTGTATACAGCTACAGTTTGCAATATCTACTTGTTACTTTCTCATTTAACACACAAATAGCTTTAAACAATCTTTTGTGGGGGGGTTTTCACACTCAAATTAATTTTGGGATTAATTAGATTAATTAATTGACACATCATGTAATTAGATTTTAAATTTGAATAGACTAAAAAATATAAATAATATAATACTAATAAAAACGTACTTTAAAAATGATTGTTTAGTATTGTTAGCACAAAAGGGGATATTACATCTCTTTTTATCAATCCTTAAATCAGAAAATTATCAAACTATTTCGAACAGTTAACCTCTGTTGTGTGGCACTGTTTCCTAAAAATAAAACAGTGTGTAAAATAATCATTTGATTACAAAATAATAATTAAACTGATTTTATTTTTGCATTAATTTGATTACCACCAATTTTTACTAAAATATAATTTAATCTCTGAAATAATTAAATAAATATTTACTTGAAAAAATCTTGTTTAGTTTTGTTGACAAGGATATTTTAGATCTCTATGTCTCACTCCATAAATCAGAGAATACTGCCAACTTTGACCAAGTTTTGTATACATTAAAATGGAAAGTTACAATTAAAAAATAAATAAATAAAAGCAAGCACCACTAAATTCTCTGGAGGATGATACCTACTCAGAAAGCTGGCTCTGGGCCGTCTCGGACATGTTTCGGGGCATGGGGTAATTTCCGGTCTGAATGGAGGCATCGGGTCCAGCTAGTAGTTTGTAGAGAGCGTTGTCCACCAGCATGAGAGCTGTAGCGGGGGTGTGATAGCCCTGGTTGTTGAAGTAGCCAATGAACTCTATGCTCTTCCTGGATCGGCTCCTGAAGGCCGCACCCACCACACAGTGCTCATTGAAAGCTCCGCCCTCCCTCAATGCATTATATAGCACATACTCCGAAAAATCTGATCAGAAAAAACACTGGTTAGAACGTTGTTTAGTCAGCTACCTTTTATCTCTGCATTCGTTTTTTTATTACCTGTTATATTAGTGGCAGCAATGGCATTCTGGGAAGGCAGCTGTGCGGTGTAGAGCTCAGCCAGAGCTGCAGCCAGCGGTCCAGCATTGACATCTACAGCCACGGGTACGTGAGTAGGGCCGTATTGTTTTAGTGCCAGACGCAGCAAGGGCGTGGTTTTGCTTCCAGGGAGCGAGCGGGCCACTATAAGGGCCAACACCGTGAAAATGAGCGGCACCAGAAACTGAGCCACCATCACCTTCCAGTTGCGCCAGCTGTAGAGCGCCCTCTTCAGGAACATAGCGTAGAACTGCTGCATATAGAGCCTGGCCTGAGGAAAAACACATAATGATGAATGATACAGAAAAACCATTCTAAATAAATATAAATGATGTAAAAAATAAATATAATAAATATTTCTCTATTTTAATCATTAATTAACTTATTTTTTCGAACATTATTACCAACAACAAAAACAGTAAAAGAGCCATCAAACCATAACAAAGCAATTGCATGAATATGAAATTTAAAAAAAAAGTTAATAAATAAATAAAAACTAGTAATTCCTTTACAAGATATAGCTTAATTTAGGCAACATTTGCACTTGGAAAATGTTTTTTAAATTTTTTATAAATATATATATATATATATTATTTATATTGTATTATTACATTTATGACATTGACATTTTATTTGATGTCAATGCTAGAAATAAAGAACACAAATCAGGGTAAATAACTAACTAACAAATAAACAAAAGTAAAACATCCACTATGAACATTTAATTTGACCTCCTGAGATGGATGAACATTATATTTTAGTAATATGTATAACCATGTGAATAGTGCTTGTCCATACGAGTCGCTGTCAGGATGCCTCAGCTCTCAGTCAGGAGGGTTTCAGGTCGGCTACTTATAAAGCAGCTCGTTTATAAAAGCGCAGCGAGCTTTGTGTGAGAAGCCACTGACCCCGGTGTTGAGTTTGATGTTGGAGCCGTCCTCTGAGATCATGGTGCCGCTGTCAGTGAAATCTGTCACGTCCGTCATGCCGCTGATGCTGCTGGAGTCGTCCATGGTCCAGTCATGTGACCGCCGCTCGTGCTGATACTGGAGAGCTGGAAGCTGGATGGCCTGAATATCCAGACTGGAGTCCACCAGCTTCCCGACCCTGAGAGAAACAAAGACACGAGCGCTTGCATAAAAGATGACACACACACAAGAGGACCTGCGTGAAAGAAAGTGGCCCTTAGCTGGGCGGGCATTGTGCCTACACAAAAGCAGTTATGTAAAATGAAGAGGGGTTTACAAAAAGGAAGCTGAAGGAGAGACAGCATTGAACCTGTCGATCTGTGCTCAGCTAAGACCTCTTTATCTGAAAGAGCATTTCAAACCTGTGGTGTGCTCTTAGACTGGAGAACATACTGTACTGTACTTTACACAATGGCTGTTTAAATAGCTTAGTTTTTTCACCTCAGTTTCATGCTTTTTACATTTCAGCAAACACACTAATGTAGTTTATTGGCATTAATAGATAAACAAGAAAAGCCATCATCTGTGCTACATGACTGAATTTATGCTAATATTAATGCATTAGTCTTTATTTGTGACATTATTAAAATGAATATAGATTGTGTGAGATATAAAAAGAGAGTGGAGCAAAACATTTGGATTGAAAACGGAAAATCTAGAATAAAAAAGAAAATGATTAAAAAGTAGATGCCTTAGTAAATTACTGAAATAAGTTCAAGTTTAAGTGCTTTCAAATCAATAATCGCATCCGAAATAAAAGTTTTTCTTTGTATAATGTGTGTTAGTGATGTGTATGTTTATTATGCATATATAAATACACATACAAGCATGTATATATCTAAAATAGAAATATAAGAATATGAGTATATAAGATATATAGATGTAAATGTTTTATACATTTATAAATATAAATGTATGTGTGTGTATTTATATATTCATAATAAATACACAGTACACATGCACAAATGTTATGTATTATATTAAAAACATACTAAATATGTACAAAACACACACATACATTACAAAACTTTTATTTTGGATGCAATTAATTGTTTGACAGCCCTAACAGAAATATAGCTTCAAAAATAATACAAATAAAAGAAGCACAAAATGACTAAATATATAATATAAAATATTTAATGAAACTAAATTTAACTATATAATATAAAATATTTAATGAAACTAAATTTAACTATATAATATAAAATATTTCATTAAACTAAATTTAAATATATAATATAAGATATTTAATTAAACTAAATTTAAATATGTAATATAAAATATTTTATTTAACTAAATTTAAATTCAAACTGAAAATAAGAACAAGAAATAAACTAAATAAGAAATAAATACAAATATATTATTAAGCACTACAATAGTATAGTATACTAGTAAAGCAATAGTATAAATAATACTAAAATTATATAGCTAGTAAAAGTAAAACCTCAGACCTCAGTTTCATTAAAGAACATAAAATGAATCCATGTTCACTTTTTGTACACACTTTAAGTGTCATGCTTGTAGAACCTCATTAAAATAAGACAGGAGTAATCTGTTTTTGTTGTACAGATTTCATTGGCAGTAGTTTTTTTTGAGCTGGCGACAGATAAACTCTTACTTAAGATGCTGATATTTCACAATAAGAACGATATGACCTGAGGTACCTGAAGTTATCCAGTCTGTTCATATAGAACACTGTACATGTTTTAATAACCGACTAGGATTTGTTTTTGTGTTTATAAGTCTTTGTTCACATTGTGGTGATGTGTATTTCTTTGAAACTTTGTCCTTTGCTGTCTCTCTTAACCAGGACTCCCTGGTAGAAGAGACAGTGTATCAATGAGTCCTTCTTGAATAAACGAGTAGATAAATAAATATAGGGCTATCCCAATCTAGCACACAATATCATTAGAGATTCTTCATTACTGGTGGTGAAGTACCTGAGGAACACCTCCTCCATGGTGGTAATGGACGCCCCATAGCTGGCGATGCCCAACTCGTCCCGATTCATCTCCAGCTCAGCAAACAGCAGCTCAAACCTGCAGAGAAACACCAGATCTGAACACGCACGGAAATCAGCAACCCTCTGCCAAATACATCCACATATAGTCAGTTTAATGCTGTTTTTGATTAATGGGGGGGGGGGGGGGGGGCCCACAC
>JAUCMU010000001.1:19563554-19582786 GCA_032275025.1 Enteromius treurensis
AGGCTATGAGTAGGTAAAATACTGAAATAAATAAAATGACCTTTTAAACCGTTTAACTGATTGTATTAATCGGTTAAACTTCAAACCAGTCGGTTAACAGTTAAACGGTTAAAATGAGCATCCCTACATATAAGAGGTCATACTGTACTATAAAACATCCTGAAAGTTTCAGAACTCAAAAATGTTGTTAGTCTAAAAACAGCTTTGACTGAATCCACATTTGTAGAATGTGCCACCCTATGCTGTAATAGTGTGGATAAGCAGAAGGTCATCAACGCCTGCTTCTACATCGCTGCCTGTTTTGCCCCACCCACCCATTCATGCATGTAATTTGAATAACAAGAAGGGCAAATGCAGGTCTACGCTGAAACCAAACAATAAAGATGGCTCCAAAGATAACAAAATGCTGTGCACTGCCAAGTTCTGGAAAAATGCATTGCATTGTCTTACCTCTGAATTTTATTTTCAATAAAATTCCAGTCCATGTCAGTAAGAACCTGGCTCATTGTTTACTTCATATCACCACGGATTTGTTAACAAACAAGGCACAATTCAACACAGGATTTTGAGAATATTTTAAACAAAATGACAATGCTTCGCTGAATATACTGTCGCACCACACAGGTTTTTATTACGCAGTCACTATTGCTTTGTCTGTTATAACAGATCGTTTGATATGAGTTTTTATGTGTTTTTAACCTAAATCGCTGCAGTGACAATCTGTGAAGATTGCAGGCTTTCAAACATATACAACTACAAGCCAGTTCATGACCCCAATAAATCTCTAGAGATCCCAAATGGGTGTTTTGTCTGAATACAGTTCAGTCCTCAAAATACTGCACACTTTTTTTAATGCAGGAGACTTGTCATTGACAGCGCATTCTCGCTTGTCTTTATCCATTACAAAATACACATGCTGTGTTTTAGAATCTGGCTGAAATTACTTACAGGAAAGAATAATTCACCCTCACCTTGACAATGTTTTGACTACCCAAAATGTCCTAAGGGTAGCATTTGCGTCTGCTATTCCTGGGAGGCCACAATCATGGATGACATGCCAAATGGAGGTTTTATCAGAATAAGCTAAATTCTGATAACATTTAGTCCTCAAACTGTTGCACACTTCTTGCTGGGGAATGCATCCCAATGCATTCTGAGTTTTCTTTCTCCTGGGGATTTGTCATTGACATCAGTTGTTTATACTGAGCTAATGCTATTTTCTGACCCTTATGGGGACATTTGGTTCCTACGTTGTAGACAAAGTCTGGCCCATACATGCACTTTAAAAATGAGCTCAAAGAGTTCAAAAGGCCTTGACTGTGAAGCACAGTGAGAGAAATAGTAACTATGTATATACAGAGAAAGCGTGAGAGAGTAGTGTGCGTACCCTGAATATCAAATGCAATTAGACGAGCAAGATACAACTTGATTTATCGGCAAACAGCATATTCACCTGCACACAACACACAGTGACTGACATTTGCCAATTATCTTTCTGTGAAAACTTTAAGAAACACTTGTTATTTCATTAGCAGACGTGCGGAACAAGTTAGTCATTAGCTAATATGTTTGTATCTGTTTGTTAATGATTAAAAACACCATAAAAACACAAAAATGGCACGGATATGTAGTACACTGCCATTCACAAATTTGCGGTTTAGTAAATATAACACTTTTAGACATCAAGAAAGCATTCAATTGATCAAAAAAAATATGTCCTTTCTTATTTTTATTTCACAAAAAAAGCTGCAAAAATGTATGGTTTCAACCAAAATATCTTACTGTTTTCAGCATGGATGAAATAAGAAATATTTCTCAAGCATTAATCAGCAAATTAGAATGATTTCTGGAGGATCAGTGGAGTAATGATGCTGAAAATGCCGCTTTGCATCACAGCAATAAATTACATATTAAAATAGATTCTAATATAAATTACATTGAAATGGTGTTTAAAAAAAAACAAAAAAACAATTTGCTCCATATTTGAACAAAGAAATATAGACTCATAGTGACTTCTTTTGTTCTGTGATGAAACGCATATTATACCAACAGCAGCCTGTTTTTAAGGTTAAAATACTGAATGACATGCCGGCTAACAGCCACAAAACACATTTCAATGGGGTCTTTAAAAAAACGGACACAAAAAAATAGGGAAAGAAAAACATGGTGAAGAGGAGGACAAAAAGATGAAAGGACAACACAAGTGAGGCATTGCTCAGAAAGAAAGCAAACACGTTTGAAAAAGGAAGACTGCTTTTACAAGGCTAATTATTGGAGGTTTGTCAGTGCTAATTGCAGGTACACATGCTAATTGTGAATTAGCTCTCTTCTGCTGCAGACGAGAGAAGAGACGGAGGAGGACAAAGTGTGGGAGGAAGAAAGAGAGAGAGAAATCGGTTGAGGGGGGGTGGAAAAGTATAGAGATGGAACTTGCAAAAACGAAAAGGAGAAAATCAGGGGACTAAATAAATGAAGCAGAGACAGAAGGAGAGCAGTGACGAGAAAAAGAAAGCGTTCTAATCATCAGCTCATTAAAAGCAGGTAAGCAAAGAGAAGCGCGCAGATCGGCAGGATAAGCACTAGATAGGGAGATAGAAGACTAGGAGGACAGCAGCTGGGTGAACAAGAGAGGGAGGAGAGACTAAGATGCTCTATTTGGCTCTGCCTCTCATTTTAACAGCACTTGGTTTCCATAGCAACTATTCAAATGAACCTTCCTCCACACACACACACAAAAACAGAGACTGCTATATACAGACACAGTTATATAGATTTTATAGTCTTAAAGTCCATAGTAACACCTATTCACAGTCAACTGAAGAAGGCATTCAATACAAATTGGGAACATACATGATCTTGCGATAGACAAATAAACACATGAAACACACGTGCCTCCCACACATTTTCTCCTAAGGAGCTAAAGGCTCAATGTCAGCTCCACATGTTTTTTCAGACCGTGTGTTAGAGAATCGTCTGAAATTACAGCTGATCCACATGTAAAACACACACCAACTATATGTAGCAGACTTCTGAAATGAACTGGCAAAGTTTCCTCTTTGTATTTCGGTGGTTTAGTTGACTGTCAATTCATGTTTAATTTAATGTTTATTCATTTATAGGCATAAGGAATATTATTTGCCTTACAGTACGAAGAAGAAACCAATGTTTTTGAAGTTTTGATTTGTTACTTCTGTTGTTTCACTTACTGTCATTATTAATATACTTTTAAATTATCACTTCTAATATGATTATTAATAACAAAACAATAATGTAATTAATGCTGTCAAACAATTAATCAAAATGAATCATCCAAAATAAGTTTTCAACATGTGTGTATATTTATTATGTATATATAAATACAAACACATGCATGTATATAGCCTAGTTAATAAAAATATGTTATGTTTATGTATTAAATATATTTATATGTGTTATAATTCATATGAATACAAATATATACATGTAAATATTTTCAAAAATTATGCGGTGTGTGTTTTCATTTGTACCTAATAACATGCACATATATTTTGAAAAAACATTTTTTTTATTTTAAATGTGATGCAATTCATCGTTTGAGAACACTAAATATAATCTAATCATTTTGCATTTCATGTCATTGTTTGTCATTTCATTGTATTGCAAATACTGGTATTCTATACATTAGTCATTTATATCTATATGAAATGATCAACTGAATTAGGGTTGGGTCGATAGACGATGCCATCGTCCTTCGCCGATGGCCGATAGACATCATGATGCTGAGCCGGCATCGCGATGCTCCGCCCCGCCGAAGCAGCAGCAACCAGCTCGCGAAAAACACGCTTAATTTATGGCGGCAAATCCATGGCATTAATAAGCGAGTGCACAACTGATGCTGGCGTGCGCGGTAAATAATTTCCGCGAGAGGAAAACAGATGTACATGCGAAGAAACGGGGCCGCGAGCTCATTTCAAACTATCGCGGGCACTTGAAGTGTCATGATCATCTCTCATCTGCTGCTCGCGCAAACACTGTTGTTTTAGCAGTCGTGGGGCGGGGCTTGCTGTTTCAGTTACAACTAAACACCTCAACACACAACCCGACACGACCGATGCCATCGTCCATCGCGATGTTTCACATTAGACATCGTACGATGCCAAATTGGTCGATATCGCCCAACCCTAAACTGAATGGCATTTTAGTGGATGTCTTTAAATCCTTGGAAATTGATTGTTTTTCTGAAAAAATGTAATCAAACAGAACATTGTTATGTAAAAACAAAATGACCCCCAAAAAGAAAGTTGCAATATTGTAACCATTGCTTTGGTGCCTAAAAATGATTTTCATCTTTAACCCTATTACATAAATAGTTCACTTTCATATAATAGTTCATTTTTGTCAACTATTTTCTTCTTCAGAACAAATGCTCCCAGACATACATGCTTGCATACCCAAGCATCATTGTCACTGTACACGGGTGTTTGTGGTGAAGAATTCCAGAGTCCCTCAACATTTGCTGGATGGCTACTAAAGCTTAAGTTTAACTGACACAGATGACAAAAAATGTTACATATGCACGCACATTCCCCGTGGTGCTGTATAATATCCATGCATCTGCCTGCTCCGATAGATCGCTCTCTCTTGATTTTCTGTGAGACAGTTGTGCTCAGCCCAAGGCCTGATTGGCAATTGGCTTAAGATGAGAGAATGGTCCCCAAGGGTCCCAGATTGGCTACAATGGTCAGAAAGCTTCCAATAGGCCTGGCCCGGTCTGTTGGTGTCAGCTAAAATGCCATTTAGAAAGACTTATTGATCTCAAAAGCAGTCGATGATCAAAACTCGACCCAAACCAACGCGATTACTACAAACCAAAGACTTACTAAAACTGACAGCAATAAACTAACACAGAAAAGGGTATAGACTACACAACATGAGTGATTCAAAGGTATCCTGACACTGTGCACGTTTTAGAGGGCGAGAGAGGATGCGACGTGAATAAAAACAAGTGCGTACATTTGTGCACTGTAATACATCTCTGTTTCTTTCATTGCTTCGGGAAACACAGATAAGGCGTTTTTCTACGCCGTCCTCCATCTCAGTTCTTCCTGGCGAAGTAATAAATTATGTATTCAACAAAATGTTTGTACAAAAGCCCATCACAGACTCCCTCCCATCTCAAACGAGCTCTGTTTCAGAGCGGGAGGGAAAGCTTTGATAACAACCAGAAACTGAATTAACATTCATTGATGCAGTTATACAGAACGAATTCCGATAAACCCGAGACAGCTGATTCAATTCCAAAACACACAAAAAACATTATTTAACTCAGCATAAAGAGATGACAGAGGTTTGTAACAGAAAAAAAAACATGCGCACATATGCACTCCCACACAGATCACGCTTAAAGTAAGAGATTAGGCTTGTGTAGTAATCCAGTGCAAGACTATGAAGGTATGCTGCCTGCTTTTTTATGTCAAATAATCTCTGGGGTACAAGTAACACACACACCAACCTACAATCACAGGAAAACGTCTTGAAATTTACCGCTAACCAAGCTCATTTTCATACTTAGACATCTAGCCAGCACTTCTGTCTTGGATTCCTCACAAGCATACGTGGCGCTCAAACACACACCTCGCACACACTCCGGTCTCTGAGGTATATCTGTCATAGCAGTGTGAGCGCGGTTCCATTAAGCAGCGTTTATGAACTACTGCCTCTGAGCTGTAACCTTTACTGAAGTCCTCTCTCCTCATAATGACGCTTAAACAACAGCCAGCAGCGATTTGCTCTGATTGCAACTGAGGCACGGATGCTAAAATCAAGATTCCTGGTATCAAAGCAGATTTTTGGGGTAATCGCTTTATTTACCATGCATATCTTTGAATGGTGTGTTCAGAAACATTACAGGGATAAAATCAGAATAGTCAGACAAGACTGTTTTAGGTAACAGGCAAAATCTCTTGAGTACAAACAGGTTTTTCAAGGAGCAAAAATTATTTTGAAGTTCGGGTTAGTGAATATTACAGTATATGACAGAACTGGTGTATCTTAATTAGAAGACTTCCCTGTTTATTTGACGTGCAGCACTATTAAAATGTTTCATGTCAGTGATTAAAAATTAATAAATAATAATACTTTTACTCAGCAAAGATGTAATAAACTGATCAAAACTGATTGCTTTTGCAAATCGCCCAAACAGGAAGACTTGTCGGCATATGCCAATATTTAAAAAATGCCAAATATCGGCCGATATATCGGTATTGGAAGCCCGATCTCATGGCAATTTGTACATATTTTATGAGGTGGCTAATTCATACGATTTCATATGACCTCACAAATTTTTTCGTATATATTTTGTTAGTTGCAAATTCGATTGAGTTTGTAAGAATGACCTACACCCAACCCCCGTCCCTAAAACTACCCATCACTGGGGTTTAGACAAATCGTACAAAACCTGCGAGTGTGGTTGTATGAATTAGCCAACTCTCAAAACACATATACAAATTGGTCATTAGACTGTGTTGGCCTTGCCGATATATCGGTCGATCACTAATTACAATAACATCTGAAGGAAATGATTATAAGTATAAATTGCTTTTCACTTTAAATTCTAAAAATATTATACAACATTTAACACTACCTGTTAAAAGGTCACTTTCAAGATAAAAAACTGAAACGAGTAAATCAGATTAACGGAAAAAATTATCTTACAAAAACTTTTTTAATAGTGTAACAACTGACCCCACCCAATGTACTTGACATTAATTGTAGATTTCCAAGCAGCTTTACTTTATAACCTAAATGCATGTATTTATCAAAGGCTGAGATAAATCAGGAAATCATGCATTACAGTGTAAAAACAAACTGCCACTAGCATACGCACACAGAGACGCTTTACACACAAAAACAACTGAAGAAACAGACATATGTTCACACAAGCATATGACACACACATACATGCACAAACACAACACACAGCCCTAAACATATGCAAATCCATATGGGCCCACAAACAGAACTTACATACCCACAACTTCACACACCTATACAAACGTGTGAGGTTCTACGTGGAAAGTTTTTTGAGTAGCAGATGCTGAGGAAAAAGCAGCGCTACCTACAGTATTTATGCCAAATACTGTAGATGTTATGAATGGCTGCAATCATAACATCTGTATCAGAGCGTACACACTCTGACAGACACGAACACACTGCTGAGCAGGTTTTCGGGTGAGAGATCACTTCCTCCCCTGAGGGCTTGGTGATGGCCTGCTTCTGTTTTGACCAATCACACACGAGCATTGGCTCACCCCCCTGCCCATTGGTCATGGGTAATTAATTACCAAGCTGTTCCTTGTTTAGGCCAAATGAATATCAGCACATGGTTACCATGAAAGAATGAGCCCCATCCCAAATCACTCAATCGTCCAATCCTCTGCGCTCTGTAATACACCATGCAGTGTTCGCTAATGGACATCGAAGGGAGGAGGAAGTAGACTGGGATACGAACATGACCTGTGATGTGATGGACATCCTTTACTAAGGCACAGAGCATATTTGAAACACTTTTAAAATCAGACTCCCACTGCTGATATTTCACAATTACAAACAGGTCACTTTAATTTCCAGTGTCATTAATAGTTTGGTGTGCCTGTTCCGTTGAAAACTATTCCAGTTACTGATTTGAAGTCTTACAATTCACTAGAATCCTATAAAATCATAATAGCTAACTATTATGACAATAAGAGATCATTGAACAATATAAATATTTGACAAGATAATTTTTATCTTGACATTGCCGATGATGTTGTCTAATCATTTAACCTGAATTTGCAGTTTAAATTACTAAAGTAATACCTTACACAAATGTTCAATTTAATTAACGAAATACATTATTGATGATAATTGACAAAATACATTATTGATGATTATTGACAAAATACATTATTATTGATTATTGCCCTTGATGTTGGAATAATGATTATGCATGTAGATGAGGGAACTATACAATTTTCTGTACAAAGAGGAAAAAATGCCCTGGAAATTAATTTCGGGGGGGCTAATGTTGCCTCTTAAGGGGAGTCATGAATGTCTGACCCTGATATATAATTGTATAATAAACACACATATACATATGTATAGAAATATAAAATCGAGCAGAATTCAGGCAGAAAGATTTTGAAATGAAACAGCGCCACTCATTCTGTCTAGCTACAGATGGCATGAGCTATGAACCACCGTAATTTGTTTATCGCTTTAGGATTAGCAAATCACGATTTCACGTTGGTTATTTCAGGTGCATGGAAAACAAAATGGTTATTCAATCAGGGAATAATTTATATAATAGAGAGCGAGCAAAGACCACTGAAGCGGTCTTGTGTACCCTGCAAAATAAACTCTTACTTACATCTTTTTCTCCGTTTGTTGTTTACGATGAGAGAGTTTGTGAATGCAGAATATTTCTGATTGGATGTTTCATTTATAAGCTCAACAGAAACGTATGTGATTATCTAATGCTCAATGAAGCCAATTAGAAAAAAAGAAAAGAGAAAAGAACTATGAGGCAGACTCCTGTAAATATAACGCCACACTTTTCATTCCCCTCATATTTTACTTTGTGATAAGCATAATTCATCATAATGCAGGGTGTTTTGTGCCCCATTTTCTTGATTCTGGGGGGCATTTTTTTAGTGGCATTTTTACCCCAAGCCCCCATTAATTTCCAACCCTGATATATATATATATATATATATATATACACACACACACACACACAAAATATATAAAATTACTTTTATTACACTATTCTGAGGTGTGACGTGAATGGCAGAAGACAGGGGAAACGAAAGTACTGTACATTTAAAACTTTTGCATTTTATATTTTTCCTCTGGCAAAAACATTTACTAATATATGAAAATGTAATTTTTATGAGTCTCGCAAAAACAAACTTTTGAATGCCCCAAGATTACTGCATCTACCAACAGGGTCGAACTAAACAGTCAAGTCTTGACCTTTTTGCATAAAGACTATTACAACCTATTGCCATGTTTTCTATATTAAACTCTAGAGGATGGTAAATCTCCAGAAATAGGATTGAGCACCCCTGCAGTAAAGGCAGACAGCTAGAAAATGCAGACCAAACGTTTTTTAGGTGACAGCTAATCTGATATATCCAGTATTTCACACTTCACAAAAAATAACAGCAAAGCAAAATATGGTATTGAACTGCAATGTTTGGTATAATGATATTTTGACTGTTGTCTGCACTACAGATCCACTTACTGGCAACTTTTTCATCCATATCCTCCATTCCGAAGAAGCAGAATGTCATTAAGTGACATAATGAAAGACATAATGAAATTACACCATTAAATATGCACATCACTCATCTCAGAGACTTACGACACTGTGCATGACTGGACAAGAGCTCATTAAGTCACTGTAACTCTATCTGTAACAAAGTCATGTGCTGTGATTAAGGCTAAGCCTCAACCATCTTAGCAGCGAACGAAGGACGAGAGCCAAAATCACTCCTATGGTGATGGAGGTGTGAATTACAACAGGTGCACATTGATAAACTGGTAAATCATCACCATGGGGGGTTCGGGGGTTCAAAACACACACAGCACAACGGGGCCTGTTTGCAAACTGACCTGTGCCATTAGATATTGCTTTTGACCTGTTTATGATTAGACAGAAGAACACTGTTACACACACTGGAACCAAACCCTCTTATTTTGTTAGTCAATACTGTTAAAGCCAATGACAAAAGACCAGGTTAATGACCTGCATGTCATGTCACTTCATCTCTCCTGCTGCCACAAACACTTTCACACAACAGTGTTAATGCATTTTAGAAGACAACAGTTTGAACACTGTAACCTGCTTTCGGTTTTCAGTTCAATCTGACAAGATACTGCTGTACCCAAGTGAAAAAAAAAACATTTTCAATTTCATTCAGTTTTCTGCATATGCCTATTATATTTGTTATCTTTCTATAACCTATTGTTGATATTTAATACTTAATGCTCAATTGAAACCAAATAAGAAACAAAAGCAAATAAAATCCTCCAAGTATTGTTGGTCTCATATTGGAAATGACTGCATTATGATTCCTATAAATTATTTTAACAAAATTCTTATATTAGATTCATTTATTTACTAGGACAATGCTTGTATGAATACATGATCCAATTTAACAATTCCTGAATAAAAAAAACAACTACTATATTTTATCCTTTTTTTTTGTATATAAACATCTACATTTTTTAATTATGTTTCTATTTTCTGTTACTAATATTATTAAATAATCAATGGCAAATTTGAAGCTAAACAAGTCAAATATGAATCCTGTTCGAATAAATAAATAAATAAATATGCATTAACTGAATGCAATTATACTCTTGGTAAATATGCAATTAAGATGAATAAATTATGTTTCGTTTTGTTGGAATCACGTTAAAAAAATAATTGCATTAGAAGCTTTCAAATTTTTGTACAAAATTTGGATATATTGAATTTCAGATATTTTATTAAGTATTATCCTTATTTTTTATTAATACTACACATATTCTTATTCAAATTACTGTACATTACATTATTAATACACATGAATAATCTTTCCTTTTTTAATGCCATATCCACTTCTACGGCTATGTTCACCACACGAGCCAGGTTTGGTTTTAATATTACATTTTATCAATTGTATTTAGTAATTATTGATTTGAACAATAATACATTAACAGACCTTTACTGGAAAGTCCACAACATTCTAACCCTCCAGATTCGCTTTTACTGTGTCTTCACCGCCAAAGTATAAAGTAAATAAGCACCAACAAAAACCCTACACATCTCACAAGTTTCATCATCCATCCCTGCATCCCTGAGAGGCTTTTATTGACTATTATCCTTGTTGTTTGAAAACTAACATTTATACAAGTCCAATTTCCCATGTTTTCAGGATGATAGATTAAGGCCCGTTGTTTGCTCGTTCAGTACACACGAGCGGTACATCGTCAGTCAATTTGTATACACAAGCAAGGTGTCTACAGCGTAAGTATCGTTATTTATGAAACAACGGCTGACACAAAATCAGATTTGCACCATCTCTGTGTAGCAGTTATATCATTGAAAGTCTAGAATGCCCTCGTGTCCCTATGTTCCGTTGCCATGCCAACCGAGGCTCCGTTACCACACC
This sequence comes from Enteromius treurensis, assembly GCA_032275025.1. Classification (NCBI taxonomy): domain Eukaryota; kingdom Metazoa; phylum Chordata; class Actinopteri; order Cypriniformes; family Cyprinidae; genus Enteromius; species Enteromius treurensis. The sequence continues at coordinate 19,574,732 of JAUCMU010000001.1, forward strand.
AACAGAATCTCTGAGTGATGCTTCACTCTGAAAGACATTCCACACTGTCCTCATCCCTCTGGTCCCCGTCAATCAACGTCAAGCTTGATTGACAGCTGCTTCGACCCCACCGACGTGGGTAAAAAACGCTGTCACCTCACGTTAATCAGAAGCGGCGCATCTTAAGAGGGCGATACGAGGGGGAAGCGTCATCAGACGTTTTCAGATCCTTTAACTACTTTCGTGTTTTCCCAAAAAGGAGCCTAACGGCGATCAGGATGGAGTGAAAGGCAGCTCGACCTCTCCGTCTGTTTTTAACCTGTTTTCTTACCCCCTCTCTCTTCCTCAGTATTTATCGCTCCTGCTCTCGCTTTCATTAACCCACTTAGCTACAATGTCTGACCCAGACCACAGGCACATTACTCAAACTGGATAGAAGGCAGCACGACTAAGAGTAATTTGGGCGAACGCCTGCATGAAAATAAGACAATGGCGCTCCGAGGATCACAAACACACGGTGAAACAACAGAAAATTACAGCCCTGGAAGGAAAAACGGACATGTCGTTAAAGGCCTTCGAGTAAGTGACAGAAGATAAAATGGCGATGAGAGAGAGAGTGAACTTGCAAGCTTAAAAATGCACATTAAAGATCAAGAATGGTTGGCAATGTTCGTTTTATCATTACTAGTTTTAAATTTCCTGTATATGTTGTGTATAACCTGCTACATTTGTCAAAATGGCCAGCATGCAATAGTGTACATACTGTATCCCACAATGCATTGTTGTCACTATGATAAATGTATGTGATAAACGTAAAAAAAAAATCTCTTTCATGACTCATTATTTCATTGAACTGCCAATTTGTGTAACACTTTTGCACAACAAAGCAGGTAACCAAGATGTTAACTGGATGCCAGCTGATAAGTTAAACCAAGCAGGCCAGGTCTGTTTAGGACCATTAGCACCATACTGTGGGCATAAAGCAATTTCTCTTTCAATGGCCATTCAATAAAAGTAAAAGCGGCATTTATTTGATAGAAATACTGTAAAGACACACTAAAAAACACAAAAAAAGGAAATTGTACTGGTAATTTTCTGCCAGGACGTGATCCACTAATTTTATGGACATTTCCATTTCCAAACATTAATAAGGAAAATTCCTTCATGTTAATACAGTACATATTTTTACAGATTAGTTTTCTTACTCTGAATTTTTGGAAATCATTCTATTATGCTGGTTTGCTGCTCAGGAAAGGAAAGGACGTGACTTGTGGCCAAGTATGGTTTCCCCATACTAGGGGAAACTGGATAGAAGGCAATGTGTGCTCTGCATTTAACCCATCCAAGTGCACACACACACACACACACACACACACACACACACACAGCAGTGAGAAGTGAACAATCACACACACACACGGTGAGCGTGATTTCACCAAGTATAAGATGTTCCTGGATCAACATCCTTGTTAACATTCCAACCAACCAATCAGAATTGAGGAATAACTTTTCTGGAAATATCTGTTTTTAGGCTTATAATCATAGTTAGGTGCTTCTACACCCTTGTTAATCAGCTATCATTTACCACTGATTTTAGGCATACATTTTGGGTAGGGGTAGGTTTAAGGGTAAGGATTGGGATAAGTTTATAATTTTAGACAGTAATGTTGATCCAGGATGAACAAAAGATGTGGATCCAGGATCATGTCTTACTTGGCAAAATCCGGGTGTGTTCACCCCATGAACACACCCAGAGCAGTGGGCAGTCAGTGCTGCGGCGCCCGGGGAGCAGTGCCTTGCTCAAGGGTCTCACCTCAGTCATGGTATTATTGAAGGTGGAGAGAGCACTGGTTAATCACTCCCTTCACCCACAATCCCTGCCGGACCTGGGACTCGAACCTGCGACCACTGGGTTACAACTCCAACTCCCTATCCATTAGCCCACGACTGCCCCCAAACATCAGGACAAAGCTTGGAGAATGCGGGCAATGATACCGCCAAGCGTGCGAGTGATAGCGGCGAGATATTTATAATAATAAATTTAATCAATATGTTATTTACAGGGCGGGTGATTATTGTGTTTGGAGGCATGACACACTTTGAAGAAAGCCCTTATATGGAGCTTATATGGGCGTGTTTTATGCAAATAACTAACCTAGTGCATGTTGGTGCTCATTTAGAAGACTCCAGAATAACAAACAGAAGAACAAACTCAAGTGTGAATGCATTTATTGTGAATTAGGCGGAAAGTTCAAATGTGTGTATAAATACACAAAAACGTACGCAACTACTTCTGAATTAGACCCAGTGTTGTCAATTCAGCTATTTTGTAGCTAGATTAGTGATTCCTCTCCTCTTTTGAGATTTTAAAAGTTTAGGGACAAATATAGCAACTTCTTGGACAAACCTAAATCTAGGTTCTCATCTGCACACTGATCTATATTCATCTATATATACACTGTAGATCGGTGAATTTGCCATTATGATGACATCTAGTGACATTTAGCTAGCAGGGTTAGCTACTTTCAATAGAAAGCAGTTTGCGACACTGACTCACCTTAAAGTCCAGGTATCGGTGGATGATGCTGAGCGTGACGTGATCTTCAGCGCTTAAACCTGACAGACTCTCAAATCCTGCAGATCATTGAGAACCGTAGATGTTACTTTATTCCAAGCTTTGATTTTAATACCTGGAATCTGCACTAAACTACAGACTCATTATCTTTTCACAGAGCAGGTCATCGTTGATTTGTCTTCCACTCAAACACTGTCATTCATATAATCAATCAATCAATCACTTTTATTTCTATAGCGATTTTAACAAAACAGATTGTAGCAAAGCTCTGATCATTATCAATTAGAAGAGTGATGGTAATGTATAATGACCAGATTAAACTATTCTGTAGTCAAGACGATGGTAATCACTGGAAATCAGGTGTCCCCAACTAAGCAAGCCAGAGGCGACAGCGGAACCAAAACCCCATCCATGAGAGAATGGGGAAAAAACCTTGGGAGAACCAGGCTTAGTTGGGTCCAGTTCTCATCTGGCCGGATGGTCAGCACCTAATTTCCAGTTCAATTTTAAACGCATGTTAGATTGTGTAAGGACATTGTGTGTGGAACAGGGTGGACTGGGGAGCTGGATCGTCTGGCAACCTGCTGGTAGAGACAGAGACGTGGATTAGTGGATTGGAAAAGAAAAGCAAGCAAGACGATATAAACATGTGGGGAATTAAAACGGTATGGTGGGCGGGACTCGGGAAGGATGGCTGTCTCTGGGGCAGAGCTAGGACCTCTGCGGAGGCATGGGGGGGAAGGGGGTAGCTATGGGATGGGGACCTCTGCGGAGGTGGGGAGGGACGAAGGATATTTTTTTAAAGATACAAGTACCTCTGCGGAGGTGTGAAGGGGGAAGCTTGAGATCAGGAACCTCTGAGGAGGCGTGAAGGGGGGGAAAGTTTTAAGGCAAAATACCTCTGCGGAAGCTTGAGGGGGAAAGGTTGAGATAAGGAACCTCTGCGGAGGTTAGAAGGAGAAAATCCTCTGCAGGAATTAATGGCTAAATAAATCAATGACTAAAATAAATCAATGGACCTAAAAAATGGGTGAATGGGAGCATAGAATACGTTATGTGACTAAGGAGAAGTGAAAGGAAATGCCGTGCTGGCGTCATGGAAATGTGGCTTGCGTATGACGTCGCGGGCAGCGCCTGCCAATTCAGCACTACCTTGCTGTTTGTGATGAAGTTGCAACGCTGGGCTTTGTTGCTTCTGGGCTGAGGAAAATAGTGGAGGGCCAGCGAGTGGTAAGTAATGAGGATTCTTTCACTTCAATTGTTTTGGCAGATAGCGCGATGAAAGAGATATAAAAGCACGCAGGCAAGGTCTCGAATAGGAAGCCGCGGTCTCTCGTGGAGGTTCAGACCGGCTGAGTGTTGAGCTTGAGCGATAGCAGGTTGTTGGAAGGCAGGCTGAGGAATCTGGTCCTCGCTTTGGAATCGCACGACCGAAGACACATTCTCACCTGCCTTCCTGAGAATGCGCGAAAGGCGAGGAGCGGAAGGAAAGAGAACGGGGCTGTTTATAGTGGGTAGCAGGGGATTTGATTGGGCAGATGTAATGAGGAGACTGATTAGGTGATGCGGTGCCAGCGGTTATTAATTGACCACGCTTCTCTTGAAATTAGTTTATTTGCAAAAACTTCACTTATTACTTTGAATTTTCACAAGGTGCCAATGCTTTTGTCCAGTTCATTTTTTAGTCTAGTGTGAAATTTTATTCAGTATAACTTACCCTCTCAGTTTTTTATGTTGTTGCATAGCAGCACGTAAAAAGCAAAACATTTGAAATTCGAACAATTTTCTGAGAGAAGTGTTGCTTTTTCTGACAGAATTGCAAGGGTGTAGATATTTTTGGCCAAGATGACTGTAGGTGCGCTCAATAATAATAACTAAGCCTGCCACATTTCCCCTCCGCTTCCAGTGAGCTATGTTTAAAAACATTGTTTGTGGGGTCACTGGATGCTGTGCTGGGGGCTGAGGGCATGAAGAACTTGGGTGTGAACCACACCAAAAGAGTACTTTCCTAAAATGACTGGCATGTCAACGGAAAACAGTGTATAGTTTGATAGTGTGAAGCTTGTTTTCTCGTGTGGCTGCTGAACCTACACACAGTCCAGCAGGATAATTCTTGGAATCCAGGAACTTTGCATTATATCTGCTTTGTGCTTTGATCTATTGTCCACACATCCTGTCTTACACCACTGTGTTTTCACTGCAAGAAACAGGAGGGTGAAGTCTGCAGTTGTGGCATGCTGAGCAGCTCTGTAGTCAGTGTATTAGAATCGACAATGGAACTGGATGTCCACAGTGCAACCTACAACAACGAAATGCAAATTACAGAATGGAGTTTGCCACAGATATCAAGTTCAATGTGGTTCCATGGCATAAAGTCTGTGGTGTAGTCGAAGGCTCTGGGACTTGATTTATAGCCTCACTTTTGAAGTGCAATGATGAATGGCCCTCAACTGAACCGTCATACCCAACAAAGTCAACTTCTCGTACCGCGAATAAGCATTTCTCCCAATTAAATGTCAGATTATGTTGACTGAGCAGCAACAAGATTTTTTAGAATCAGCTTGGTGCTAAACTGAGTCCAAAAGGTATTCATGTGAAATGGAAAACACAGACATGCATAACAAATGCAGTAAGATTTGTTCCGTTGGACTCATGAACATTTGCTTTTTGAGTATATTGCAGCCATGGCTAGTAATGTGAAATGGTAAGTTGGGCAGGTCCTTGTTGCCAAGTGCATGTATAAGACAAATATTTATTACACAGCTCCCATATGCAAACATATTCAGAGATGGTGGCTGAAGGGGCAAGCATGGCAGGAAACATTCATAAGTAGCCATATTAAATAGCGATACATAAGCCCCGGTGTCCAGTAGCATGGGGAATACCCTCCGAACTGCAGCCAATTTCTGACTCCTTTTTTCCCCAAAGTGTTGATATTCTGTCTGTAAATGTGACTTATATTTCAGCTTTTTTTTTTATTTTTGAGTGTTCTTGCCAATCTCTTTCACATTACTGAAATGTGTAAAAACCCATAAAGTGACCTCTATTCTATTTTCTTTTAATGTAGCAAACACATTACTTTAAAGAACCATTATTATTAGTCTAATTAAGCATGCAACATTCCTCTCAAATAGTGTTTTAGTTTTAAAAATGTGTTGTTTTTGTGAGCCCTCAGGTTTGGGAAACACTGCAGTAGCTTAAATGTATTTTGATACATGTACAGGTCATTAATGTTGTCATATGTTCAAGATCAGCAGAAATAGCAAGTGAAATAACAACTGCAGTTCTTGGTAGAACAAGAACACTCAGTTGGTATCTGATACTTTAAAGCTATTTCAACACTATTGCAAGTGCCTGACATCTTTAAGGCTCTACCAGGCTGTTTATGTTTGTCACATGTTTTGGTTTTAGTAGTTTTCTGATATTTGTTCTACTCTTCTTGCCATCTTATAGCATCTTATCTACCAAAACCTGGTGGGGAGGAGTATCTGTTTGCTTATGTGGATGAACATGGCGAGATATGTGCCATCAGTTCTCAGTTTACTTTTTGTGCTCCAAGACCTCTGGATGAACTTGTTACACTAGAGCAGGAGCAAAATGGTGAGGAAGAAGAGGTAGATGACCTTCTGGTTGTGGTGCCAAAGGCTCTGATCCTGCAGGTGAGGCACTCTTCAACAGACGAGACTCGATTTGACAATAATGGTTTTTCAGTATCTCTATTTAAGATTTTAAGTTTTTTAAATGTATGTATTTGCAAGCTATAACAAAATAATAGCAAAACAAGGTTAAGCTTTGGATTATTAAATAATTGAAACTATACCTTTGATAATAACCATTTTAGCACAAACTGTGTAAACTTAAAGGTGCAGTTAGGGTCTAGCTTATATTACACATATGTTTTGTAGAAATGTTACTGTATTTCACAAAAAATTTTGTGCAATTTCTGGTGTTTCCATAGAATCTTTTAGAAGGATGTCAGCTTGAGTTACGTGAGCTCCGTAAGAGGTTTGAGGCTGCTGATGCTGAGGTTGAGAGAGAAAGGGAGAGATGGAAAGCTGAAAAAGATGAGCTTGAACGAGTAAAAAATCAGATGAAAAGTCAGTCTGATGATCTAAAAAGCAACCTGAGGCAAAGCACTGAAAAAATTGAGGAACTCGAGCTAAAACAAAAGGTACTATAAAATTTAGACCCTGTTTCTGGATCATAAAGAATCAGAAAAAACAATAACGCAGAGACCTACTGTATATGAAACTGTAAACTCTGGTATATTTGCTACCAGGATGTGCAGAACACTCATGAAAACATGTCTGCTGAACTTAGTGGGCTGCTAGCAGCGAGAGATAAAATCTATCAGCAAATCAAAGAACTCCAACGGGATGCTGCCACTCTGACTCAACAAAAACAAGACACGGAGGCCGAGCTTGACAGGTGATTAGGGACCCTTGCCAATCTGCAAAATAGCACAACTATTCTTTGTTTATGGACTGTTATTTTTTTTTTTTTAAATAAAATAGTGTTTAAGAAAAAGAGAAAACAGCCATTTTTCTCTGCAGAATGAAAGAAAGAGTTAAAAGGATGACCATTCAAAGGCGAGATGAAGAAAATGAGAGGAGAGATTTGCAGGTGAATTTAAATTAGATGTTATGTTTAACATCGCCACTTACAATCTACATTGGAATGTATTCTGGGCTAGATGCATGGACTTGGTTTACATGTGAATGAAAATTTTCTCTGCAGATAGAGAATGAGCAGGCACATGCTGAGCTGCGGACCCTGCAAGAGCGTCTGGAGGCCAGTGAGCGTAGCACTGAGGCCCTCCGCAGGGACCTGAGTGAACTGGGCTCCTTGCAGAGTCACAGCCATGCAGAGCTGCATCAGGTCAGACTTCAGTCTGCACAGATGAGTTTACAACTGTCTCAGGCCAACCTGGCACTACGTGAGGGGCAAGCCACCTGGGCCCAGGAGAGGGAGACTTTAAGACAAAGTGCAGTGGTAATAGAGACATAAGTTAAAATAAAAAATCTCTCATATACACACACACACACACACACACACACACACACTACTATTACCACTTTTATCAGCCACAACACTACTAATATGCGATTCTCAATCTCTGTGCTCTTGTTAAAGTTGGATAAGGAACGTGTTCAGAAACTGAGCTGTGAGCTTCAGAAGAAGGAAGAGTGGCTCCAGGAGGAGAGAACTGAACGAGAAAAACTGGAAGTGGAGCTAGGGAACGAGAAGGATTGTAACCGGGTAAATATTTCATGACACATGCAAGGCCTATAATTAAACTTGCACATCAGTCAGAGCTTTCTGAATACCGAGGACATATGTGGGTCAGATTACTGGTCTTGGAGTTACACCAGTATGAGGCAAGAGTTGCTTAAAAAAACTTGTAAATAAGCTGTCCAAAGTATATCTGAAAACAATATAAAATGCATGTCGATGTTTACAAGTGTTTTTGTCCCCTAAGCAGAGATATTTCTACGTTTTCG
>JAUCMU010000001.1:19582886-19615077 GCA_032275025.1 Enteromius treurensis
AACCCATCCAAGTGCACACACACACAGCAGTGAGAAGAGAACAACCAATCACTGAAGTGAACACACACCCGGAGCAGTGGGCAGCCATTGCGTGGTATTGAAGGTGGAGAAAGCGCTGGTTATTCACTAACCCCACCCACAATCCTTGCCGGACCTGGGACTCGAACCCATGACCTTTGGGTTACAAGTCCATTAGGCCACGACTGATTAAAAAAATCTTACAGATACCATAATTTTGAATGGTGGTGCACATTATTCATTAGCTACCACACATAGAAAACATAGTTCTCCTCTTACCTTGAACATTGCCAGCCCAACTCCCATTCTCTCTCCTCAACTCTTGCATGTTGATGTGAGCTGGGTCTTGTCTCTTCCTCTCATAGCCCTGGATGGAGGAGTGACTGACCGTTGAAGTAGTTTGAGATTGGTAATGAAAAAGTAGGACTGATGTAGAGACCGTGGATCAAAGTGTTGGCCCCTGCTGTAAATCCAGGCTGGATGACTGAGCACAGGTATTGTCTATTGAATCAAAACTATTAAGAAACGTCACTCAAGAAAAGTAAGAAAGACGCCTGGCTCACAAATCAAGACAAAATAAAAGACAAGACTTTGAATGTATGTTCAGTCAGTGAAGAAAAGTTAAAAGTCTTATATCAAATCTAAGAAATGTACTTAAAATTGAAAATAAACCAGGACAAAGTCTAGGACAAAGCCTACATTGGCTACAAAATGTGATAGAAATTGAAAAAAAGGTGAAAAGAAGAAGATTTTTCTTGATTAGTCTAAAAGTCCATTTTCATTGTAGGCAAGTCCATAAACTCTGGAGCTGCTGGATGCCCAGTAGTTAAAGAGCTGAAGCAGCGACGTCTGGCCTTAAATCGTCATTGGTTCAGGTATCCATGAACGTCCCTTGCTGGGTCCTTCTCATGGCACTATCGGAAAAGAAGAGAACAGTATCTTCAGCACGTTTTCCGGCAAATGATGTAGAAAAAAAAAAGTCAAATTTGATGATGGCTTTGGAAAACTATGATTTTTCTGACTTTTTTTTTTTTTTTTTCAGTAGATTTAATATAGAGTGCTCAACACTAAGGGCTTAACTGATATGTTATAGATGAAGTCTATTTAGAGCCATAGAAGGGACAGGCATGTTTCACAAACACACAGTAACACACTTACAAATGCATACAAATACATTTATGTGTGGTATTTTATCGTGTTACTTACCAGTCTAACTGTCCTGTGGCATTTCATCATTAATATTTGGATAATGTTTACAAAAAAATGTGATACACGAGACAGAGGGCGAGTGCAAGCATTCAAAAACATAAGACAAGATGGTCGCCTTCCTTTGATATGTCCATTTCGCCCAATAACAGGCAAGTGAGATACTTTTCATATAGTCCATATATAAGAAAAACTGAGATGAGAATGATGAATTCGGGATGCCTACAGAAAATCCTATTTTCTTTTAAAAAATCAACTAAAACTAAATGTTAACTGACATTTCAAACCAGTCACCAAGAAGAAATGCACCAAATATGATGCATAGTAAATAAAATATCAGTATGAATGGAAAAAGTAGATGTTCAGATTTCCTTCCATCTTAAGTTGCGACACAACGTCACTTCTTGGACCACCATCCCTTACTCAGATTCATTTGAAATGAACTAAAACAAAGGAAAAAAAAATAAAACTATAAAATGAAAATACTAATAGAGAATCTCAAATAAAAGAAGGCAGTTCTGAATTAAAATAATGTACAAAATGAAGTGCAGAAGGATAATTTAGGGGATGTAAATAACTTACAGTGGGGAGTGAAAACTTTTCATTCTGTAATGAGCTAACGGTCATGTGGTGGTCATGCACGACAGCTAAAAACAGGGACCCTCAAAGAGTACCAAGAAAATCAAGAGGTTTTGATAAGAATAGGAGGTGACGGCCTGTCCGAAGGGTGATAAATGGATGGTTAAAATGAGAGAAAAGGCTGGTGAGCTCCAGCAGAAAATTAAACACTCAATAAAACGAAGGAGTGAACATAACAGCTCAAATGGACTCGAGCTCGCAAGCAGGTGAGACAAGCAAAACAAACAAAAAAAAAACAACGACTAATCAATATGTGGAGCAAATACCCATCTATTATTCAGATTTCATGTTTCTCCAGCTCAGAGGAAGCTGCCAACAACACAAAACACAAGTGTGTCCAAGAATCGCAAATTAAGCAGTCACGCCAACCTCACCCATCTCAGTCAAAGCAATGTGAAATGTGTCTGCAACGATTTCTCAACCAAAATAAAAGACACTGATGCTTGCACTGGACACTGGAGATGAATGGAGGACCGGCCAGCCCAAGACCAGATGTGTGTGAGGGTGTTTTAAGTGTTTGTGTGTTACAAAAAGAAAGAATGACAGGAAACAAATGTCTTGCTTTTCATGTGTAAAAATGGACAGGGTTGGAGAAGGGTAAAAATGGGCATGGAGAAATGACATGTAATTCTTGACACCTGGCTGTCCATTCGTTTAATGCATGTTTGTGTGTGTGTGTGTGTGTGTGTGTGTGTGTGTGTGTGTGTGTGTGTTTTATGTGGATGTAAAAGAGGAACACACAAGTACACACACACAGACAAACAGAACGGACAGACACTAAAATGAGCCGTTAAACCTACCTAGAAGAATATTAAAGCATCCAGGGAAAAAAAGAGTGATACGTGAGGGTAGATGGTGGAGGACTAAAAGAACTGTTTAAAAAAAAAAGAGAGAGAAAGGAAAAGAATTAAAAAACTGATTAGGAGATGTGGAGATGGTTTTTGAGTCTCTTTCACAATTCTAACCCAACTTTCATTCAGGGAGCATTACACTTTTGGGATGGAGGGAGGGATGGATGGAAGGAAGAGGGGATGATCAGAGGAGGGAGATGGCAAGGAGGGACAGGTGAAGGAATGAAGGGGGTCATAAATAGTAAAAAATGAGTGGTAGAGTAAAAAACAAAAACAAACAAACTTGCCCCTTCTTTCTCTTCTCTCCTGTCTCGTCATAAATAGACAAAATTATACACCATATAGATGGAGAAAAAGATCAGGAGGCATATGATAGAGAGAGCGAATAAATGAAAAGATGATGTGCCTCCCAGCACCACGATGAGAAAGAAAAAAAAAACAAAACGAAAGAAAAAAACAAATACTCCAGTGCCTTCCGTTTTTCTCCTTTTCTTTTGAACAGGGAAAGGCAGTCAGTTTGTTCCTGTCATCCAGTTGTTGCTTTAATTCTTCTCTTTCCTTCTCTCTCACTCTTTTTCCTCTCTTTCTTTCTTTCTCTTGGCTTCTGTAGAAGGAGTCCTCCGTTTGCAGTAAGTAATAGCCCTTTTCCACAGACAGTGACTGAGGCAGAACAGTAGGAAGAGGTGTAATGGTTGCAATGTCTGCCTAAGAATTCCACACATCGAGACTGAGCTCTCTCTCTCTCTCTCTCTTTCTCTCTCCCCTCCCTTACAGACGGAGCGCTGTGGAGTTGGAGCGAGGCAGAGAAATGAGAATGAGAGGGAGCCCTCTACAGGAAAGCTGCACAACAAAAAAACTGAAAGCGAGTGAGAAAAAGAAAAAAGGCTGAGAATGTCTTCTCAATTTCAGTTCAGTCAAACTAAATATGAATGAGGCAGCAAGTCGTAATTTGAATTTGACAATTATAGCTGTACCTATACATACAATTCTGTGCAGTTTAAAGGAACACTCCACTTATTTTTGGAAATACGCTCATTCATCAGAGTTAGTGAGTTTAGTTGAGCAATAGCGCTTTTAGCATAGCTTAGCATAGATCAATGAATCCAATTAGACCATTAGCATCCCGTTCAAAAATGGCCAATGAGTTACAATATTTTTCCTATTTAAAACTCGACTCTTCTGTAGTTATACTGTGAACTGAAAACAGCCAGAACCTCTTGCTTGCACAGGAAGCATGTCTTGAAAGCTGGGGACTATTTTTCACAGGTGCTGCATGATATCACTGCCCCTGCTGCAGTCATGTTGTAACAGCAAACTTCCTTGATTATTACGCTGGAATAGGAGTATCGTTTCTAATCATATCAGCCTAGAAAATCGCAAAATTTTCATTTCCCGCCGGTCCTAGAACACGATATAACTACAGAAGAGTCAAGTTTTAAATGGAAAAAATATTGAACCTCTTTGGTCAATTTTTGAACATGATGCTTCTGGTCTAATTGGATTCAATATTCTATGCTAAGCTATGCTAAAAGTTATTTTTAGATCGGCTGAATAGACTCCAAAATTGAATAAAAAATAAATAAATAACCTATTAACTCTGGGGGAGTTGAAGAATAAACCTATTTCCAAAAAAAGTGGAGTGTTCCTTTAATATGTAGGCATAGTTCTGTAGTACTACCACAATGTAGCGTTACTACAGTAAAGTTTTTCAGTTTAAATAAACAAAAATGTTATTATATACACAGTATAGGGAATTTTACCAAACACAAGATTAGATTATACAAATAATGAAAGTTAACTCAAAAATATATGCAGATGTTACAGGTAGATGTAAATTATCCACAGCCATATCACCCTGCAGCCCAAGCCTGGCTGCCCACTGAAGCTAAGCAGGGTTGCGCCTGGTCAGTACCTGTATGGGAGACCTCCTGGGAAAACTAGGTTGCTGTTGATAGAGGTGTTAGAGAGGCCAGCAGGGGGTGCTCACCTATAGTGACGGGGACGCTATACGTTAAACCGAGGTCCCAACTCTCTGTGCTCATAACAAATCCCATGACACTCATCGTAAAAGAGTAGGGGTGTAACCCCGGTGTTTTGGCCAAATTCCCACTGGCCCTTGTCTATCATGGCCTCTCAAAAATCCCCATTCATTGATTGGCTGTATCTCTCTCTCCTCTCCACCTGTAGCAGTTGTTTGGTGAGCACACTGGCATTGTTGTCCTGTGGCAGCCGTCGCATCATCCAAGTGGATGCTCCACACTGGTGGTGGTTGAGGAGAGACCCCCAACACATGATTGTAAAGTGCTTTGGGTGTATGGCAATACACAGTAGAGCATTATATAAATGCGTCATTCATTCATATATAGCTATTTGGTAATATTGTAATATTATTACAAGTTCAAATAACTGTTTTCTATTTTAAAATAATTTTACTTATTCCTGCAACTTTAAAGATTAATTTTCAGCGGTCATTCATTCAGATTTCAGTGTCATAGGAAATCATGATAATATGCTGCTCAATAAATATTTCTTATTAGTATAATCAATGTTGAAAACAATTGTTTAATATTATGAAAACCATGACACATTTTTCTCATCTCATCATCTACAGCTAATAGTAATTATTATTATACTAAATCATTTGACTAAATATAATATTTGAGGGATCTAAATTATGCGATTAATTACTGCTTGTTCAAAACTGAAATTAAATCTCTTTGGTTTATGACTATGTTGCATTTCTGATAACTGCTTATTCCTCTTTATCATCAGGTGCAATTCAATTAAAATTCCAACTCATTAACTGAAATGCAGCCAATTCTTAATTCTGATTCTTGCCCAGTCCTGCTCCGATACTGATTCTGAACCGGTGCACTAGCACTCCATCTGTCATGAGTCGGAGAGATGTGAATGTCTGGTTCTCAGATGTCTGCTCTCTCTCAAGGGCTCACTCTCTCTTTCTCTGGATCCTTGGTTTGAGCTACTGATCACTTGTGCTTTTGATCCTCCGCTTCTTGGCACCTGTCTTCCCCTCATTTTTTAAAACGCACAGTCTGTCTGCCTGTTGCTCATTTGGAAATACACAAAAAAAAAAAGAGTTACAGAAGTACCAAGGAATTGGAAAAAGGATTGTTTATCATTTCAATTGATGAGATTATTACCAACTCAGGCCTGAAGTGCCACTGTTCAAACTGTGCAGTTTGAACTATCATAGAGTGTTATGAAACATTCCTAAATTATCCTTAATACAAACCACCTATCCTAAATATTAACCTTCAAGTACTATAAAAGCTACATTAACCCTGTTTGGAATAGCTTACATTCAATGTGAATATAACTGAATCAATGCTGGCAGCATCATTGGAGTCATTTACATTGGGGACGGCAAGGACATGTCCTCACAATTTTTCCGTCGTGGGTAATTTCATCCTCGCTGTTTGCAGCAGCAATAACAGTAATAAATGAAGTCAAACCAGTTTCACTATTTACCCTTATATTTCAACAGAAGCAGATATAAGTAAGTAAGCAAATTAATTCACTGCATCTTCTCAACTAATGCTAAATTGTAAATTACACTGCAAATTAACACAAAGATGAAAAAATAGTTTATGTATTCAATATCTTTAAAATGCATTCATTCAGACAAACAGGCAAAAATGATGACACAAAATATATGGAAGCCTGTATAGGAATTTGTTCCGAACCATAGATATGTCTACAAAACAAAAGCAGTGGGGTAATATTTTTAATATTAAGTAATATTTTTGAAGCGTTACTGTTTTGATGAGGGAGACTTTGTTAGCAGCTGTATTCTGTATGAGTTTGACAGCGATTTTGGCACATATAGTCGTCATGTTGCCAAACAGATGGAGAAAAGAGAGATATGAGCATTAATTGAACGTGTTATTTGACGGTGAGTGATGGGAAATAGATGGCTGTTGCTTCCCGATGGGACTTGTGTAATTCCCATGAGAGGAAGGGTAATGTAAGAGAACAAGATCGCCAGCCATACAGCAGATTGTGAATAATGTGCTGTGTTAGTCATTTTTAGTCGCAACTCCTCTGCTGTGACCAGTTTGAATGTTATATGCACAACACAAGATGGGGAGATTTGCTATATAAGCAATCATTTCAAAGAAATCAGCTTTAGCATTGAATATTATGTTAAAACCATTTTGACACTTACCTTTATGGTGATAAATCATTTATGCAATATCTGCTTCTGTAAATAAATTTGTCGCAAAATTCTAAAAAAGAAAATCCCGTTATTTCAATAGGAATCTGCTTAATCTGGAGTTTCGTGTGAGGATGGTAAGGGTTCATCACGCAGAATTTGTTCATATTTATATTGATCTGGTTATTATGCTATTTCACGATGAAGCTTTTTGCATGTAAAATTTCACTTACCTTTTGACTTGTATATAGGCTATATCCTTATTAGTACACTGTTGCTGTCTGGATATTTTGATTTTTCTACAATGTGACAAATATCTCCAATGCAGTTCAATACAAAATGAGACCTTTGTGTTGCTATACCTTGCTTTTGAACAACCATACCTTACTAAACAAATTCCATATATAAAATTCAATATAGCCTACTACATTTTCTTGTCACTTTTGTAAGGCTATAATCTTTTTGTCTGTGTGACTAAACAGATTTTATGATTTGACGTAGATTTAAAAGTACATTATCATGGTGCAAACGTCTGATGAAACCACAAATGCAAGGCTTTCACAGAAAGCAGTCAAAGTTATAAAATGCTTGCTATTACAGCAAATGTGCAAAAACAAGGCCAATTTGAAGAAGCTCATGTCGAAAGTGATTGCTTGAGGAAACTGCCATTTGTCTAAAACATAACAAAAAAAATAAAACAACAACTAATAAACATTATAAACTTACTCTGTTCGTGTATGATAGTGGTACAAAACGATTTTCAACTTCCCGCCAAAAATCTCTCAACGTCAATTCCGTCGTCACACCTGTTCAAAGTTGTTGCAGTGACTGCGTGACGTTATTCGGAGGGCGTTCCTTCTCATGAATAACGTGCTCAGAATCTAATAACGTACTTCTATTCTTCGCGGTGCCTACCGATGACTAGAATTTAAGGTCAATACGTCACATTATGTGACGCTGCTTTAACTTGAATTTAGAAGGAAAATAAAGTGTTGTTTAGAACGAAACAAAACTAAAGTTTTTATTAGTAGGGCTCTAAGTTAAAGCTCCTCTTTACGTGGTCTCTAAAACATATCCAGTGAACAATGTAGTTTTGTTAAAATGTAGATATAATTTAACATTTTTGCTGTGTATGACTGAATGAATGTGAAGTCTGCGCCGCAGTTTGTCCAGAAATTGCTCGTCTTTGACTGCCCCCTTGTGGCCAGTCTGGGAAAAACATGTAGGGAAAAATCTACACGCGGTGCAAACTTCTGTTCTATTCTCGCTGTCTGGAGTTCACATTTTGTTGTTTACTTTCATTTTCATTCAGTTTAATTCTATTGTGTAGCACATATTGCTTTAATTGAGAGCTTTACACAGAATAGTGCTGTTCTGGTAGGCAAATAAATGCTTAATATTGACACATCAATGTGTTGGTAAGTAAGCATTGCTGAATTTAAGATGTTTTGGATTATTATTATTGAACTGAATAAACTGTGAATAAACGTGTTCACGGAAACAGATGGACACCCAGACAACAGCACTTTTAAGCAAGTTGCACAGTTATGAACAAACATGTTCTGCAAACTGTTTAATATTTCTAAGGTAGATATTAGAAATGCACTATGACTAATGGCATGAAGTCTGGTCCACACTGAATCTTTCATCCGTCCGCTCACTCAGACGGGGAACAGACGATCAACATCCAAGTGAAAGTTAGAGGAAATTCCATAGCTATTACACTGTAGTGAATGGCTTCATTAGATTTGGATTCTTTTAATCTACTCATGGCGCCATGTATGTTATAAACAAAGTTAACATGTTCGGTTCTATTCTTTTTTTGCGTTAAATATTATAGACGTATATCCTACACTAATATTTCTCTTTTTTATAATAGAGGTCTTACCAGTGCCCGTTTGTTTTGAAGTGTGAAATAAGACAATTTTTTTCCCAGTGAGTTGCCTTCCACATCAACAGCTTGGGACAGTCACTAATAATAATAAAGGCCTTGGGACTGTGGCATTGTGGTGCCAACAGCATTTTCAATGTCCTTGGAACTTAGGGATCCATTAGACATGTGGCAGATAAACATTCAGTACTAGGCTCTGCCATTAAGATGAACAGGAACGCTAACGGATGGTTTTTCTGGCGACCTACCCTTTCATTGCTAGATTGAAATTGTAAAACAACAGACAACAATTCAAAATCTGTGAAATGTGCAGATAATTAAAATCATATAAGAGTGATAAAAATATATATATATACAAAATGATTAAATGTGATTAGGCTGTGATGCATACATGAACAGTACACGTCATTTAATAATTCACACTGTAGTTTAAACAAATAAAAAGAAACATTTTTAAATATATCAATACTTTTACTGAGTGTCATTTTGCAGTGTCTGGGTACCAGACAAAAAACAATACAAAACCTTTAACACCCCAGCTTTCCTGTCCTTTTGCTAATGACCGGGACCTATAATGGAACATCTGTGCAATGTATTGAATATCATTTTATTAAAAAAAAAATAATTAAAAAAAACAAGAAAAAGAGAAAGAAAGAAAGAGAAAGAAATTCAAAAACAATACTTAACTCTGAACATTCTGCACAAGGAAAATACAATTTCAACCACAATTTAAGTCTGATGGTTCCCTCCTTATTGTAAAATAAAGTTGAAACAAATAGTGTATGTGTGTCTGTATGCACTGATGATTAATTGTATTTCCATTTGCATTAGACAACCTATTTGAATTCCCTACGATTCCTAACACAAAGGGCAAGACTAAACCAGTGGTCTGCGCATAGTTTATTTTGTAACGATTACAAATCTCCCATCGTACTTCCATCAGCCACATCTTTTTGTGCCCCCCAACCTCATCTGGAATTATCTTAGGATGATGGAGAAGAAGCTGGGTTGATGACGTCAGTGCACTGCGGTTCACAGAAAGGACCAAAGCGGCCGTACACATCTTTGGCCCTGACGGCAAAATAATATGTTGACCCGGACACAAACTGGGTCAAGGTGCACGCCATGGGCAGCGGCAGAGCCTTCACCTCCCCGATCTTCTTCCATAGTGACTGAGCTGAAGCACCCGATGCTGCCCCCTGGTTGTCCTGGTGATAGGCGTACAGGTGATAGGTATCTACAGCGGCGCAGTTGCGGTCAGATTCTGCAACACACCAGGACAGGACGATCCCGTTTTGGCTTTGGACGCGGGCCAGTTTGAGCTGGGGCTGCTGCGGAGGGGACGTGTGGGCGGCCTCGGGGGGGAGACGTGCCGGTGGCGATGGTGCCAGTGGTAATGGAGGAAGAGTGGTGGAGGAAGAAGAGCTTGGACGGGATTGGGACGGAGAATCCTGAGAAAACAATGAGTGAACAAAGGATTACAGGAAGCACTGCGTGTTAAAAATAAATCAAATGTTAAAAGTGTGTCTTCGTTAAAATAATTTAAAGGCAGCACACTCACCACAGAGGAACGCTGCACTGATCGAGCTCCTGATTCAAGAAAAATAAATAAATAAAGCATGTCAGCATACAACTCTAAATTTCATGACTACAGGCGAAAAGTAGAATAAAATGAAAGTGGGGAAAGGTCTACATATCACTTACCAGCATTAGTGGTAGAGCTGACTAAAGGAGGTGGCCCAGATGCACGCTGGGTAGTGATGGGTGGAACAGTGGCCTTCTGAACTCCAGTCACTGGATAACAAGGAAAAAAGCATTATGGAAAATGACTAATCGATAAATTAAAAGGGGTAACTAGGAATGAGAAATTTAGCAGACTTCATTCGAATACAACTGAACAAAAACAAAAGTAAGTCTTTTCAGGTGGAGGTGAAAACATTCCCTTCTAACTTGACTTGAGCGGTTCATCTTTGTACATCACTACAGTATTAACAGACAATGAACGCTTTATATCCAGGATTTTTCATTAATGTGACTGGCATCTTAAGACAATAAAGAGCAATAAAGAGCAGCCATATGTTTTACCTTGAACATCATCATCATCTTCAGTCAGATCTATTACAGAACCTTTGGGCCGCCCGGTCTGTAGAAAGAAGAGTGCAATTTAATACAAATGTTTTTTTGGGGTTTTTTTTAATAAGTAAAATTGCAGTTGCATTTTAAGCATTGAGATATTGCTTACCTGAGAGGGTGTTTTCGGTGTTGAGGCCTGATTATCTGTTTAAAATGAGAGAATAATTACATTAAATTATAAAACAGCCCATACAATTTACAAATATACATTACATAAAAGCAATTTGAGAATAAACGTACAAAAAAAATTAAATAAATAATAAACATAAAAACTACAATTATGACAATGCACTGCTGCATTTAAAGGGATGATTCAAGCAGAAGTTAAAATTCTGATATTACTCGCCTATCATTCCAAACCTGTAACACCTTTGTTCATCTTCAGAAAACAAGTTTAGATCATTCTGATGAAATCCGAGAGCTTTCTGATCCTCCAGACGGCAAGTTCAAGATCCAGAAAGGTAGTGGAGACATCATTAAAACAGTCAATGTGACATCAGTGGCTCAACCATAATGTTACAAAGCTACAAAAATACTTTTCACGTGTAAAGGGCGGGAATAAAAATAATGACTCGTAGCTAAACATAATGTTGAACCACTGAGGTCACATGGACTATTTTATCAATGTCCTTATTATCTTTTCATAAAAAGTAAAATTCCATTAAAAAAATAAATATAAATAATGTGTGTTGCGAAAATGAACAAAGGTCTTATGGGTTAGTAATTCAAGGCAGAATTCTTCATTTTGGGGTGAACTATCCCTAACTAATTTCAATTCAATGTATATAAATAATTATGTATTATTCAATGCTTTAAATACTTATTTTTGTGTTATATCAACAGGAAAAACTCACTTTTAAATTATCATAAACAAAGCACTTTAAATTTAGCCGAAATGATAAAGTAGGCACATCATACCGGTCTTTGAGGCCAGCGCCGAAGCTGATGGTGGACCAGCTGCAGCTGCTGCCGATCCTGTTGCTGCGGGTCCCGTGGTTCCTGGAGAAGAGACTGCTGTAGACACCCCCACAACAGCTGCACACTGCGTAGGTGTTCGGGCTGTAGTCACCGATATCCCTGTGCTGGGGGAGCTAACAGTCCCTGTGCCACCCGGATACACCGCTCTCGCTAAGGACACCGCCGGAGCTGACGAGGTTGAGGAAGATGAAACAACACTGCCAGCTGGCTTCTGAAGGATGAAGGTGGTAGCGGGTGTAGTCGTCTTTGCCTTATTGTTGCTACTAACCGTAGACAACGACGACACCGGTATTAAATTAACACCACTGGCATTGACCAATGCCCCGCTTTGCCCATTCGCCATCGCTAAAGGCAGCTGAATCAAAAGAGGCTGAATAGCCACTGACTGGCCCCCTGAAGTTGCTGGGGTGTTAGTCATGACCCCCGTACCGGGTCCGGTCTTTAGTAGCAGGGTGCCTGTCTGAGACTGGCCAGGCAAAGAGGTGGATGAGGGAGTGGAGTTTGTTGTTGTGGAAATGATCTGTAGAATGGGTGCATGAGAAGCTAGTGCAGAGGAAGTTGGCGTAGTCGGTGTGGACAGAGGTTTGGGCGGGGCTGGGATTGCTGAGGGTTGAAGAAAAAAAAAAAAAGAAAAGAATAAGTTTAATAAAAAAAACTACTTTAAGAATTAAAACAAGAACTAGAATTAAATTGATAAAAAGCTCACCAGTTGAATTAGATCCAGTGGCTGGACTGGACAGTTTGGGATCCATTGTGGTTTTAACAGTACTGTAAAAGAACAGAAATGATAGGGAAATTCTTCAGTTATGTTTTCTAGTATTTTTGTATGTAAACCTACACTTAAGGTACATCTTTGACAACTGAACGTGTCGTTTTATATTTTTTTCATAATTTTGAGGACAACAAATGATCGGAATGTCTTGTAACAGAGTAGGAGCATGATCTTGTGAGGACGGAGGTCGTGTGTTTACCGTTGTGGTGTAGTCATGTTGGTTGCATTGTTAGCCTGAGCAGCGGCAGCGGCAGCATGAGCCTGATTAACAGGAAACCGTGTCATCATTTTAATGAACCATTAAAAAAAAAGCACATTTTGCTTGCAATCGATCACTAAAACAGGTATGTACGCACAAAATATGTTTATTCCATTAACCTCTTTGACCAAATCACATAGCGACTGAACTGTTTTTCCTCTGTCTCACCTCTTGAGTTCTCTTTGAGTTCTCAGAGGCCTGATTAGCAGCACCAAACTTTTTGGCCAGCCGGGAAATCTTAGCCTAAAATGAAAACACAGAGTTTTGTTAATGTTAAGTATCAAGTTTCACAGTCCAGACTTATTATTGTTAGTGTATAATAGTAATAATTTTTGTATCTAAACCAGGGCTCACTAAGTTCGGTCCTGGAGCGCCGGTGTCCCAGCAGATTTTAGCTCCAACCCTAATCAAACACACCTGAAGCTGCTAATTAAGGTCTAACTAGGCGTACTTGAAACTTCCAGGCAGGTGTATTGAGTGAGAACTAAACTCTGCTGGATCAAGTTTGATGACCGCTGATCTAAACCATCAAAACTCACCTGTAGTGTGTTAATATGCTGCATTGTATTCTGCTGTTTGGTTGCGTTGTCAATCTTCTCCACTCTCTCTTTCAGCTCCTTTATGCTTCGGTCAAACACAGTCAACTGCAGCACCCGTAACCGTTCCTCGACTAACTGCTGGACCATCTAATAATAAGAGAGAAAAAGAATAAATAATGTATTAAGTCTGATAGCCTCGAAAGTTCTGACAAGTGAGAACCAATGCGTTTTGCACTTATGTGAAACAAGTACATTTGGGCTTCTGTTTACAGTATTTCATAGGCTAAAAGCAATCGTGTCTCTTCATTTGCCTTTCAAAAATGAACGAAACGCATTCAAGTTCCAAAGAACAAAACAAGCCATACGGTTTTGGAATGACATGAGGATGAGTTGATGACAGAACGTTAACTTTCATCACATATCTTTGTGTCCCATTTAGTTATATGAGAATGTGCCATTGTACAGGGTAAGCGACTAAAATGATGCATACTGATACTGAGGATTTAAAGAAAAAACTAAATAAATAAGTGGTATAACAAACCTTCTCCAGTTTATGCCGGCTCCCACCATTGGCGGTGATTTTCAGCTCTAGCTGAGCCTCCAGCTCATCACCGTCCAGCCTTGCCCGTTTTCCATCTCTCTCATCGTTGATTTCTTGGTCATCTTCATCTTTCTCCTCGGACAATGATCGCTTTGTACCAGCAGAGGCACTGATGTCTGCTGTTGAGTAGAAATAGAGGAAGGGTTTAAGATTTTAAGCGTTAAGTAATGTTAGCTCAAAGGCTAAACTTCACGTCAATACGATTGAGCCATAGCAAATATCAAAGCAACAGCAGTTTGAAGATTTAGGGTCTTCTACAGGAAAACGCTAAAGACTTTCATTGCGCAAAATGCTTGATTTCATTGAACTTAGTAGTTTGCAGGCAGGTTGCGTTTCTAGACAGTCTCACCTACTGCATGCTCAGAATTGCCTTTTTCATCTTTTTGGTCCTCTTTCTCAACATCTATATTCATCTTCTCCCCACTACCGTCTTTCTTTTCATCTTTGTCTGCTTGGATTTCATCCTCTTCGCTCAAGCACAGAAATCCTTCCTTAACCTCTGGATCACAGTGCAACCCAGAGGGGGAAGCAGAAAGGGAAGAGGAGGAACTTTTATTGCTGGTCTCCTTTTTCTCTTCTGCCGCCACAAGGGGGTCGTCAATATCCATAGAAGGTGAGGTAGTTTGTGTGTTGGGTGGAGAGGGAGACCGAGAGAGGGTGAAAGACGGAGAAGTGGAACAACGGGCTGAATCAGGAGCAGGTGACTTCAAGGCGGCCTCTTTATTATTCGAGTCTTTCTCCTTGACTTTCTCTTTCTCCTTTTCGCTGTGGGCGCCGTTGACCAGTGGTGTCGGAGGTGGCGAGGAGGAAGATGAGAAAGAGGTGGAGCCGGAGGTGGCGGCTGCCAAGGTGCTGTGCAGAGCTTCCAGTTGCTGCCGATCGCTCATCTTCATCGTTTTCCGTGCACGAAAGATTTTCTTCTGAGGCTCCTCTGGTACAGCTACTTCCATTTTCACCTGCGGAAAAACAGCGGGAGGATATGGTCAAACTGATGTTTTCTGTCCTAAACAGGCTAGTTAGCTAAACTCCATCCAGTACTCAACACATCGGATTAATCTGACCAAGTACAAGTGCCTTTTGCTGAAGTGTGACCACAAGGTGTCACTGTCACTCATCTAAACACCACTTCCTGCTGTTCTAGAATTTTCTCTTGGCCTCGATCACTGTACCATTCTGTAACTGGAACAAAACCGTAACTAGAACCCTTAGACTAAGACTCTGGCAACTTTTTTTAGATACTACTAGTTAAGCCAAAGTAAAATGTACTAAACTGATCTGTTTAGATACCCACATTAGAAGTCCGAGCTGAAGCACCTCTCTGATTAACAAGCCCACAAACCACCTTGCATTGGTTGTGAAAGTAGTTTAACCTAACGAAAACCAATAACCTCCCTCAGTTCAATTGACATAACTAGTTGGTAGGGCCGTAACAGTCAGCAGTGCATGTGATTTCAGAAAACAGAGAGGGAGAGCAGACTTTGCGTCCTCCCCCTCAAGATGATTGGTGCAATTCTTAGCCAATAAGAGCTGCACTCTACAGAATCTGCTAGCGACAAGAGGAGTTGATTATATAATGCAGATTTTCCAAGATACTATCGTACTTAAACTAAACTAGTACTTCTGTCTCAGTGTTAAATCACAATAAGACATTTGTTTAGTCTTACCAGGCTTCTGTGAGGTCTTGTATTTCCCTGTTCATGGATTTGGCAGCCAGTCGCTAGGGGATCCTAAAAGAAAACAATACAAATTGAAATATTAGAAATTCATTTGAACTCATTTCTGCTACATGAATTAAACTCAAAACCTGATTCAAACAGTTCCTCTTTAGTACAGCTCCCTCATGTTTTAATTAATAAGTTGTACTCAAAATGTTATGTAATCATAACCCTGTAGTTTTATCGTAACACATGAGCGCTGGTATATTCTTGATTTTCTAGTAATGCAGTCGACATGATTCCTTAGTTCCTATCTGTATTGTTTACAACGCATGCTGAATCTGCAGCCAGATGTTATGACAAAGATCACATAATAAACTCACTTGCAAAAAATATTTTTTCCCATCCTGTAAATTTAAGTAGGTAATATTACTTTGTTCCGAAGCGAATCTGTGCATACAACGTTGTACAGATGTACATTGTGCTTAAGCCAAGGAAATATTAAAAGCTATTTGCAATCTAAAAAAATACCTTAAATTTAAAATAAAATTACAGTACGTGTGGTGTTGTGTCTTTCAATGCTTACTAAGAGACTCTCAAAGCTAAAACTGTACACAAAGAATAGCCACCTGGCATAGTTCTTAATTATAAACTCATCTGACACACAAAAATATATATATTTAGTCATGTCTGAAACCGGCGCTACTTTAGCATCAAATGCCAAAACTGTTCTGAAAATGACACCTCTCAGCCAAGACCAAACCAAAGTACAGTAAAGCTCAACTAAATATTTACAATAAGCAATTTCCTGTATTTCTCAGGACTAGTTGCTAGCCTTATATAATTAACTTGCTATTAGCGTCAAAGCACCTTCCTGGATCCAAATTAATCGGTCTTGATTTCATTCAAATCCGGCACAAACTTTACTTTACAGGTATTCTCATCTCATTTTCTTAGTTTATACTACACATGCAATAAGCTGCAAGCATAAACCCACAGAGCGCCGCATTTCTGCTGCACTGCTACATTAACAATCATGCTGGCAGGTGTGAATGACGTGGCTCCAACATATAATACCAAAATCTCATCCTCCGTGGCCCATTTGCAACACCTTCCACTTCCTGTCAACAGCTATTCCTTTGAGGTCTGGTAACCATGGCAACCACAAAAAAAAGACCTTTACGCAATTCAATTGAAGATTTTATAGCTTTTTAAATAATTTGCCGCCCTAAACCACACCACAAACTGCCCAGTCAGGAGCAAGACAGGTGACTACATTGTAGACACAAAAGGAAGCGCCAAGTTTTCATATTCCAACAGGCCCCTTAATCCAAAAAGAACAGACAAATGTGAGACAAAAACTAAACAGTAGTGAAATGCATCTCTATATTTCTCCACCTCCTCAGTTTTATGTCCATGAAAAGGACATTCATGTCATAAAAATGGCTGCCAGCTTCTGGAAAGCTTGTTCTTCTTATGCTGATCACCGCGCACAGGCTCACTGTGGCCCTCCCCCACCCAGTCTGCAAACATAGACGCTGAGGTTGCCGCTCATTGCAAAATGGTCGACAGAGCTGCGGTGTATAGCCAGGCTCAGGTCCACAATACTCCTCCTCCTGAAGCTCAGACCTAAATCCATAGAGTCTGTACTAACTTTCAACAAAAACTGGTTTCACAAACACAACCTCTTGCGGATTTCTAATAAAGAAATGTTCGCAAAATAACAGAACACGGTACTGCGTCTTAAAAACTGGTTACAAGGTCGATCCCTGCCTGATACCTGAAATCATTTTGATAAAATAAGCAACCTTTCGATCTAAAATAAATTTTTAAAAAAATCAACAAAAAAAAATCACATTAAAAAAAAACAAAAAAAACCAACAACATTAAATCAAGGAAAAAAATAAAATAATAAAAAATTCGCAAAGATTTTACAGATTTGCGCAATCAACACTTCCTATTACGGAAAACCCAACGCATGAATAAAATGTCCTTGTCGAAAGTAAAATAGACGCTCCCCAAAATGTCAGAATGACAAAAATATCACTAATAAATCAAAAAACGCAACAACAAAAAAAATATTCGCAAAAATATTAACGCCCACGAAACTGCGAAAACCTGAAAAATCGGTTCGAATAAGTGTTACTTTTTTTTTTAACAAATTCACCAAAAAGACCATTAATCTTGAGCAAACACTACTAAATATGAAGGAGAATATAAAAAAAGATTGTCTCCAAGAACCGAAACAGCTCGAAAACCACCTTGAGGTGTAGTCTTCAGAAGTAGGCCTTGATTAGTAGCGAGCGCGAAAACAGGAGCATGCCTAGTTCCCAACTAGCTCAAAGCGCACACAACACAGAAAAGAGGAACAGAGAGAGACAGAGAGAACGGGAGGGGGAAGGGAGCTCATGTGCAGAGGCGGAGCACATTCTTTGTAAGGTGTTGGCTGTATCCAGAACTAAACAAAAAAAAAAACAGTGTAGCTACACAAAATTGTAGCGTTACAACCAACAAGTACAGCGTCATGTGAAACAATAGCTCACTTTTTGACTCATAAAGAGACTGTGAGATGATTCATCACCTCCTATAAGCTCACTGATCCACCAGCGGTATCATAAAACCTGCGATTGAAGTCTTCCAAAATATGACATTCAACTATCAAACCTACAGTAATCAGAGGAAAAAGAAGAATAAAGAACAAAAACCTCAGCAGCAAGAAAGAAAAACTGCCATGTGCTGAAAAGCAAAAAAAAAACCTGCCTCCCCTCCCCCACTGCTGCAGGCACAGAGAAAACAGGGTGGAAAATTACTGCGATGTGGATCGTACCATTACAACAGAAGAGGGGTGTCTCACGTGCATCGCTACGTGTCAACACAAGAGGGCGCAGGGCAAATCTGAATCTGCTCTGCATTTTGAAAAATGGTGACAATTTATTTATCTGCACTCCATATTTTTCAATGAGCATGAATCTCTACACTGTACAAACATCTATGCAGCTGCTCAGAGCAGGATTATAATGAGGTGAACGGTCAAAAAGCTGTCACATGCAAATGTGAACAACTTTTGACAACAAAAATGAGCTATTGTCACCGTTTCAGTGTACAATGACAGACAATTAAGCGTGTTCAGTATATCTGATCACTTCGGACTACAAAAAGAGGTGAGTCACACTGAATCAGTCTCAACTTATGACCATTTCACACCGCTGTGTAGAAATATAAAATAGGTCAAATCTAGTAAGTGACATGAAAGCGCATAATTTATTCTGCTTAATTTGTTGATTTATTATTCTAAAAGGCAAGTTGATTAAATGGGAACGAATCCCTAACATTCTCGAATATATTGTCGTCGTAGTAAAGGGTCATTTGTAAAACTATCCTGAATTCCAAACTACATGTCCCCCAACTACATCTTATTAGACGTAGCTGTTGGTGTAGGATCATTTAACTCTAGCGCTCATGCGGGTGATGCACAGTCTAATCCGGCTCATGACATTTTTTCGATCTCCTGTTTCGCCCATCCTTTCCTGTCATCTCTCTACTGCGCCTAGAAATAAAAGTGACAAGGGCGGCATTTTTTTTTTTTTTTTTTTTTTTTTTTTTTAAAAGTCTCCATTCAATCCATGAGAACAAAGGAAAGGAGCTTCCTTATCTAAACAAGTCAATTCTAGTTCAAATGACTGTCAATTTTCAAACAAGTCCCTAATTTAAAAAAAAAAAAATGAATGAGCACAACATATTTTACAAATCTCGTAAAACCCTTATGACTTCTAATGCAACTGATTGAGTTCCTAACGGACAGTAAATGAATACTGACGAGTTTCCACATACTCGGAGGTCTGACAGTTTCCTAACCAGACGCGACCGATGCACTCTTCCACATCAATCTGCCCTTGTCCTTGCCATGACAAACAACACTGCACTTCGCCTGTCTCTTGGTTTCCATTTTTATACACATTTTCGGATAACTCCACCCATTTTCAGAAACATCTGATATGACAAATTCCTCAAGACCCACAAGGATATTAAGAAAAATGATGCTGTCTGGAAAGGCAGCATGGAAGCAAGGTTTGTGTTCGTGGAGTCACAACATTTAGCAGTATTGTGCAAATATAAAGAACAGGCGAATGGGGGGAAAAAAGCACATACTAATCTGATTATATGTGATGTTGCATCGCAACGTTTTCACTTTCAGATCAACTCGCGTTGAAATCTACTCCGAGTATGAGTCTCCTGCACAGGAGCCAGAGTATCTGCCCAATCCACAATCAATAAAACTAAATAGATGAACACACAATGAACTTAATACTTCTCAGGTTCATCCTATGATCAGGAGAGAACGCAAGCCATGTCTACTCGTCAAGGAACCTCAAGGAACACCCCAAGTGTGAATGGAAGGAAAAGAATTACTCTACAGCACAAGACAGTGTCCTTCTGTTTTTAAACTTTGGAAGACCACTACAAACACATTCCATGAAACTATGGAGACACATCACACATTATATATATATATATATATATGTGTATAATGAGAAGGGGAAATAAGTTCTTAAATTGTACGGGGGATAAAACACAAAACACGCAGTAAGAAAAACCCACTCTCCCCCACTGCTGAAGAATGTGCAGTCATAACAGTAAAAGATGACAGACATGGATCGTACGATAACTGAAAGACGTGTGGGGATGCAGAACTTTGAATACAAGGAAGTCTGAAAATAATTCAAATCAATTTAAAAATCCATGTAATATTATACCGATGTTCCTAATGTCTGATGAAGGCCTTGAATGTGGCTGAACACCAAGATTTTAAATCAGAAAATTTAAAGCTCTACATTGTAATATGGAGGAGGTGTGGCGCCTTTTTTTATGAAGTATTGTCACATGGGCTTAAAAAAAAAAAAAAAAAAAAAGCAATACATTTTAAATAAGCTTTAGCTACTTCAATACATATTCTAAACTGCTATGACCTCTCTGGTGTTCTGAATGTTTTGGTACAGCACTGCTAATATTGTTGGGTACACATGACGTATATCGGTTTTAACAGATATATTTTTATTCCAGTTTAATATATTTTGTTCACAAGGTCCTAACATCCGTCGTTAAAAATTAATTCACCCAGCTTTATGAAACATCTGCTTTAATGAGAAGACAGAGCTACATTTCATACACACCATAATATTCACCCTTTGCTCTTTATTATACTATATTAGCACTAAATAAATGTATTCTGAACAAATTCTCTTAAAACCACATCACACCTTAATAGCGAATTCTTAAGTAGGTTCGCCAGTTCCTGTGAGAATGTAGTGCAGTCGTAGAGCAGACAACCCACAATGGATTATCTAATATTTATAACCCAACTGGTGAAATAATAAAGAGACTTAAATCCATCTTAAAACCCTCAGTCACAACAAGTGTTTGTATAAAAACAGCTTCCTGTAGCAACTACTTTAATGCACAGCCAGCTAATAACAGACACGACCGGCAGCAACAGGCTGGAACCAGTCGAGACGAGTTTACACCTCATAGATCTCTCGCTCTCTCATGCGTCTAAAAACACTTGGAGGTTCTAGTAAAGCAATTACACCCTAATCAGCAGATTATGCAGTTCATTTTACTGTTCAAATGAACTCGTTTTTCTGTTTCCTATTTAATCTTTGCTCAAAAACACTTTGAAAACTCTGCAGAAATTGTCGCTCGTGTGCGTGAAATAGAAAATATTTCAGGCAATGGAGCTTAAACTCCTCTAGAGTGAGAGGAACCATACGCGGCACGCCAGCAGGAAGGCGTGCACACACTGCAGATAGACTTACAGCGAGATTGCTTTAAGAGCCCCTCCTCCACTCTCCTGCCATTTTACACATTTGCAGCTTTGCACTGCAGTAACACAAAATGGCCACCAGCTCAGCTGCGGGCCAGCTAAAGAAACTGAAGTTGCACTATCCATGAATCCAGAATAGGCGACAAAATTCAAATGAAGTGGCTTGATTTTACAAGCGGTCTCATTTAGCCAGCCTGCACAAGAACATGCGTTTGACTCTCTCTCTGGTTCCCAGCATTGCAGTCTGGTTTTTGCTTTTGATCCATCCTTATGAAGGGCGTCTTCTATCAACCAAGGCTTCGGCTTCCACAAAATGACCTGATGAGAGAACACAGAAGTGGCCTTGACTTCATCCGACTTCTGGGAAGTGTAGTGTAAAGAGGTCTTCTTTTGCTTAATTTTTGCGCACTGGAGTTCGTCGCATTTATAGGTGCTCTTCAATCCATTCAGGTCCGGTGTTCTTCGTCTGACGAGTCAGTTATAGGTCAGCAGCAACATCTCTAGACATTAGTTAAGCATGGGTAATCTAATCTATTATATCTAGAAAGCTATAGTTACAGAAGTGTGAAGAGTTAAAAACATTGACGGAAGCAGAAAAGAAAGAAACAGAGAAGGCCTAAGGCCTAAGCCCACAAGGGTGCTCAATCCAACTGAAGATTTACCTTTGTGCGGATTTGGTTTTGAAGATTCTGATTGGTTCCAAGAAAGGACCTGAACCAGCTAATCATGCTCCTCAGGGTCACCTGTAAATTACCACAGGTGTGTTAAAAGAGGGACCTAAAGGAAAATCTCAGGACTGAGTACCCCTGAACCGCTTTATATCCTTCCAAATAAAATGGTTAACAACCAACATACTCTAAAGAGAAATAAATGTTAGACGCAATATCATGTCATGCATTATCTTATAAAAAAAAAAAAGAAACTAGCACTTTTCCGCTAGTGAAGAGAAAAATCGCAAAACACACTTCTCACTGCAATAAACCAGACATTCAGAACAATCTAGTAAAAGAACACATTCACACAAAGATTCTAATGAAAAGAAGCACATGGACAGGAAGACAGAGAGCTGGGAGCTTACACTGCTATCCTCAAGTGCAGGCCACCTTCTGCTTGGAGGAGAAATCTGCAAGCGTGACTAGCCTCCGTGCGATCAAGAGTCTAGCAGTAAAACGGAGCAGATGTGGGGGAGGGGCAGGGCTAGGGCTGTACCACGGATTTTGAAGGGGTGCTACTTTTATTTATGTTAATTATTATAAATACAATACTGTATAGTTGTTGACACTGACAAATGAGCTGTACTATGCACGCACACGCACACACACACACACACACTAAGGACTGAATCACTGATTTCTGTTAGCAACTCTTCTTTAAAATCATGGATTACTTTTAGGTTTTTCTTTCTAATTTAACTAGCACAAGTGTTTTGCCTTGTTTTGAAACCGCTAAAACGGATTAAACATACGTTAGCTGAAACAGATCAAACTAACTAAAATTAGGCCTAGTTCTAGAGCACAGTCACACTGCAGTGAAGCTCCACCCTCTTGCTGCAAAGTAACACGGCAGAGCAGACAATGGAAAATTACTGGAGCGTACGGACCATACCATTGTAAGGACTAAGAGGGGGAGGCACTGCTAGCTTGTTGCTGCAACTGTCCGATGTTCCAAAAAGACACTAACTACAGGTCATTTCCATCTGAGGTCCAACTCATCAGAGGGTTTTTGTGTCTGTCAAACAGCAATGAGGTGTTCTAATAAGAGCCAACTCGGTGCGCAAATATTCACACTTTATTTTAAATGTGCATATTTTTGATCTAATAATTTATAGGGATATGATAAATGCAGCGGTTCTCCAGTGTGGCTCATGATTAGTCGAGACTCTAGCACGTCTGGGCACCTTACTTCGAGGAGCACACAAAGAGTACATAGAGGGGGGAGGGGAGCATTGGTTAGACTTTACCATGTGCTTGTCTTTACTATAAAAATACTTTATCTCCTACACTAGAACAAACAATATTATTACTTTTATTGAACCCTGGTCATTATATCTTTCGGTTACAACATGAAACAAAACGGCCCTCAGTGACCAGAACAGTCTGCTATGATTGAACAAGACACACTCAACAAAACAACAGCAGGCTTTCTATTAAATTACCCGTTGCCAAAAAAGGTCACAAATATAAAAGAGGTACAGAACCAAAAAAAGCTGTCAAGTTTTAGTGGGAATAAAAATTATGGACATGAGGGAACGCTCTACCCTCCCCCACTGCTGCATAACATGCAGTCAAAACTGTAGAAAGCAATTGGAAAGGAATGTACTACTCCTAAAGAGGGGTGTGCATATTTATGATCCTTTGCATAAAAGGAAGGATGTAAAAATGGTCTAAATTTACATACAATCACAATCAAATTACAGTGTCTCAATGCACTCACAGATTGAATCTCCTAGTATCTAAGAGGAGGCATATGCCAATCTTCATCTCAACAACTTGGAATCTGGCAATTCACGCGTAGCATTAGCTGTCAGAAATGCTAGTCGGACTGGTCACCACATCGGTTCCAAAATAAATCAGAATCCAACTTTAGGAACGAGTTCTGAGCCTTTATAGCCATTTCAGTAGTATGAACTCACAAAAGGCTAAGATATTAATTTACAATCTACCTCAATGCTTTTTCATTTCAATTGTGTTCTTCATACAAGCTTTCTCTGGATGAAGCCCTACATGCTTATTTTACCCTGCATGTGCAAGTGGCCACAGATTTTTCTGCACTGCTAATCAGAGGCAGCGACACACTGCTCCTGTTGAATCTATAGCATGACGGCAGGACAAAATATAGTTGAGCTGAGATTTGAGCTCACAATCTTTACTGAATGTGACGAGAAAGACCGAAAACTGCAAAGCAAAACTATTATAGACTAAATAAACATTCTTCTAAACAAACTTTCTACTGCATGGTTTCCACTGAATGCACGGGAAACATTGCAGTGTCATTCGTGAACAAATGACTATG
Organism: Enteromius treurensis; assembly: GCA_032275025.1. Taxonomy (NCBI): domain Eukaryota; kingdom Metazoa; phylum Chordata; class Actinopteri; order Cypriniformes; family Cyprinidae; genus Enteromius; species Enteromius treurensis. The sequence goes on from JAUCMU010000001.1 coordinate 19,607,436, forward strand.
TGCTGGTTATCAGCAGTGAATAAAAAATTTGGGTTTCAAACTTGAATTATCAGGTTGAATCAGTCTAATGACTCACTCGACGAATTAACATCTGACTTTATGACTCGCTGGCATTTTAGCCACGTCTAACTAACGTCACATGACGTATAATAAGGTATCTCAGTACTAGTAAATGTTACTGGAGCAGACGACAGTTTATTCACTCACTCAGCCGAACATGAGCCAGGAGATTGCGGTTAACATTTTTTTTTTTTAAGTCAAAATGTAACTATAAAAAGCTGTCCATCTGAAAAGTGGTCAGTGGAGTTTTCTTTTTAAAGGATACTCATTATTGCTGTTGGGATTATATTTGTGCTAAGAGTTTATGTGCTTACTGAAGTGTTGACCATGAATAATCTGAACACTGCTGATCTAGCTACACAAAATTACTGATTAAAATTCATTTAAAAACGAAAACGAAACGAAAAAAGCAAAAGCAAACTACATTAAATGGACAATCTATTCTCTAAAAGCCGCTATTTAGGTCAGTTATATTGCTACCAATCCAATTTTGTTGTTTCTTATTTGTCACTTGGGCATTACATAAAACATAATACGCTGCTGGAATAAGCAACAAATATTTCACTTAATAAATATTTAATTTATATTTATATTAAATATTATATTCTATGTATTATTTGTATACATTTGGTGGTTCCTTAAGCATTTGCATTAAAAAAAAATTATATTTAAACAGCTTCCTAAAACTGTGTTTAAAAGAAAATTGCAAAAAAAATTATTTGCTGTCAACATTAAAAAAAAAAAAAAAAAAAGATTTGATAAGATCCACCCCCAATCCTGACTTGGAAGGCACCCAAGCAAAATATGCAGATACCCAGTGGAATATACCATTTTTTAATTACAGGGCAACACAAACATTAAGAGGAGGTAATCTATGCCAAAAATAAAACGCAAAGTAGCATTGGAGAGAATTGCTTGTGAAATGGGTACAAACATAACCTGAATAAAGTAAATTTAAAAAAATTAATAATGCAATAACTTCACTAAGAAAAAAAAAAACAGCTTTCCTCTTGTAATGCTACTGTATGCACAGCCAGCTAAACACAGACGCGACCTGCAGAAACTAGCTGAAACCGGTTCAGACTGGCTGTGGGTTGTATGTCATAGATCTCTCTCGTGTCAGTCTAAACTGAGTTTCTGGTAACATACGCAAAGTCCACGAAGTCCATGAAAACACTGAATGTATTAAAGCTAAAAATCTTTCTAGGATGACTGGAACCAAACACGGCACAACAACAGTAAACCGTGCACACTGCAGCTACCTCTCAAGGTCTCTTTAGGAGCCCTTCCCCCACTCTGCCATTTTACACTCGCAGCTCTGCACTGCAATAACACAACACGGCCACCAGCTCGCCTGCGGGCAAGCTACACAACTGAAGTTGCACAAACCAGAGGAAGAAATTTCCAAACTAAATGGGACTCAGGGTTTAGGGCTGCATGATGTAGTGTTTTGCTTGCATGTAGGATGTTTCTGCACATCTGAGTGTTCCTGGTTCCCCGCGTCAACATATGTCCAGCAGTTTGTCCACAAAGGAGCTGAATTTCTTGCTTTTAAAATTGAATTGTTTTTGAATGTTTCAGTCGCACTGGATTATCAAGGTTCTACAGAGTGAACACAGTGTGCTCAGTCATTCCACCAAATGACGTGACATCATAGAGGTGGTCTTTTGTCTTCTGGATTACAAAGATGGTTTCCATTGATGCGTCAGGCGTGGGATTCTTCAGATCCTATTTAGGTCTTCTGGCTTTGCTTCATCCTTCTGTATTGGAGCACTTTTAAAGGGTCGTCTCTTCAATCCAACACCTTGTGCTCAACAAGTGACGGTTATGGAGTAGCATTAATGTCTCTGGACATGAACTGCTCTGCTGGTCACACAGCATTAAAAATACTGTTATAATATCCAAAAAAGCCATGTCCTAACACATTGTCCACACCACTTCACTCTCATTATAATTAACAAAACCTTCTGGAAGAAAACGCCACATTTTATGTATGCTGCACTACACAGCTACTCCAGCCACTTGCTCCCATGCCCTTCCTAAATTAAGTGTATTTTATAAATTAACAGGAATTTCTGAACCTTGCTGGGTTAAATTTTCTAGTCTGTCCTCCTTTCCCCCCCTCTCTATATGTATACAGCTGAAACAATGTGTCCTTTTGAATGTAAATTCATTATTGAAAATGAAAACTCGTCATTTTACATTAATTTTTTTCCACCACAAGTTAAAAATAACCCTGATCAAATTTTATACCTGTGGTTATGCAACTATTTTTGTTACTTTACTAAAAAAAATGTTAATTGATCCACAGTTATCAGTAATACAATAATTCAATTATTTTAAAGTGACATGCAGCTTTAGCGCTTTCAGTACAGAAAAGCTGCAAAACATGGGTGCTAAATTACACTCAATCCTTTGAGTAGACTACAGTTGATTTCGGCCTCTAAACAAGCACACAAAGCAGCTGATTAAGGTCCTCGGGATCTTGTAAATTACCAGCAGGTGTACTAACCCCCTTAGTACACCTGCTGGTGATTTACAAGATACCTACATAGTTGAACCAAACTGCTGCTGAAATGAAACTCCAGAAGTAAGATTAAGAACACCTGAAACGCATCTTCCAAAATCAATTGATTAAAAACCAATAAACTGCTTTCAGGACATGCTAGCAAAGTCATAGCTGAACATGGCTAACACTTTCACGCTAAAGCCAAGTAAATCGCAAGCACCTCACTCATTCGTTAAGATTACATTTGGTTCATTTAATATATTTAGTGTTGCTATTTAAATACTTTACAGAAAGAAACTAATGAGAAGACAAACAAACATGGACAGGAAGACAGAGAGCTGGGAGCTTACACTGCTATCCTTAAGTGCAGGCCACCTTCTGCTTGGAGGAGAAATCTGCAAGCGTGACTAGCCTCCGTGCGATCAAGAGTCTAGCAGTAAAACGGAGCAGATGTGGGGGAGGGGCAGGGCTAGGGCTGTACCAAGGATTTTAAAGGGGTGCTACTATTGAATTATGCTAATTTCTATCAATAAATCCACTAGCATGTTTTGTAGTACTATGTGCATAAACCTAACTGCAAGAGGTAAAACAAGTGTTACAAAAGAAAAACTTGAAATTCATTCATTTATTCAGGTTCTATTTTCTTTCCATACCAGATTAACTTTACAGGTGACCTTCTGTGAAACAGAATTGAAACCGAGAACTGTTCCAGTATAAATCAGGTCTGAAAGTATAACTAGCTGAAATAAGTTCTGGAGAAGAGTCACACTGCAGTGTAGCTCCACCCTACTCAGCAGAGCAGACAACGGAAAACTACTGGGAAAGTTTGGATCATACCATTGTACGGGCTGAGAGGGGGGAGATACTGCTAACTTGGATGTTGCAACTGCCTGAGTTCCAAACAGGTGTCAAGTACTTGTCATTTCCATCTTACTCAGAGGGACATATCCACCGATTCGCATTGAGATGTCCAGCATATTCTCTTATTAGTGCATCCCACCTTTAATGAAAATGCGCACAAATGGAAGATTTGTTGATCTGAAAATACAACTAACAGTGGAAATGAGTCTGTAATGCAGCGGTTCAAGCGTAGCTCGTGATAAGTCGTGAGAGAACTCAAGCATGTCTACCTTAAGGAGCGCACAAAGAAGGGGGAGGGGAAGCGTAGCTCGGACTCTACCATGTTTGCAGGGGTGTCTTTAAAACATGTCGCCTTCTGCAACAATACACAACATTTTCGGGACCTGTGCTGTATCCTGAACAGACTGATACAATAAACTGTCCTCAGTGATCAAAAAAGCCTGCAAGACCTCAAAACTGTTGTGTTTCGGAAAGTTCGGAAAGACAAAATCAAGTATAAGATGAGAAACAGAAATTAGTACTTAAATATAAGTGAGGGTAAAACTCATGGAAGTGAGAACAAATGTTTGTCTACCTGTCTGGATGAATGCTCACATGCATGTTTTACCCGGCACAGGTAGCTTCAGTGTTTTCTGCACTGCTAATTAGAAACAACAATGCACCTTTGCTGAATCCACAGCACTTAGCTATGACCTTGCAGTCTAAACTGAATGAGGACTGAGGGAAAAAAAGAAAAAGAAAAAATATGCATAGGCACTCCTCATTTTTCACCCTCATTTAATATTATCATTTCTATATTTGAGGTTAAATAACAGCAGCAATTATTTTTAGTCAGATGTTATGAGTGCCTTTGTTAACTGCTGCTACATTAGGTTTAATAATAATATATACTGCTCTCCATTCCCCTCTTTAGCTTCGTACATTTAATATTGCCGTAGCTGTACCCTTTAAAAATAGATTAGGATTATAGAACAAGCCTATTTTTTTTACATTTATATAAGCTGCTTTCAAAAGTATGTGCAAAATTAACATACATATATATATATATATATATATACACACACACATATTTAAATGTAAGTGCTTTTATATTTCTTAGTGCATTACAAAAAAAAAGCCATTTTGTTTATTTGAGTCATAAATGCTTCGAATTCAATACAGATTTCTAAAACTGCATATAGCCTAATAAAAATTGCCTTGAGAAATAAATCTGCTGCTAACAACCAAACCCCCCACCCTAGTCCTGACTGTGACCAAAGACATCCAAGAGGGACTATGGAAGTGGAATATACCATTTTCTCAGGTGACAATGTTTCACGCTACTGTGTGATCAGCCAGCTACTGGCAGAAACTGGCTAAAACCGGTTTAGACTAGTTTAGTTACTAGCTGTTACTGAACCCTTATGTATCAGCCAGAGAAGCTTTCTGGTAAAATATACAAAAACGACCTAATTAATCCTAACTGATCCACCATATTAAAATGCAATTATAAAATGTGACAAATTTTTGCTGTGATTAATTCTCCTAATTTTCTGGGCAATAACACGCCATTACTGTGAAAACCAACCAAATTGCAAAACAGGTGCACGATATGGAACATTTCTCATTAAGAGCTGAAAAATCCCATAGGATGACTAGAACCAAACACGGCACAACAGCAGTGAAGCTTGCACACTGCAGCTACCACTCAGAGCCAGACTTCAGCAAAGCCTCTTTAAGAGCCCCTCCCCCCTTCTGCCATTTCAGAGTTTGGACTGCAATAATACAAAATGGCCACCAGCTCGTCTTCTAGCAAGGCCAAGAGTGGCAACTATAGTATTTTTGACTTAAGAGTGAAGAAACGAAACATTCAAAGTGTCTTGATCTCAAAGATTGTCTAATTCAGTCCATAGACTGCAGCACATTTCTTTATCCTCAGGTCAAGGTCATCTGTGGGTTTTTGTTTGTTTGTTTCTTCTCAAAAAAAATATAATACTGTTACATCATCAAGGTTACTGTTGTAGGCTGTTGTTGCTGTAAGCTTGCTCACGAACGAAGACCGCTTCGCAGATTCAACTCCCTGACAACCGAACAATTTGTAGACCACAAGGGGTGCTAAAGTAGACAGTGTAAACTAGGGCAGAAACGAACGATTATTTTGGTAACCGATTGATCTAACAATTATCAAAACAGATTACTCGACTAATCATTAGGTTCAATCGATGTGGTTTTCTCTTTGGCTGATGTCGATATTTAGAAATCATGGCAATCGATGACTAATATAAGATGGCGATTTTATTAGTTGATATGTTTGACGTCTCACGCAGCCAGAGGGAGAGAGATTCTCTGGTACAGTGTACCACAGATGCACCTTCCTATAGATCAGACTAATTTGCAGCACAATTAGCCAATGCGGATTCATTTTATAAAAAAAATGCCCAAAATTGGCCTGATTAATCGGCCAACCAATCAATTGGTCTACCTCTACTAATCATCGATTATTACACTGGTAAATCGGTAGGCTAAACTATTGAGCCCTGATCGCACCGAGCGTCCCCCATTATGCCATCTTAAAGGATTCTAATATTGCTTTATGAGTCTCTTAAAACAGGTTTACGTGTATGAAAGGTCAAAAAACCCTTTAGTTTTCTCCAAAAATAGATTTAATTTTACCCAATTTCTAAATGATTCGTAAACGACTCGTGTGAAGCAGTTCGAAGACTCAGTCTGTCTGAACCCCGCCTTCCCGTGAGCCCTCACTGCTGTGATTGGTCAGATGGCACGGTCCTATATGATTGGTCTACCGCTTTACCGTGTGTCAGAAAACGAAACGTGGAAATTGTAACAAATGCGAATGCCATCGAACGCTTTTTTCCCCCCTTCGCTCAGAGCGAAGCACAACAGGCAGCGAAAACGCGAGGCGCACAAAGCGCATAAGCAGTGTGCAACTAACCCCTCACCCCCCCTGCTGGCTACAGCGACGACAATATCATCGTCCATCGCGATGTTTTACATTAGACATCGTATGATGCCAAATTGGTCGACATCGCCCAACCCTACTCACTACCAACCAGAAAACAATTTTAAAAAGGCACCCTCTGTATTTATTTTGTCATTGAGAAGAAAGCAGTATTTTTGCTAACAGAACAGTGCTGTTAGCTTATATCGTATTACCCCAACAGAACCAAACGGAAAAAAGGTCTTCGCCATTAGTAGTGGAGCCTTTATGCTAGACAGTATTTTTTGTTAACATGGTTAACTTTTTTACCCCATTGTCAAGTGTTGTTTATAATGTAAACTAATCGTTTCAGCAATAATGTAGGCTAAACATCTGCTCGTCATTTATCTCTATGATCAGAATTACATGATAAGTGTGAAAAGAACCTTGCTGAGCAGTAAGTTTAAGTTGACCTGTTAATAGCTAACTAAATCTGAAAGTAGATCCAGTTAATGGCACAGTCATTGAAAGGTAACCATCTCTCGCTGCATTTATTACTGATCCCTGATAACCATCACAACAACAACGCAAGGATTTCATGCACTTGCAACGCATTGACCAGGCATTCATATTGGAATTTACAGTGTGTACTTTTTTGGTTCAAGTCAAGCAGTATCAGATTACTGGAGTGACGATGCTATTTACTGGGAGCCCAAGTGATGTTGCTCTTCCCCAAGTGAGAGACCCTTTCAAAACCTGGTGTGGAACCAAATTGGAACAGGGTCTACGAAAGATATTATGCATAATTTGTTACAACATCTAAGAGGTCGCAAAAAAAGTGAAAAATTCACACTGAAGCTGGGTGGACTTTAATCAGTTTATAGTAGTCATCTACAAATAGACTGTATGGACCTGATCACACTGTGGAATCTTAGCTGTCATTAATGTCAAGAGTCTTCGACGTTCAAGACTCAAAAACAAACATAGACAGGAAGACTACTGCTGAGTTTTACGTCATCAATCTACGGCAGCTTCGGCAAAGGTTAGGCACATTCACGTGAGGAACATGCTTCATTTTGATCATGGCTTGTCTGGAATGACAATCGCTGCGTCCGAAATCGCTTACTTCCCTACTATATAGTACGTGAAAAACAGTATGTAAGGCGAGTAGTATGTCCGAATTCATAGTATCTGTAATTCAGTAGGCGAGAAGTACCCGATGACCTACTGCTTCCGGCCGAATTCTATAGTAGGCATACCATGAACACTTTCCTATCCCATGAGGCTCCGGGAGA